>JAWMAG010000422.1:0-97161 GCA_037013455.1 Ceratitis rosa | reverse complement strand
AGTTCATACGAACCCGCCAGGAAATGCTTTATGAAAATCTTATAAATTTTTAATTCTATAAATTTTCATTTGGGAAAGTTTTAAGTGAAAACTATTCTTTACCAAAATTATTAATATGAAATCCGATGAAAAAAAAATAATAATAAATATAAATTAAAAAATTTGAAAATATTTTTTGATATCCTTTTTTTTAGTAATACTAAGTTTTAGGGATCGACCAATAAAGATTGTCATTATCTGTTATGTTTGCATATGTAGTATTTTTTATCATATTCATGGTTGCAAGGTTACACATAATTTTCGGAGAGTTTTTGAAATAAAAAAACTTGAAGTTTGCTTTGATGTCTTTGACAAGCGCTGCTGAATCGAAACAAAATCGACGAATTTCTGAAGCGGATTGTGATTGGTGGTAGAAAGTGGATCACTTAGACACCTAGGACAGAGAGCTGTCACAAGCGGTCTTTAAGCTAAGATTGACGAAGAATGTTATAGTCCGGACCTCGTACCAAGTGATTGCCACCTTTTTCCATCTATGGCTAACGATTTGACTAGTGAAAAAAAGCTTGTGAAAATCGATTGCCCGAATATTTTGCTAAGAGGAACCAATGCAAGAATAATGGATTACTTTTTACTTTTTAACATTGAATTTGATTTTGAAAATTCAGTAATTTATAAGCAAATTTACGTATTTAAACATTATGATATTGAAAATTGAAGAAATTGGAGCTTATAACTACCAGAGAAAGTTTTTCATAAAATTATTTGTGTTACAACTTAAACTGGTTAACTCACCTCTACAAAAATTTCTTCTAATGGGAAATCAAAAAAAATATGAGGAATTAAAAAAAGGTGTAAGTAATAGCCTATTTCCACTGAGCACTTAAATGCATTTAAGGCCTCTGTTAAGTGAATGAAAATTTGTGCAAAATTTGTCACAACTATTGAAATCATGATTTCAAGAGACCGCATTCATTTAATTTGTCGTACACGTATGCAATCTTATGATTTGCAATTGCAGATTATTGCTGCATGGACAAACGCTGCTGAAACGAAAGTGCTTTTATGCATGTTTCCATTTTCACTTTTGCTTGTTTGTGTCCTTATATTATTTATTTTGTTCAATCAGCTGATAACTGCCAGAGCCACTCATATTTTTAAGTTGAGGGGATCGTTTGCGATTGAAAAGTGAGTTAACACACTTTTATACAACAACAAACACTTGGGAATTCACACATTTAAATGCGATGTTTAAATGCATTTAAGCTAAAATGCATTTAACGTCCGGTGGAAATAGGCTATAAGTCCGAAAAAAATTCAAAAAGTACATATATGTTAAATATACCAAAAACATCTGAGTTTCTTATATATTAGCAATACGCATATTTCCAATAAATACATTTTATATATTTTTTTTTTGAGAATTCAATTACCTATGCTCTTTCCTACTGGGTTATGGTATTTGCCCACGTCACTGACCTGCTTTATATTAGCAGATCTGTTCGCTTTACATATACGTACACACATATATTCACTGCTGGTATTTCCTGTGCTTTCAATGAAGCTGTTTAACAATTTTTGCTTTTAATTTCTTAATTGGTAAATATACATAATTATTTGTATATCAACTCTCACATATGAATATACCATATGTATGCATTTACGTATGTACGTATAATTTTTAATTACTTGCGAGGCTTGAATTTATTGTTGCTTAGTAGATAAACGGATTTTGATTAAATATCTTTATTTTTCTTGATATTTTTCATTATTCTCTAACTAATTGAGGTCATCTTTTTAATCAATCAAACAAGTGCTTTGAAGGGAACATGAAAATATAATTTTTGGAAGATATGTAAGTGCACATACTTAACAACGGTTACATAATCATGTCTAGAACAATGATGTTTGATTTTCTAACAATTTTTCTAATTTTCTAAGTCAACAAGTAACGTCAGCTGGTATCTGTTATCTGTCATGTTAGCGATGCGCTTGGTGTAATTAAAAAAAAAAAAATTGGATAAAAAATTTACTGTTATTTTCATTTTTTTTTGTATTTCTTTAAAATTCTTGATAAGTTTGTTTGTTCGTTTTTTCACAATTTCGTCACACAAAAATTCTTTTGCTGCCACTTAAAGCGCCGCCATGTCTGCATATTTACAAATGTTTATTCTACGCTGATCTTTAGACTCTAAAGTGATTAATCAAAAGTACCATAGCGACTTGCGTTGATGGACAATAATAAGAAAATAATTTTAGACACCGAAGATAACTGAAAAAATTAGGTGAGCGGCAATATCACCAGCAGAGAACTGTCTTCTATCTCACAAAAAATCTTAAGAGCTTATTTGAAGGCGCATAAATGGTGAGTCTCACCATAGATAAAAGCAAGTACTGCTCTCGTCAATAATCGAGTGGGTAGCGCATTCTGACAAGGAAGTCAAGGTCTTAAATCAAAACAACACCAATGTTTCCAACAAAGTGCCTCTTCGGCATTGGATATTGCCTGACTAAAATATAGAAGGTTTCCCAAAACAACTTATTAACAGTTCAAAGTCGACTTGAAGCTATAGACAACACATGTCATTGGGGATACCTTACTCTTGAAAGGGGAGGATGCCTTACTCTGGAAGATGCAAATTACCACTAAAAAATTGTGAAGCTGTCGCGGTCAAGGCGAGGTGACTGCCATTTCTCACGTCCTGAACCATGTAAATGTGGATTGATTCGAAAACACAAATAACTTTCGCAAGGTAGGTTCTTTTTTGCTAGCTAGCTCTACAAGTTAGATAAGGGCGGGAAATATGTACATACACGGTGTGTCCCAAAAATAACCAAACTTTTTGGATATAAAATAGTAAAATACACATTATATTATCTTTGAAAGTTATTATTTATTCAAAATAGGTTCCATTTGACTCAACACAACGTTTGGAACGATCAACCAGTGCATGCATAGATTTTTTAATGTCATTTATATTTAGAAATGTTCTTCAGTACCTCGGTTACGGCTGCTTCATTTTTTTCAGTTTTTTTTTTAATTTTTTAAACTTCAATTTCAATTTTTTTTCAAGTTTGACACAAAATTTTATATTTGCTCTATTTTTTTTTTGGAACCATTAACACACTTTTGGTTTTATTGAAATGGCTGTCACTTTTACATCTGTCATCCGACTTACATGAAGTCAGGTGCGTTTGAAAGAGGATGAATGTTTCTTTTTAATGTTGCAAATTTTCAATAGATGGCGCTGTATGATTTAAATACAAAGTTCGGTTATTTTTGGGACACACCGTGTACGTAAAAAGTTGACAAGAGTACATGTTTAAGCTTCTTTGAAAAAAATCGACTAAAAGAAAGTATGCCAACTATTGGTCCCCGAGTGATCTCTGTCCAATCTATCAGAACATCGTGGTATTAGTCTCCTTAATATCGCGTATGAGGTCTTATTTAGGATATTATATGAAAGATTAAAGCCCACCATCAAGATCAATGTGGCCTGAGATCTGGTAGATCCACATTAGAGCAGTTATTCAGCATTCACCAAATGTAGGAAAATACTAGTGAGTAGGAAAATACTGAAAAAGGTTCTACGCTACTTGGCCTGATTTTATAAGCTTCCCAAAAACGGCTGAGTAAACTGACACTCAGCCACAACAACAACATCTGATGGTGATCGATACTAAGCAAGAAAAGGTGTCTTATCATGCGAGCTGTAGAGCTAATTAGAGGAGGTGCAATGTTTTAAAAGATATCAAAATCTACTTTCCCTTATCTTCAAACGAACAGTCAGCGCATTTGCATCTTGCCTCCCATGCCACCGATGATAGTCATAATAAATCGTGATCCATTTCGAGGTTCCCTACTTTAAAAAAAAACCCAGAAAGTTCAAATTTAATGGGGAAAGTTTATTATGATTCGAAAGAACATTCTTTGGCATTTATTTTTTGAAGATTATCTCTTTCAAATGTAGACCGCGGCTATGTCTCAGATGGTCCATCCGTTGAGTTTAATTTTCGATGACTCGTTCGAGCATTTCGACTGGTAACTGGCGAATGACACGCGTGCTGTTTCGCTCCAAGACCTAAACTGAAGCGGGATTGTCCGCATCGACTTTAGATATCCCCACAGGAAAAAGTATATCGGTATGATATCACACGATCTTGGTGGCCAATCGACTAGGCCAAAAGGTGAAATTATCTGCTCACAGAAAAGTTCTCACAATGAAGCTATTGATTGATGCGATGTGTGGGAAGTGGCGCCGTTTTGTTGAAACCATATGTCGCCGAGATCATGAGCTTCAATTTCACGTATCAAATAGTCGATTTTAGAGCGAAGCAATGTCTCTTCGGAAGGTCGAGCAGCTTCAGTTCTTATACAAGCTGTATTTTGTACACTTTCAATTTAAGATCTCGACGTAAAATGCGCCAAGTCGTTCATTATGTTAGTCTGAGTTGCTGCGAACGGCGCCGAATCGTATCTCCTCGGTCTTCGTGAACACTCTCAGCTGCGGCCGCTATTCACTGCGTGCTAGACGTGGTCTATTCGGTCGAATATTATTTCAAGATGGGTGATGGTGTTGTGAATAGTTCGCTCAGTAGGCCGATTATGTTGACCATAAGTTGAGAACATGAATTTTGGTAATGAAGTTGAATTATATGTAAATGTTGGTCTGGCATCTTTTCATGATGAAATACTGAACAAAAATAACATGACTGCTTGACGTGACTCAAGTATGATCGGTCAAAAAAGGCTATTGAGAAAAGTAACTCTACTTGGATCACCCGTTACTAATAATATTAAGTTATCCACAATTTCGTCTATCTAGTGAACAGAATTGACAGTACTCATAATGTTAGCCTAAAGATTCTACGCAGAATCACTCATGTCAGCAGCTGCTACTTTGGACTGAGTAGGGTAATGAAAAGTATGAGTTCTTTCTTGACCAACAAATACCAAAATCTACACCTACTAACCTACGTCAATTAAGAAGAAGAAGGGCAATAATACTGATGGATTTCCATTTATGATTTCGAGAAATTGTCTGGATCTTTCTGGTGATTTTTTATGAGAGGGTAAAAAGGGGAAGATGTAGATGACGGAGTTTCTGCAGGAGATGAGTTCTGAATTGCTTTAATGTAGGAGCGAAACTTGACTGTTCGCTTTTAAAGAAGTTGTCTACTAGCTGCACTCGATGCTTCACATTGAATATATTCTGGAATACAGAAAACTGTAAAACTCATTTAGAAACAACAGATTTATTCATTCAAGGGGCTTATGAGCCTTACTCATTAGGTACTCTATCTCCCCTACCCATACTTTAAAGGTAAAATAGTAGACTTTACTTGTGGTTAGCTTCGAATATAATCAGCTATGAGGTCTTTAACGGTACAGCTTACTTCTTTTCCCATTTTTTCTGCTCGTCCGTGCCGATGTTTGTAGTTGTTCCTAAGGAATGCTGCTGTTGGTGAGATTGTGGTTTTCGATCTCTAAGCCTTCATGCTTTACAATGCATTTTAATAATCTTCTTCTGAAAATTTCAATACAATGCAGACCTCACAATCCCATAAACGTTATCATTTTACCATGCTTCTTCATGCAGTGAAGATGAATAAGAATTTTCCAATCTGCCAGAACCAAAGCCTCGCTGTACAAACACATAACTTCCGTTACCACACAATTGAAAACCTCTAACAAAAGCGCCAAAGAATTAGAGCAACGGTAAATATAGAAAAGAAAAGGAAGAAAGAAATAATGCAATTTCCCACGCAACTTTCCGCTTACCAAGAATAGTGACCCAGCGCCAGTGCCCTAGACAATAAAGTGCATACAACAACATTAACAACGGTGCATGTGTCAGATGTGTGGTCAGAGATCTGCAAACGCGCAAAAACATATGTATGTATGTATGTATGCATGTATGTATGTATGCATCAATGTAGCTGTCCACACGTTGAGTGCTATATTATGGTAAGCTACAAAGGACTTCGCGCATCTCAACGTGTGGGTGTGTGCGACGAGGCGCATAAAACAAACGCTGGCAATCATCAAACCAACTCGAGGAGCACAGAGCAAATCGGCTGATTGCAGCTGCCAATAATACAATAACTCGATTCACCCGTTTGCAGTGGACATTTGCCAAGAGTTCGAATCGATTCAATGGCGACCGCACAAAAGCCGCATTATCCACACGTTCGCTGCCAACGTCTCACGCTCCGCTCACGCTGCATACACTCACTCATAAATTGTGGCTGTGTGTTGGCAATAAATGCCACTTGGTGTCTTCATTTTAAAAGAAAGGAAAGAAAAACAAAACAAAAAAAACCATAAGTGGTAAGTGCCAAATAGCGGACAGCGGACAGTGGACAGCGCAGCAACGTGTCATGGACAGTTGGATTGCTTATGTGATATTATCGAAATCATAACAACTACAACATATTTTGCGCTGGAGCCACCATAACGTTAGTGAAAATATCCTATTCTAAAATGAGTGCAAGAAGCGTGAGAATGTGCAATATGGTCGACAACGCAACGGTTAGCCACTGAGTAGAGTGTGCCGGAGATACAAAGAGCGCTTGAATGTTTGTCCAGTTTGTTCAGAGTTGCTACCGCAACCTCCCTGCCGCCATTGGTGGCGATAAGAAATATTGCAATTGACATAAATGACAATAAAAGTGGCAGTAAAGCTCATATGTAGAGAAACTTATGGTGCAAGGATATAAAAATATATACAAATCGCTTTATTCACTCATTTGCCTTGGAAGATGAAAGCAAGACACCGATTTTGTACGGGAGTAGAAAATCTATAACGAGTTGATAGCTTATTTACAAGTATGGAGAGTGTGAAATCTTTCACGAATGCATTATGAATTATAGAATTTAGACAGAGGTTACTTTAAAAAGAGAGGTCGAAGAGTTAAGGAAGCTTTGAAACAAGCAACTAAATTTTTTGTCTGCCACGTGTTCCTGCATACGTATAGATTGACTGAAAGGGAAATTATATCGATATTTTCATGCCCTGAGGGACTCAAACTCGCTGAGTACTAAAATTTTGTGAGGTGAACCATAAGTTTCAGTACTGACCATACCATTGCCAATCGGCAGAAACAGTCGCTGAAGCGACTAAAAGTTGCGGTTGATGTTTTTCCAACAACTGGAGAGACCTACATAGAAATGAAGCAGCTGCCTCTAAACGGCTGATAGATTTTTATGAAGAGCTTTTTATTTTATGCCAGAAATACGCTCGGATTCCCTACTGAGAAGCGATCGCAATTAGAAAAATTAGTTTTTGATGTTGGTCGAACCCTGGCCTTCCGAAAGGCAATACACAATGTTAACCACCCGGCCATTGCGGCCCCATGAAATCTTACTGGCACACAAATGTGACTTAAAACTCTACGATTTGTTGTTTGTTGGAAACACTTTCAGATGTATACCACATATTTTAGAAGAAACTTATATTGATATACAATAAATTTTCAGGTATGCATACACATAAGTTCCGGCTGTAATAAATTATTAGCTGCTTCAAGTGACAAAAAATGGACCTCCTACCCAAAATACATATCTGGAAGCACGGAACTTTAGTTTCAGGTACTCAGAACATCCGGCATCCCGAATACGAATGAATGGACCTCACACCTTCAACGTAAATATTTCGAAAATAAGACAACTCTAGTGTATTCCTGGCAGATTGAGATGATGAAGCTGTAGCCACTTCCTTCACATATTTGTTTAGATGGAATGCTGAAGAGTATACGCCTAACGTAAAAACCTTTTGGGTGCTGTGTAAGCCCGGCTGTTGCGAGAGTTAAAAGAAAAATTCATCTTACACTCCTTTTCCATTGGTCCGTCTTTGATATTTGTTAGATGAATTCGATGATTACCCAAAATTTCGGTCTTGTAAATCACTACAATAAAAATAAAAACTAAAGTATTGTACTTTACATTAAACCGTGATTTTAGTTAAATCCAAGTCTATTAAGAAGATGAAAATAGATTCCCAGATCTAGAACAAGCAAAATGATCCCTTAAATTTGGAAATGCATTACCTTCTGAAATCAAGGTGTTGTCACCACCTTAGGTTTTACGCTTCATTTGGCCGACAACTCGAATTTAAGTGTACTCTGTAAAATCTATAAAGGCGGACCCAACAGTCTGCGACAATTACCGTGGGATAACCCTCCTAAATATCGCATATAAGGTCTTATCGAGCGGTTTTTGTGACAGACTAAAGTCCACCGTTAACAATATTATTGGACCTTATCCGTTTAGCTTTTTGAGTTGGTAAATCACCATTGACCAGATATTCACCATGTGCCAAATCTTTGAAAAGGAAGTTTAGTAAGGAACTGCCTCAACCCCGCTATGCCTTAATTTGATATTTCTGCAAAATTTGTTCGATAGCAAACGAGGTTTCAGACAAGGTCATGCCTTATCGTGTGACTTCTTTAATTTTTTGCTGAAGACAATAATAAGGGCTGCAGAGCTAAATAGACAGGGTACAAACTTTTACAAGAGTGTGCCAATGCCATTGATATCATACGCCTTAAGAACCGTGTCGTTAGTTCTGCTTTTTCTAGACTTGAAAAGGAAGCGAAGCGAATGGGTTTTGTAGTGAGCAAGAGGACAAGGCGAAATATCTCCTGTCATCAAACAAACAGTCATCGTATTAACGACACGGCTCCCACGTCACTGTTGACAGTCATAACTTCGAGATCGTAGATAATTTCGTCTATCTAGGAACCAGCATCAACATCAATAATAATGTCAGCCTTGAAATCCAACGCAGATCCACTCTTGCCAACAGGTGCTACTTTCGACTGAGTACGCAATTGAAAAGTAAATACTTCTCCCGACGAACAAAAACCTGCTATATGGCGCAGAGTCGTGGACGATATCAACAACTGTTGAGTCGGTCATGGAAGTCTTCGAGAGAAAAGTTTTGCGAATAATTTGTGATACTTTGCGCATTGGCAACGGCGAATTTCGCAGACGATTGAACAATGAGCTGTACGAGCTATACGATGTCAATGAAAATGACTTAGTTCAGCGAATGAAGGGACAGCGGCTACGCTGACAAGGTCATGTCGTCCTAATGGATGCAGTACCCGCTAGTGGAAGCAGAGGAAGAGGAAGACATTAAGTTTCACTTGGTATTTTCAACTGACGTCAAACAGCGAAGAGAGGCAACAGAAGGCGGGCTCTTGTTTTGATTCGACTATAACCACGTAAGCGGTGAAAAAGAAGAATATTGTTTATCCCTGTGGGTTAGGGGTTAAAGAATTTACCCGCGGTAAGACATGCCTATCGTAAGAGGCGCCTAAAACCCAATAGTTACCATGACAGTCGGGTCTTTATACCGGAACGACCCGCATTTTTTATCCGGCCAAGGACTGTCACTGCCGCAACATTCCCCAAAAACTACTTTGGGGAATATTTTTGGGGTTACAACGACGACGACAACAACAACAAGAATATTGTTTGTATGTCTTAAGAGTTCCCGAGGAGAACTTTTTACTGAAAAAAGGATGTCGTAATTAGCATATACAGCGGGACTGTCAGACATACAATACAAATGGGTAAATATGGTCGAAGGGTAGCATTTAAGCTGAGTTCCTATAGGAGTTCAGTTTAGATCTTAAAAATACTTGGAATATCGAATATTGATGTATGAAAATGAAATGTGTTGGTCGTCAGCATTTGTTTCAGGCAATAACCATAAGAGGCTTCCAGTTGCGTAATCCGGCCGAAAATGAACTATACTCTCAGAATTTGGTCTAGAGCCAAAGTTCAGAACGTGACATCGTGTAGATCTTGAGGAAAGGCGATTAGCCGAATTTTCATAAGGTTCATCAATGAATTCTCTATTATAAGCCACCAGCATCAGACCTCTCTGACTACTTTGCTATTTAATTACAACACATTGCCGTTTACCTCTCCCGTACCGGCTCTGTTATAATTTATTGTGGCACACACTAAACATAAAGACGGATATCGCTTATAACTTCATCAAGTCAAGCGACGCTTAGCCGGTCGTGCGCATCCTCAGCTTAACTACTTTTCAATTCTAGCCACTAGTGGCAGAAGCAGCATCCACACTGCCGCCGCCAACGCCACAGTGGAAGGTATAATCGCGATATTGCCGCACATTTGTGGTTACTCCACACCGCGGGAGTTCATTGCAGTACAACAAAGCAATTCATTTCGAGTATACCACATGCTACCTACTTAGAGTCATACACACACATACTCGCATATGTACGAGTATATATGAGTAATAATATTTGTTCCTCCACACAGAGGCAGCGCTGCTTTTTAAAGAATGCAGAGTCGTTTGCGGAAAGTCAAAAGCTCAGCGGTTTCAATTGCAATTGACAGGCGGTCGGTCGGTTGGTTGGTTGGTGATGTGTGGCGTGTGTGTGGTCCATATTGCACTATGAATTTCCGTTTACAATTGACTGGGCGGTTTCCTAAGCAGCTGCTGTTGCGAAAGTGCAAATGTATGTATGTCTTTTATGTGTAGCAAGTTTTAATAAGAACTTCACTTGTGTGGTTTCATTTTACTATCAGCTTTTAGTTTATTAAGAATTTTATCTTCAAACATTATTTAGAAATTTTACGGATTATTGTCAGCAAAAATGCTTTGTGCAAAGAGAATTACTAAAAGATAGGCTTTATAATGGCAGAGAGATGGAGACGAATAAGTTCATAATTGAATGCCACCGAGAATTACAGGATACAACCATTGATATGAAGGAAATGGGAAAAGTAATATTAATTATTATTTTTCGTTCGAGCTCCTCCTCAAATTTGTAGTATGCTACTTGATGCTGATGACTTAAAGTTTATTCTAAGCCGCCTCCGAACGGCCGATTAGCTCAATTTATTTCATATTAATTTGGATGCTGGTCAAGGTCGTGCTTGAAAATTTTTGTGTAATGAGCAATGAACAAATAATAGAATATGAATGCTCCAATCCTAGAACTGCTCGAATCTTATATTATACAATATATAAAAATTTTATGTCGGCTTGGAAAAATCGAGTAATTTCCAAAAATTTACAAAAGTTACCGACCGAATGACTTCGTCAGATTTTTATGATTCCTAAGAAGGTTTTTTCGGGAAGTGGACCGGGGACTGACTTATTTAAAAACATCTTACTTTGAAATTCGGTACAAGATGGCCATTTCTTTAGATTAACAGGAAGGTCCGAGAAGTGGATTAGGAACCGACCTATTCAAAAGAATCCGACTCTTATTATCTCGGGTAAGTGCACCAATGTCAATGGTAAAACCAAAAATGCTGTATTCCCACAAGTATTGAGTAAATAAAGTTATGATAAAAAGAAATCTCATGATTAATTCTTCATGCCTTCAATGGGTATGTGCGACAGCGAAGCGTTGCAGGGTAAAGCTAGTTATTTAATAATATGACGCGCTGTCATTCTTTTATATAACCCAGGAGAGGGATAGCCTTTTCTGTTCACCTATCTACTGAAGAGATTCCCTTTACTATAATATGATTATTACTGTCTGACTATCACTGACGACCTCTCTTCCCGAGGTCGTTTGCTATATTTTTAACAGTTGTCATGCTAGCAGAAGTTTCGACTTAGAGCACACTGCCATGATCTGGTAGTTTGAAAAGGAGTTCCAATGAAAGGAACCTTAGAGAAAGCACATTCTGCCACTCCATCGTCAAATTTTGTACAATCTATGTACTCTTAAATGAACTCAGCCGATGTATCATAGTGATATGTTGAGCTAAGTTGGGCTGATGCGGTTGCTGATCAGAGCGACCAGTGTACTAAGGCCTGAAGGCCAATTGTGAAACCGCTATAGTGTACTCGTCACCTTATCAGATGTACCAGCCGTTGCTAAGTTATTGGTGAAAGCCAGTTAGATTTGTACGTTCTCTCGCTAACTCAGCCGCCATACAGTTGCCTGGGTTGGCTCGGATGTGTGGTATGTACTGCGTTGTAAAAAGTACAAATTTATAGAATTCTTGAGTACCCTGATGGTAAATAGCTCTACTGTTTTTGTTTCCTTAGGAGAAGGGCTGACAGCTATGCCATCTGATGCGCTACCAATTCCATAGCAGGAAGTCAAACATTACGTTTGGAATTAAACTCGGATTGGTTTTGTTTTGTCTATGTTTATTTTCTTCGATTAAGAGACTTGAGCATAATTTTTTGCCGATAACTCATATCTCCCGAATAAAATAATCTTTTCAGCTCAGTTTTCTGTCCAGAAGGTCTACTAAAAACTTAGACTTAGCTTCCGCTTAGAATTAGTGGACTCATTGAATTGCTTAATAGATGAGATGGTTTTCGGGTGCATGCAAAGAGGTGGTTAGTGTGATGCGGGCGCTCATTGCATGCAAGACATACGTTGGTATGTCGGGGTCAAATCTGGATAGGTTGGAGCTTATAATAATAATTGGCGCTTTTTGATTTTCGGCCGAGCTCCTCCTCCAATTTGTGGTTTTGCGTCTTGATGTTATTCCAACAAATTGAGGGACCTACAGTTTATACAAAGCCGGCTCCGAAAGGCTGATGGTTTTCTTATGAGGAGCCTTTATTTCTTGTCCGAAATACACTCGAAGGGATTTGAGCTGGAGCCTTCCGAAAATCAATACGCAATGTTGACCACTCGGCTACCGCAGCCGCCGTAGAATTTGGTTGACTACAATAACCAGATCGAGGTCTTCGCCAAGGTACCATCTCAGCCCTCGGCGCTCAGATCGTAGTAGCATAGTTTACGACATGCAGGTCAATTGTGTTGTTCAAGCACCGTTTATTTGTACCTTCCCCACGTGCTGCCGGCTACCGTTTTGAGGACTTTTTTGACGGCTCAGGACATTAGTGGCAATTGCATTCGTAAGTGGAGTGAAGGCATGTTGTCTGTCGAATGTGACTTCCAATAACTTCAGGTTGATTCTAGTCGAAATTTTTGCACCAACGCCTTTCATATCGAGTTCATGCCAGTACTCCGTCGTACATCAGCCGAGGATTTTGCTGGTTATAGTTGTAATTGCCTTGCAGTGAAGAAGTCGAAAAAGTTTTCGCGGTAGCAGTTCACTTTCGAACTGAAATCATTAATATCAGCATATGAGGTCAGTTAAACCCCTTTCGGTGGAAGAGAGAGCTACGAGATATAGAGGTTCAATGACAGTGGGAAGAGGACCGATGAAATTGTACCGATAGTTATCGACTTCTCAGATAGCTCATGGTCCACCTGCTCAATCCTGGCGGCAATGTGGAGTCCTAAATGTTCGATAGTTGCACTGAATAATTGCAGTATCAAAAGCTTTTGACAGATCCAGTGCTACCAGGACAGTTCAAGTGCAGGGCCGATTTTTGTTGAGGCTATTGGCTATTTGGATGCTTACGTGTATGGCGATAAGTGCAATTGTGGTGCTTTGCACTTTACGGAAGCAATGCTGATGTGCCGCCCGACTCAGATGATGTATGAAGGGACGCAACTAGACCTCAAGGGTCTTCGCTATTGGGCAGAGAAGAGATATCGGCCGATATGACTCCCCTAGTTATTGGTTAGTAGCGGACTATTAGATGGTCAGAGATAAATTGTGAACATTTTATCAGCTTACCGGTCGCAAAATCTTTAAGTGCTAATTTTATTTTATTTTCTCAAGGAACAACAACAATTTTAAATAATTTCGAAAGGCATTTGTCGTCGGAATATGACCTCAATCCTATATGTGTGTACTGTTTTAAGTTCACAAAAATACAAATAAAAAAATTTTAATTAAATTAAAATATACAAAATTCAACTTTTATCTTTAGTCATCCCAAAGCCAAGTCCAACACAATCTAACAAAGTCCGCCGCCCACCCACACACTTCAGTGGCCTGAAAATTGGCTGCGCGTCCAATTAAAATACCAAATTGAATTCACATGCTGACACGTTTGCGTCTGATTGTAGATAATTTCCAGTCTAGTGCGAAGGCAGAATGCCGACGAAGCGCCAACAACACCAACAACTGTAAGAGCAATCGGCAACTCAACACATACTGCAAGTGATTTTGCATTAGTAAATATGTATGCTTAGCATCAGCAATTTCAACGGCAAGTATCAGCTGACACTCAGATCATCATCATCATCATCATCATCACCAGCGTCAAAGCAAACAGCAACAGCAGCAAGCAAGCTCTTGCCTGGCGCTTCCGACGAGTGGCTGAAGTGTAATTTTTGGTATAAAATATTTTCAATATTAATACCCTCAGCTATGGTTGGGTCAGCTACTAGCTGCCACAAAAAGCGCTTCGACATTGAAATATCAAAAACTATTTCGAAGAAAATCACTCAGACAAAAGCTGAAAAGCCAAGTCAAGCCACTGACTGCTAAATGGCTGACTGCACTGAACGATGCTGGCTGCTGGGAGCTGGGTGCTGGGTGCTGGATGCTGGCTGCGCTTGTGATATTGGTAGGATGTGAAGCATTCAGCAGGAAGACAATTTCAATAATTTCAAGTTTAAGGAATTTTCGCAAAAAAAAAAAATAAATAAAAAATAAAAAGGAAAAATAGTTGGTCGAAGACAAATCAATGAAAATACACTGACATTAAATAAGGAAGTGCCTGCATATGTATGAGTATTTTGTAAGTACTCGTACCTATATGAGCTGCCACAAATGTATTGAAAAAATTGCAAAAAAAAAAGATTCAAAACAAATTTCAGCTAAAAAGTCAAACCGAATGTAGTGGTAGAGTGCAGTCTATCGATTCGAAGCAGCCATCGAAAGAATATAGACTCTACTTGCTGCTGGCTGACAGGTCAGCGCCATCAAAGGGAAATGAGCAGGCAGTCAGTGCAAGCAAGGCAGGAAGTTACAGGCGCGCCCGCATCCTGTGCGCATTACATGAGCACTTTGCCAGTACGTAAGACTTAAAGAAAGCGAACAGAGAAGAGCAGCTATTCCGCCACTATACTACCACTGCCACCGTTTATGCCAATAACTGAAAATTCAATTTTCAATTGAATGCACTCACAGTTGCACTGCTTAGCTGATTGACTAACCAATGACTGACTGGTCAGTGGCTAGTAGTGTCGAGGCCAGCAGAATGCGGTCAAGAGCAATAAAAAAAAAAAACAGAGAAAGAGCAAAGAGAAGAAAAATGAGAAAAAATATTAATAATAAATACATGTACATACCCATTGGTATATATACATACATTTATTCAAGTATTTTTATATAGTTGCGCCTAAGTGGGTAAGGCAATTTACTATAAAATATATTATATATGCCTGACGCCAGATAAATGGGCCGTGGATAAAGGTCAAAAAATAAAAAAGAAACTAATATTTCATTGAAGGCGATGAAGACATGATTTCCTTAATCAAATAATTAAAATAAAAAATTCTTCCTGATTCGTGCTTTTGCTTTGAGTTATCAACTTATTTCAAAACTGTACGCTAAATTTTAACTACAGACAATTGTAACGCATTTATACTACGCCAATACCAATTAAAGTTTATTTTAAAACTGGTTACATAGTGTATTACTTTCGCACTACTTGCATTCAAAATACATTGTTTTATTTCGATAGCTTAAAAAATCGCAAAAAGAATTTGGAACATAAAAAATAATAATTTTTTAATAATTACACGTACATTCTATGAAATCCCTCTATAAAAAAAAACACGGGAAAAGTAAGCATTACCTTGTTTATCAAAAAAGAAATGAATTCAACAAGCAATTACTTTATTATAGAAAATTACAGCGATGGCCAGGGCTCGAGTTTTGGCCCGACCAACATCAAAAATTATAGAAATTTATTTTTTCTAATTGCGCTCGCCTCTCGGCAGAGATTTATTTCTGACGTAAAATAAAACTTTTTCATAACAATCCATCGACTGTTCGGATGGGACTTACAATAAATTATAGATTCCTTCATACGCACACCAAAACTTAGAGGAAGAGCTCGGCTGCTAAAACTTAAAAACTTTTCCGTTGTCGAAAAGCACCTTGAGGGACCTCAATCGATAATTATTGGGAAAAATGGAGCTGTTGGGAAAAGTTAGTGATATGAAGAATGAAACACGTGCATGTCGCTCAAAAGCAACTGAGAGTATTGCTGCTGTAGCCCAAAGTGTTAAAGAAAACTCTAGCTTGTCCATTCTTCGTCGTACACCGTATTTTGAATAAAGCCATGGTTGGGTCTTAAGGCTTATAAAGTTCAGTTAACACAAGAACGCTAGCCGGCTAATTATTAAAAACGTCGGGTTTTTGCGGAGTGGGTCCTTGAAATGCATTAAAATGATCCGAAATTTCATCGAAAAATCATCATGAGTTTTGAGGCCCATTTCCATTATTGTGGAAATGAGGCTGAGACAAAAATTACGGTGAATGGATTGCGCTATCGAGAGATGATTGATGATTTCTTATGGGAGAAATCGGGTAGTATTGATCTGAACAACGTTTACTTTCAACAAGTTGACGCTAAGTTTCCCACAAGCAACGAAGCTATCGATCTTTTGAGGTAAAAGTTTCCGAACCCTGTTAAATTTTAAAGAGGTGATCGCAATTGCCCACTGAGATCTTGAGATTTATCACCTGGCGACTTCTTGTTTTAGGATCATGTGAGAGATAAGGTCTACGCCAACAGGCCAACATCGATTCAGAAACTCAAAGGCAAAGGAATTCGTAAAGCTATTGATGAAAAAAAAATTGTATAAAAACGATAAGCGTAACCATGCCGTCCATTTGGCTTATATTGGCATATCTTCTTCTTTTCATTGAAATTAACATCCGAACATTTATATCAAAAAATACTGCTTCTCTTTCAATATCAAAATAATACCTCTTATGGGAAAGCCATGTATTTTATTATTTCTTGTGTGAATTTTAAACCACCATATATTTTATAAAGTTCTTACAAAAGTTAGGCAATTTCCAGAGTATTTACACATAAATTAAACAAAAAATGTTCCACTTTATAAATAAAGTAGTTACAATGCAATGTGACCAGTGGATGTTACACTCGAATCGGTACATTTTTAAACTGAATGGGACCTAGCTATTAAGCACATTACTTTCCAACTATTTACTCTTTTAAGTATTTGATGATTTCAATAAAAAATGTGTTAAGAAAATACATTTTTGCTAACAAACTCAAATTACCGTTATAATCACTTTTAGCCTAACTAGATAACAGTAAACATTACTTTGGTTCCACTTCTGGTTTACCTACAGAGAGGAAAGGTTAGGTCAACAGCTACCTTTTTACTACAGAAATCTGACATAATTTTTTTTTTTTAACAGGATATGGACTAATTTTTGAAACACTTTTAAGCTATTCATTAAAATGACTGCATGAAATTGCACCGAAATTTAAAAAAAATCCAAATTAATTAATATTTAAACATAAATTAAACTAAAAATTTTAGACTTTATCACTATAAACAACTTTCAAGACTCTAGGGTTATTAGTTATTACTTTTCGGTCGGTTTAAATAAAAAAAAAACATTTCTAGTTATTACACAAATTACTTTGGGACCAATTCCGTTACTTCTACAAAAAAATTCAATCATTCGCTGTGCATTTCCATGTAATAGAAGGCGAAAACCTTATGATAACCACTACTACATCAGCAGACTCTTTATTCCTCTCTCTCCCTTCCTGATCCTTCTAAAATTCATATCTACTACAGTACGCCTTTGTTGACTGCAAATTTTGGTTGATTGGTTAAGAATATATTTGTGTGTGTATTGGTATGCTGCACTTTGCTTATGAGTTCTGTGCGTGTGTGGGTGCATGTGGTTCTGTGTGTGGGTGACACAGTCGGTTTGTGGCTAGCCTAGTGGCTGCCGGCGGTTATTGCGGTCAATTCAGTTGAGCATTAAATCGATTTCAATGAAATTTAATCGTCTCTCTCTTCATTAGAAGTGCATATCAATAGCCAATAGCGGTTGTATGTATGTATGTATTGCAATGTCAACAGCAACTACTACGATCGACCACTACTACATACTTGACACTGCAAAAGCCAAAGTTGGCCCTTAAGGGACTATCACAAAACAATTCAAACAATTCATTCAAAATTTTTCGTTATTCTCAAGTGAAATTGAAGAGTAATGTCACAATAATGCTTGAATGGGCGTCGAAACGTTTCACAAGTTCAGTTCAAGTGTAAAGTCAAAGTTCGAATTGGGTAGTAAAGTAATCGCAGTAAAGGTTAAGAAAGTTCAATAAAGCTTAAAGTAATTTGTGGTAAATAATAATTTTAATAAATTTGCCATTTACCATTTACCATTTCAGCAATTTTCTTGCTTGCACTTCTCAACCGATTTAATTGTGTAAATTCATACATACTTATATTATATTTTAATGATAGCACAATTCATATAACCCAAGCAAAAAAATAAATAGCAAGAAACTCTCCAACACTCTTTTGTCTTTCCGTAAAACGCTCTCTAAATCAAAATTTTATTAGTTTCTCATTACTTTATTTTATATTCTCCTTTTTGCATTCCTCATACCCTAAGCTAATAAGCTTCTCAATGCATTCCAACAAAATACCGCCATAAAATTTAATCGTTTGACCACAAATTGCCACTGGAATTTAATAATGCCAAAACATTTTAATATGTAGTGTATGTCGAGCGCAAAATATCATAAAAATTTTATATTCAATGGCTTTATTTAAACTACATATGAATTTATTTAGTCACTTTATTTTTAATAATCTCTTTTCGCTTATCTTTCGTTGTTGTTTTTATCATATTTATTTTCTATGCCCTGGAGCGGTAATATTCCTTTACTTTTTATGTGCGTGCTCAGGCTTGATATATTAAGCATAACTTAAAAATTCATAACATTTTTAAAACCTGGTCACACCTGATGGCGTATTCAGATTTTTCAACATATTTATTTTTTTAATTTCATTCAATTTTTTATTGGAGTTCATGCTGTGTTGCCTTTTTGACAATCCTTTTTACCGCATGCATTTTTTAATGAACAAAAACAAACAAATCTATAATATATTCATAAAGAATAAAAAAATCTGAAAAAGTGTTTGACTTGCAAAAAAAATATAATTTTTTAATATTTTGTATGAAAATTCGAAAAAAGTCTGATAATATTTGTTAAAATTTGCTAAAATGCATATTTTTATTTTGAATACTATTATTTACTTATTTATTTTTTTTTTGTATTTTCTGCCTAATTAATATTCAAAGCGACACGCTTGTATGGTTTGGAGAGCTATATTTAAGTTCAAGGTAATTAAATGACTTGTAGAATATTTTGAAACAAAATATTTTT
Source organism: Ceratitis rosa (assembly GCA_037013455.1). NCBI lineage: Eukaryota > Metazoa > Arthropoda > Insecta > Diptera > Tephritidae > Ceratitis > Ceratitis rosa. The sequence goes on along the minus strand of JAWMAG010000422.1, from coordinate 77,878 downwards.
TTGAAGTGGGAATTGTTAACTTTTTTCGATTGGAAAAATGTATTAAAATGTAATTCATCCAATACGTAGTGTTCATATATTAATAAAATTTCAGAAATTTTAACATTCCATTTCATTCACTTTATTAACATCTTAACCACTCTTAACGTTTAGCGTATTGATTTGGCTTATCCATAAGATTTAGACGTGACTTTCAATTTGTTTTTGTTAAATCTAAAAACACCAAATCCTTTGCCATTACTTTTTTAGTGTTCCTTTCAAATTTTAGAACGATCGGCTAAAATGGAGACGAGAAACTGCACGATAGCTGAGGATAGGTCAGATGAAATTTCTCCACCAACGCAAACAGATGTTTCGGAGTAATTCACATCCCATACAAATATTCAGTTATTGCCAAATCTTCCACTGATGACGTCGAAGACCCACAATTGACATAATAAATGATGGCTAATGAATTGGGCTTGAATGCCATGGCTATATCGCGAATATTAAGTAATCATCTGCGATACACAAAGAAACCTACTCGATGGGTACCACGAATTTTAAATGAGGTCCTAAACGAATTCGAAAAAGGTCAGTCTAGCACCTTTTGGTTCCATAAGTACGATTCAGAAACCAAACAGCAGTTCATGGTATGGAGCCCAACAGGAGCAAATCCAGTCGTAAAATATAAGCAACTAAAATCTGAAATCGTAGCTGCTATTCCACTGAAAAAGGGTTAGACAGTAAATGCAATTTGGAAGAGTGCTTACAAAACGTCTTCAAAAGTTTGTTGGAAAACAGGAAGAAAGAGGATTTGCGGCGGTACTTTGCACATCATGACACCATCCCACACTGCTGAAATAACGAGCAATTTGAAAGGTAAGGCCTTTAATAGCAACGAGGAGATAATTAATGCGGTTAATGCTGAACTTGATGATAAGCATAAAAAGCAAGATTTTGAAGACTGTTTTCAGAAGTGGAAAAAGAAATGCGTTGAAATCAATGACGATTATGTAGAAAAGATAAAGAAGGACAAATATTACGAATAAAGGCAAAAATAATTTTTTTGTTTTTTTTGTTTTTTTTTTTTCTGGCCAACTTATCTAACTTTTGTGAATCCCCTCGTAAAAAACAAAAAACTATGAGAGAGGCAAAAAGATCTTCCATAGATATCAATGTATTTATGAAACGTTGGCATCCTCACTGCGACCACTTTATCACGAATTAAATTGAACTTTCACATTACAATATAAAGGACAGATCTATGTAAGACATAAGAACCAGTCAGTATGATCCATTGTAACCTTGCAACCGTATAATATATGAGAGGCCGCAAAATATAGTCAATTGGGAGTCGAATTCATGGTAATAGAGCGATTTTTCTACATATTTCATTTACTTTGGAGACGTGCCTTTTTTCTATCTCTCCTTCCAACGAGTTCGGGTGTAAATGTGGAGATGTCTAACCCGATTTCCCAATCGATGACGATGGAACAAGTGTTTCATTGCCCGCTTGAAAAACAATAAAGTGACAGGAGCCGATGGATCAATGGCCGAGTTATTCAAAAACGGTGCAGAACTGATAAGGTGTATGTCCGCTGGTAGGAACCTAAATGTGCTTTGCCCAATCCACAAATAAGGTGATCCCACAGTCTACACAAATTACTGTACGATAAGCCTCCATAACAAACTGATTTGACCTTATCAGGCTTTAGACCATGCCCCGAATTTTGGAAAAGATCCGAGGAAAGGGGATAGACACACAACACGTCTTCGTCGATTTTAAAGTATTCTTCGACAGCATGAATAGGAGCTGCCTCTACGCTGCTACGTCTGAGTTTAGTTTCCCCACAAAACTTATACCTCCCCAGGCCGTCCACTCCACAGCGAAAAAAAGCAATGAATATCCCAATGTTATAAATTCGGCTATAATCGCGTAAGCAGTGTCTACGTCAGTAAAGAAGAAGAAGAAGAATATGAGCAGCCCGGACTGCCACTGGCTCTCTTCGGACGGTTTAACGAAAATAAAAGTATTTTCTTTTAATTCTAGAAGGAGAGCTGTGATGATAAGAGGCTTCCAAAGGTACGCGCCTAGATTTAGTTCGGATGGGAGGTTTTTTATCATTTCTGGTTAGTCGAAAAAGTAACCTCAAAGGCCGAACTGGGGTACCTTTTTATAAAACACCCTCCTTCTCTTGCAATATTACTTAAAATATTTAAACACCCAGAGGATTTCAAATACTTTTTCATATCAGCTTTCGGCATGTCATTAGTGAAACAACCTATGCTATTTCAGCGGTTCCTAACAAAAAAAATGGCATACGATTTCTTAGACATCCGCAACAAATGTAGCCAACAGCCAACAGCTAACAAACAAACATATTTCCCACACTGCTATTTCATTGTCATTGCTATCGATTTGAATGCGTTTGATTGCAAGCACTCTCTTCTTTTCATTTCCTTTTACACACTTGCAACAAAAACAAGTGTGCAAACATAAATATGCATACATGGGCTTGTATTGCGTACGAATACTCGCACACGTTTTGTAAATAAATTTTCTCTTCAGCTATTTTTGCTATTTTCATGCTTGTCTAAGCGCGTTGCACACAAATATCGCTGCAGCGTTGTGATCGGAAATATGTACATACATACACGTATGTATGCATGCTGTTGTGTAGGTTGAAGTACTTCAACTGAGGGATGTTGTAATTTTTTAAAAAAGAAAATAAAAATAAAACGCTGAACCGAAACGAGAAATAAATGAAAAAAATGTTTTTGAAAACGAAGAAAATTGCAAAACAAGTGGAAATTGTGCACGTCGCGTGAAAAATGTTCTATTTGTATGTCTGTATGTATGTATGTATGTATTATGTAAGCAAAGCTTCCTAAATGCCATTTACAGTTATATCGAAGAAATTGCGTATGTAAAAATTGCAAGCTTTTTATGACTTCTCAACAGAAAATTCTCATTTTATTGTTTCGAGCACTTTTCTTTGCAATTTTTCGTTTCAATTTTATTTCAATTGCATCGGCGTACCCTTTACCTACAAATAACTGCTGGCAATAATTCATTGTTTGCAATATGGCAACTGTAGCATAGCAACAACTGTTGTAGGAACAAACTTCATATTGTGGAAAAATAAAAATGATTTTTTTGAGCGAGTTTAAAAGTACATAAACCTAGGTATTTAAATTCAGACTCGCAAAAGCAGTGCTTTCGAGAAGAAATTGCTGAGATGACTCCACCATTATGCGATGAGGATGGAATTTTCAAACGGTAAGTGCCCTATATCCATCACTTTGATACCACCTGGTCAAAGTGCGCGAAACTAAATCCATCACTAGCGCTTTAGACGTCTGCACTCTCCGATGTCCAAAAATCGACTCGGTCCATTGTAGCACCTAAAATACGTAAGGGCCTCTATGCAGCACAGAATGTCAGTCAAAAAACAAAAGGGAAGTTTGACGACGAAAAGTTTCAATCACAACTAACAACCAACTGGGTTTTATTCGGCATTTACTTCTGCTCTCTGAAAGCACTCATCAGTAACTCCGCATAAGGGAACTCTGCAAATCATTTCAAGTTACATTCGGTCAGACAATAGAAAAAAATTCGTTTTCGACAGTATCGAAAGACTACTAAACAGAAAAATAAATACACTCTATGACTCTATGTTGTAGAGTACAACCGACCGTAAAGCGCACAGCAAGAGGAAGCTATGAGAGTTAAAGAGAGAAGTGGGACTCATTTATAAAAGAAATAAAAGAGAGAGAGGCGAAAATACTTCCGCAGAGCTTGAAAAACTGGTCGACAGGAGTAATGCTCGAAAATTTTTCAAAAGATGCGACGATTTTTAAAAGTTTTCAAGAGCGGATACTCTTTGAGGAATTTAAAATTGCCGATGCTTAGAGCAGTTCATAGAAGGAGCACTATTCCACTCTGATTTATTGTAGTGGTTAAGAAAACACAGGAGATGGCGATGGTATATCACCGGCTGTGTTGAAGTTCGATTTGCAGCCGCCCGCTTGAAGATTAATAAAGCTATGGAAGAGGATGAATTAGGGACGGCGTCGATTAATTTACAAAGTGCAAGTATTAGCATCTTTGCAAATTATGATTGGACGAAAGTATGTCTGAGATTGGAGCCTTGCCTTATCCATTAAAATCTCTCAATTATGTGAAAGGCAAAGATGAATGAACTGAATTTATGATAAGGAGATGCCTTTCCGCCGCTGTGTCTGGTGTCGCTTGGTATTTCTTTAAAAATTAAAATGCTGTGTACGTCGCTGAGCAATACTCAAAGCAACATCAAATTCTGGGCGAACAACAAATAATAAGACGAAATATTTCCTGCCAACTGATAACCAGTCAGTGCATTCAAATCTTGGCTCCCACGTAACAGTCGATAGTCATCATTTATAAGTTATTATCGTCTATCTTGGAACCATTATTAACACCAACAAGAATATCAAAAATCCCAGAATCTATCTTATCAGCAAGTGCTAATTTCTGCTAAGCAGACAATTGCATAGTAATGCCCTCTATCGACGAAGCTAAGCAAGCCTCTACGGGAGAGAGGCTTAGGCGGAGACAACTTCCGATGAGGTGGCGTAAGGAGTTTTTGAAAGAAATTTTTGCCGAATATTTATGGTTCTTTGCCACATCTGTATGAGATATACGGCAATATTGCCATAGTTCACCGAATAAAGAGACAGCGACTGCGCTGGTTAGGTCTAGTCGTTCGGACGGTTGATAATATTTCACTTCTGAAAGTATTCGCTGCAGTACCCGCTGGTAGAAGCAGAGAGTAGCAGAGAGATGTAGAGTGTCAGCCTTGAAGATTGCCAAGTAATTGTGTTAGTACTAGTGTCAGAATCCAAACTGTAAACATGTTTTAGAACTGTTTGGTTAGTGTCTAGGCTTTTATAGTACAAATAACCCGACGAATAAAACTGTATTAACACAAATTTAGATCCTACTGTCTCAGCTTGGCTCTCAGTGTTCTTAATTGAAAAAATAAACTGAATTGAAACCGAGCTGAGTATCAAAAAAAAAAGAGTGAAGGGAAAGAACATTTGCTCAAGAAGTCTACCCTCATATTCAGGTTTTGAAATATCTTGAACATCAAAGCTTTATACAGTTTCTTTCAAAGTCTATTCTTCTTCCCCTCTCAGTGCTTCAATTAAATATTCATAGAGTTCCAAACTGCCCTCTTCGAGACAATGAATAATTGTTCTAATTACCTCAATAATATATCCTGAATGAGAAATCGAGATCAATTTTAAAAATATTTAATTTATAAAGATATTATAAAAAGTTCATAATAAATAGATACGGTTATTTTAAGCATTTTAATTTGCTTAAATCTAAATGAACATTCCATAAAGTAATCCTCGGCTATAAAACCATTTATCTCATTATGATTCACAAGAAATACCTTAGATATGAGATTGACAGGAAAGAGTCATTTTCATACAGACAGTCAAGCACTGACAACAAGAAAATAAAAATAAATAACAAAAAAATAAATGCCACTACAACAATAATAAAGGAAGTAGTAAAGCACCTTTCTTGCCACAGATACAATAGATAACACCAATGGCAATCTGAATAAAAAAAAACCACTTCCTTACAATTGCCAATATATATGTAGGTACATATGTATATATTATTATATTATATATGTACCCATGTTTATGCAGAGTAGCAAAGAATGTTGTAAACAACAAATGCGATGCTGTGCGGCAGCTTAGCTACCTTTTGCAAGCGGCAGTGGCAGCAACCAAAAAAAAAAATAATAATAAAAGTAAATAAATAAAAATAGGAAGTAGCAATAAAACACTTGTAAAGGCTTTGAAGAATGTAGATATGTATGTATGTAAATAAGTATATCGGCCTGGTTAACCCAGACCGCTACAACTCTGCGACTATCGCTAAGCAGCAACAAACCCTGGGCGCGGCTGAAAAGAAAAGAGCGCACGCCATAGATTAACTGCAAAGATATGTGAACACGCGCACGTTGAGAAATGACGCTGAGGAAGAAGTAGAACATGAACGAAGGCAAAGAAGAAAGAAATATGAATAATGCTTTGTGCGAAGGCAATCAACTGCAGCAGTAGCAGTAGCAGCAGCAGCATCAGCAGCAGCAGCACGGAAGGCTGTAAGGTGGCTCACTGAATTGGAGTACGTGCTGTAATCTAGTGAAATGTAAGTGCACTTATTGTTATGAACTTGCTGTTGTTGTAAACTATCAATGCATTTTTTCTTGGTTCTTTTATTTGCTTCTAAAAATATTATATACTTACTCACTATACCTAAGCCTACTTAGCTTTATCGTGCTTTTTTAACTCTCTTCGCTATTATTACACTTCTGCTTCGTTTACCATGGCGAGGTTTATTTTGTTTGGCAAACTGACAAGACTTTTCTTTGCATTTGAAATATTTTGTGATTTGATATTTGCTTTGATGCCATCGATGAAAGTGCTGAGATATTGCAGAGCGAAATTTTAAAGAATGGTACATGGTGTAAGATATTCAGTACATTTTAAGCGAGTAATTGAGACGAAAAGGAACTATTGCCTTACTTCTAAAGACTAGGGACTATTATGAGTTCCTATATTACTAACTATGGTGTGGTAGATATCATACTACAAGAAGGTATCTTTCCATTGCTCAGAGGATGAATCATTATCGCGAGGTCCGCTTGCGGTTTATTAACTTGTATTTCCGTATTTCCACCATTGATAGAAAAGGTTTAGTTCTTTTCGCAAGGAAATATAAAGTTCCAGCTTGGATCACACTAGCTTTGATGGTCAATGTGAAGAGCACGAAGGCATCAGCGTTCCTATATACATGTGAATAATGTACGAGTACATTTAGGGTCTTTCACCTACCTATAGTAGTAGAAAAAATCCTGCGGAAGCGCTTAAATTACATGCAAAATATAGGACGCATTCACTCTTCACATTCACTCGGGTTTCGATAGGCAAAAACAAGTTTAGGGGACGTAGGAAACAGTCCAAAGTAGCACCTGATGGCAAGAGTGATTTTGGGTGGGATTTCAAAGCTGACAATATTATTGGTATTAATGCTGGTCCCTAGATGAACGAAATTTTTGCAACGACGACCTCGAGTTATTACTGTCAACAGTGACGTGGGAGCAGAGTTTCGAATGCCATGACTGTTTGTTTGATGACAGCATATATTTCGTCTTGTCCTCGTTCACAACCAGACCCATTCGCTTCCTTTAATTAACCGCGCGAATGTTAAGACTATTGATGTCAAAATATCATTGGCATACACTAGCAGCTGTACACCTTATAGAAGTTTGTACCTTTTCGGACCAGCTCTGCAGCTCTTATTATTTTCCCTAGCATAAAGTTGATGAAATCGTATGATAAAGGGTCACCCTGTCTGAAACCTCGTTTGGTATCGAATAGCTTGGTGAGGCCCTTCTCTATTTCGGCTGGACTTTCGTTGTTGTGCAGCGTCAGTTTTGCATGAATCCCAAATTCAGGCTTACCATGCTGTCGAAAGCTGTTTAAAAACCGATAAAAAAGTGATGTGTATCGTTTCTTTACTGAAGAGGCTTTTCCAAGACTTGGCACATATGAATATCTGGTCAATGGTGGATTCACCAAGTCTAAAGCTACACTGATAAGGTCCAATCAGTTTGTTGACGGTGGGCTTTAGTCTTTCATACAATACGCTTGATAGGATCTTATAGGTATGAGATATTAAGGAAGCTTATTCCACAGTAATTGGCCGCCATGCTTGAATAGTGCTGCCCTTAGGTCATCATCACCATCGGTTGAGGTTTTGCGTTCCCCATCTTAGGGTTTTACACTTTCACTGCCACTCAGCTGGCTGGATCAGTGTTTCCTCCATACACCAAGTATGTTGTGAGCATCGGTCAACGGATTACCACCTTGGTTCTTATACGAGCATGCTCCGGTCTTGAAATCTTTTGTGAGTCGCTGCATCTTTTCATAGAGTTTTCTAGCATTACCATTGTCGGTCAGCGTGTCAAGCTCTTCATACTCATGCATTCTGGCCTTTTTAGTTTTTCCTTTGCAAATGCGTCTAGATTTTCCCTCCAACTTTCGGTATCTATCCCACCTACGCACTTGTTGTGGTCGATCGCAAGGTTGCGAGGTAGGCAGTCTGTATTCTCTCCACTGTCCTCGACGTTCCTCATAGTACGACCAGCTCTCTTTCTGACAAGGGCAAAAACCAATTGTTTCTTAACGACAGTACGCAGGGAGTTTGAAATGCCGTTCCATGGTTTCCTTATTTATATGGAGTTGCTGATAAGTGCATTCAGAAAGCAAGTGTGCAAGTCGAGTAGGAAACTGTTCTCCTGTCTGTTGTAATTGTCTTTCACAACATGATCGATCTCTGGTTGTGAGTTTATCGATTTGCAGGCATCCAAGTAGCTTGGTGAATTTTCTTACGCTGGAATCTAGTGATACAGACAACCATATTTTGGCCTGACAAAGCCGATCAGCCTCAACCCATTGCGGTGCTTCGTCGTGGAGGTACCAAAGACATCTTCTTTGCCCACTCTGGCATTAAAATCGCCAAGCACGATTTTCACATCGTGGCGGACGCAGCGCTCGTGAGTAAGCTCCGGGTGTCATAAAAGCCATCTTTGGCCAAATCGTCCTACTTTCCCATCGGGGCATGAGCGCCAATCAGCGATGTGTTGAAAAATTTCATTTTATTATTTAGGAAAGCTTAATTAAATACTATTGGAGGTATAGGTATAACAGCTCGTAACATAAATTTCCATTAATGTACATGTTATGGACCCATTTTTTCGCTTTTCCTTGAAAAAATGGTTAACAATTAATATTTATTGAATATGATTGACATAATTGATGGATTTTTTGAAACTAAAGAGAAACTAACTCTTCTGATTTTACAAATTTTCTATTTTTTACAATATAACAATTTTTTAATAGCTTTTAAGCAATATTTCATCCCATTCAAGCGAAGCTATTAAATCGAATTAAATGTCATAAATTCCTAATAATTATATGCTTTGTTAGTATTAATAATCCAACATCAATTAATTTTTTATTCATTCAACGTAATTACTATTTTTCTGGTTTAAAAAGTAGCTACTAACAAGCTTTTATTTTTTTCTCTCACATTAATAATTACTATGTAACACTTTTTTCGCAAATAATTTTTCCATTATGAAATTTTTAATTTATCATTTTGCTTAATAAGGGGTAAACCGTTTCTTGGTTTCAGAAGTGCAGGGCTGTAAAATGATTGTTCAAACGTGGTCACGTTTTGTGCTTTAAGAGTAGATTATGGTGCACATAATCGTCCTGCCGCGGTAGACGAGTGGTTAGCATTGTGTACTGCCATTCGGAATATTCAGGTTCAAATCTTGGTGTCCTACTAACATTAAAAAAGTTGTAGAATTGGTTTAATTGCGGTCTCTCCATTTGTTGGAAAAAAAATTGGCGGAGGAGCTCGGGCGAAAATCGCTTCAGCGGTTACAAAACGGTAATTAAATATATATTTAATAGTCTAACTACTCAAACAATTGTAAAAATTTTACAGAAATTTGAAGACACTGGATAGGCTAATGCTATTGCAAACAGAGGCGCAGGTTTCGTTTTGCTCGTTCCCCCACAAATATCGCTGGTTTAAATGCATTTAAATGTAAGTGGAAGTGTAGCCAAATAACCGAGTTTTTCGACGTTTTTCGGCACTTTATGGTAAGTTTTACATCCATATAAAAACCCGCTCACACAACAACTGAATACAGCTGACCATTTACAAAGCCGTAAATAGTACATCGTTTGAGTGCTTGAGCAACAAGCAATGGACGGCGATTTTTCGCACAAAATTTTCTTGGCCAGCGAATTAAATTTTTCACTCGAGGCACCAATTGTTACATTTTGGTACGGAGGTGTAATTGGACTTTATGGTATTTTTGTGAAAACGACAATGACGAGCCTGTCACTTTCGATTCGGAGCATTATGGTCGTATGATAAAATACTTTTTTGGCCTGCATTTAGGGAGCGCGACTTGGGATATATGTGGTTTCATCAAGTTGGAATATAGCTGTATATCGAGAGCAATTTTCTAGTCGCCTAATCTCTCGTCTTGACGATGGCAATTGGTCACCGAGATCGTGCGATTTAACACAGCGCCAGATTTGGAGCTGGAGAGCTGAATAGAGAAGGTGCAGTCTTCTATAAGAGTGTACAGCTGTTGGCGTACGCCTATGATATTGATATTATTGGCCTCAACAACCACGCCGTGAGTTCTGCTTTCTCCAGACTGTAAAAAGAAGCGAAGTATATGGGTCTGGTAATGAACGTGAGCAAGGCGAAAGTGAGTAGGCAAGTGAAAAGTAAAGTCCTCTCTCGACGAACAAACCAAAGCTCTACAAGTCACTCATACGGAAGTTACGATTATAAGGTGAAGAAGCTTGGACGAATGAAAAGACATCGGCTGCGCTGGCTAGGTTATGTAGTCAGGAAGTGAATAAGAATATTCCTGCTTTGAAAGTTTCCGATGCAGTACCCGCCGGTGGAAGCAGAGGAAGGGGAAGACCTCCTCTCCGTTTGAAAGAACAGGTAGAGAAGGACCCGGCCCTACTTGGCACCAAACAGCGAAAAAAGAAATAAATGGCGCCATGTTGTAAATTCGGCTATAATCGCAAAAGCGGTGTCTATGCCAGTAAAGTGAGTAAGCTTCATACATAATCCCAAGGTTAAAAATTTATAATAACAATCAAAAGTTATGAATAAGAAATTATTTTAAATGCATTTTATTTACGTTAATTTTCGAAAGCGCAAAATCTATAACCCTATGTTTGTACAAAAACAAATCAAGAACATATATTTTTCATAGTTTGATAAATCCATGTTTCCGATTATTATTTTTATTTATTTATTTTTTTTTCACATTCACCAAACTTACGCTCTTATTGTTTGCAACATTGATTGATTAAAAAGAATTAAGCGAAAAGCTACGCTGTAAGCATTGTTGCTATAAAGCGTTGAAAATATTGTTTATTAGTTTGCTATTTGCTATTTGTTCTCTGCTCTTCGCCGTGCTTGCTTTTATTGTTATTATGTTTCAATTTTAATTAGCAGCGAAATTGAAAATGAAACTTCTGCTGTGAAAAATAAAAGAATTCGAGATGAAATGGATTTGATTTTGCTGCTGGTTATTGATTATAGTTGTAGCAGTCAAAAAGTATTGAGTGGTTTTAAGGGTGAATTACTGAAGCAGAAGTAATAAATGGAAAGGAAAAAAATTCAATAATGCTATGAAACAAATAATAACAATTAAATAAGGAGAAGAAATAGAAAAAGCAGAGATTTGTTTTTGAAAGATTTTGCTTTGCAAGAGTCGTTAAAATTATTAAGTTTTAATTTAAAAGTATGCAATCACAATTGCGTAAAAAATATTAAATTCTATTGAGATGAAAAATGATTTATGCACTTTTTAAATTAATTTTATAAAAATTTTACTTTTTTATTGCAAAACAATATATGGGAAAATTTCCAAAATATATATTTTCTAACTCTCTATGGCTTTATTTATCAATCGTCCATCCAAGCTATCAAATTAAACTACTCTAATGTAATTAAATCTCCCTCATGCATTTTGCAAATTTGTTTAGGTCGAAATTTTCCTTTCAAAAGCGATTAAATTTCAACAAACCAAACAGCGTTGAGCACCTGTGTGCTAACATAAATAAATGAATTTTCCCTATAAAATTATCATTTGCAGGTATTGAACTTTACTTGCGCCTATGTGTGTGTGTTTTAGTATATAATAAATTAGTTTGGGCTTTCACATTATTATTATCTATACTCTCTTTGTATGTGCATTGTATACCCAGGCATTGTTTACATTTTGCAATTAATTTTGTTGTGCATAAAATAATTTGCGAAAATTCAATTACATTGAATGTTGCTAATTTTCCATAATCACAGGTATTCTCAAAACACCAATTTGTATGGATTTAGAGGGAAATGGATTTTGGTGAAAAATTCATATTTTAGTGGATGCATTTAGTGTTGATGTAAAGCGTGTAATGTTAATAACTTAGTAATGTATTTAAAATGGTAAATAAAAATTTAAAAAATAATTTCTTTTTTTACATGGATTTTTGTGAATTTAATAAACATTGTAATTTTTTTAATAAAAGGAAGCACAAAAATGTTTTAAATCAATGAATTATTCCACCTATTCTGCTCAAATATAAACGTTCAATAAAACAAAAACGGTTAATTATTTTTCAATATTTATATTATCCCCTTCAAAATAGTCACCATTAGAGCCGATACACATATGCCACCTTTTTTTCCAATCTTCATAACACTTCTGGTAGGCCGCTTTAGGTATGGCTTTCAGTTCCTTCTTCGAATTCTCTTTTATGACTTTAATCGACTGAAAATGCTTTCCACGAAGCGGCAATTTGAGTTTAGGGAAAAGAAAAAAGTCACACGGTGCCATGTCGGGTGAATACGGTGCTTGCGGAACAATATTTACGTTGTTTTTGGTCAAATAATCGCGTACAAGACGAGACGTATGAGCAATATTTTTGGAACAAGTCGAGCAGACACACGACTCATGCCCACGACGATTTTCCAACACAATTTTCTTTACTTTTTCGACGTTTTCTTCGTTTATTGACGTTGCTGGACGACGATCATGGGGCAAGTTCTCCAGTACGGCCGTCCTTGAACGACTTATACCAATCAAAAATACGTGCACGTGATAGGCAAGACTCCCCATATGCCTTCTGCAACATTTTCATTGCGTCTGTCGCACTTATTCCATTGGAATAACAAAATTACAAACAAACTCTTTGGCTCAACGTTGATTTCCATAGTAAAATTCCAAAAACACACTCGAGGTTGACATGTTTATAGTGCCGTAAAAAAAAAAAACTATGTGACAGATCGCGCTCAAATTTGACATGTAAACATATAACAGTCCTGCCAACCTAAGCAAAGAAAAGTATGGCCATATGTCTTGTCCTTGTCGAGTTATGGATAAAGTCTCGTTTATATTTGAGCAGAAGCTATATTAGTAAATTTTCTTGCATAAAAGAAAGGGTGATCTATTACGAAGTTGTCCATCATTCAAAAGAACATCCTTCGGCATAATTTTTGAAGAAATATGGACCGATGATTCCACCGGTCCACAAACCTCACTAAACCATTGTTTTCTCTCTTGAATATCTTCAGGTTACTCTTCGTCCCAAATTCGGCAATTTCGTTTGTTCACACACCCATTGAGCCAGAAATGGGCTAAACAAAATTTGGCTCGAATCGTATTGGAGCTTTTCAAGAGCCCATAGAGCGAAGCGATGCCACTTGGAAAGGTTCTTGCACAAGTCGTATTTTGTACGCTTTCACTTCAAGATCAGTCAGTCCGAGTTGATGCGAATGGTGCCTATATTTTCCTCAGTGCATGCTGGGCGTTGTCTAATCGGTCGAATATTTTCCTATAATCCATTATTTTTGCTGTATTTTAGTTCACTGTAACTTACATTCTATAGGTGCGATTACGCTAGATGGCATTAGAAAGAAGTGAAAGTGAGTGTTTGAGGGCATGTCAAAGATGGACACCAACAAATAGACTGCTGAAAATGTGAATAGTGTTTATGGCCTTGTTACTGTGGGGTCAATCATGCACAATTTTGGTTTCGTCGATTTCGTTCCGTAAATTTTGATGTAAAAGTTGTCTTGCGGTGTTGTAAGCCATTTGTCGAAAATGGCCAAGCCAGGGTTGGCGGTCAGAAAGGTTTTGTTGTGTGTTTGGAGGCATTGGCAAGAAAGCATCCACTATGAGCTGCTTCCCTATGGCCAAACTCTTAACTCCAATCTGCACTGTAAGTACTTTGAAAAAAGCAATCGCCCTGTTAAAATTTAAATTCAATTCAATGCAAAAATAATGAATTACCTTTTACTAGACCTCATATATTTCAAATTTTTTAAAATTAATTATAGTGTAAATAAAAAATTACATAATTTTAATCATTTTTTTTGATATTTAATACTAGTTTTATTTAGTCTGATTTGTTTATTTTTTCAAATCTCTTTTAACAAACGCTATATTATATAATATGTGTAAGTTTATTTAAAAAAAATTCTATTTCAATTCAAATTTTTCGCTTCAACAAACTATATAACCACATCTATGTAAATATATTCATTACAAATATGCTAATGCGCCTGAATGTATGCATTATCACGTACAGTAGACAACTAAATTGTTATTTTTGATTTTTAGATTTTTTTTTTTAAATTTACATAATCATGGAAAGCTGCTGATTGGTAAATTGTATGAAAAACGTGCAGACAAATCCAATATTACCAATCACTATATGGGAATGAGAATAAAAAAATTTGCAAAAATAATAGACTCACTTTTAGTTATGTGTGTATATGTATTTTGGAGGTTTTTTTAATATACTGGAGTTTGGAAAAAATTCAGACAGAGTGATAAGCGATCCAACATAATTTTTAAATTATTTGTTTGTTTTTAAATTAGTAAACTTATATAAAATCTATTATTAGACTTCAAAAGTGGATTTCCATAGTAATTCTTTTATAAATCGTATGTATGTATGCTTATAAAAAGTTGGATAAAATAATTAGCGCTTTTGAAAAAACAAAAAGATAAAAAATATATAATACTTTTCAACATATTTAGAATATTTAAATTTTGTAGTTATGTAGATTGAGTTATCTAACTCAACTTTTTACTTCTGAAGCATAATTTTAGCAAAAGTTGAACGCATTTTAAGCTTGAAAAATTTAAAAATTTTTTTATATGTTATCAACAATGCAATAAATATAAAATATTGCTATATATATATATATATATATATATATATATATATATTTTGCAATAAAAAATAATCCCTGAAAAAAGGGTTGCATTGAAATTGAAATAAAAATTGTCAACAATTTAATTGAATGTAAAATTTTACGCTTTCATATTTGCTTACCTAACAGTTGGTCAGGGTTGAAAATACCACCATCGGTGTTATAAAACAAATGGACGAATATAAAGACAAAAAAATAATACCTACCAACAACACACATACATGTCGTCATATGAGAAATGTATTGAAAATTTCCACATCACATTTGTATTACATACCTGAAAATAAAAGAGAAAAAATTTATGAAAATATTAAATAAGGATTTATGTACCATAGCAATATTTATTACATGAAAATATCAATGAAATGTCGGTAAAGTATTTTTGTAAATGTTGTTAATAGATAGGTATATGTGTCTATGTAAGAGTTTAACTACCGAAACCAGCTGGGTTTAGTATTTGCCAAAATACTCAAATAAAAGTAAATGTATATTCATATATACAAATAATTTCGCATTTACGGTATTTATGAATTTTATTTCAAAATTTTTCTTTACTTTATATTTATCGAATGCGAAACCCAACTCCACTTTAGCGCACTGTGGCATGAAGGTATTTGTGTGCGCAAAATTGTGGTCGTATATGTATTTGCATATGTGTATGTATGTATATGATTTCTACATTTGCCATTTGTTGCATCATACATTTTTGAATATAAATTTTGTTTTTATCAATTTACTTGTAGCATAAAATTGTACGCTTAAAACAAACATACGAGTGTGCTTCAAGCGAGAGTATAGTATTAAAAATTGTTGTTTTATTATTTATATTTTTACATATTGTTTACTGCTGCATCAGAAAATAAAATATTATGAAAATTTTGCATTTTCGTAGACATGCGGTGTTTAATAATACTAGTAGCATACGATATATTATATTTATTTATATGTATGCTTTATTCCCGCCTTAAATTTTCCAACATTTTATTGCTACTTTTATTTTGTAGCACTTATAAAAAGAAAAATACAAATCTACAAAAAAAAAAAAAAACGTGCTGCTATTTGTTTGCTTATGTCGTTAGTTTTTGGAGCGTGCAATGTGAAATTGATATTTTATTGCCAAAAATCTGCTAGCTCACCAGCGTTGTGTTTTATGTATAGCTACAAACCCAAGCAGAGCTGCTCGTTGTTTGTGTTGAAAACCAATTGATTTTAGCACACAGATTGTAGCAAACCAAACACAAATATTTTGCAAACATGATACATACCATACATATACCATATATATTTTTCAGCTTTTTTATTTTTTTAATTTTAATTATTTATATTTTTTTAATAATTTTTTTTATTCCTTTCTGTTCTGGCTACCCGCCATCATGAATGCATCAGCTTAATTACGCCATTGGTAGACAACGTTTATCAATTTATTACATTTTAATTAAAAAAGATTATTTGTTTTTATTTTTGAGCATGTTTAAAAACACATTTCAGCAGAAATAAGAACAAAAAAAATATTATGAAAAAATTTAAATTATTTTATTACATAAATGCATAAAGCTATTAATGAAAATTAAAAAAAAAATCTGGCACTTTTAAATATTTCATTTCAATTACAGGCGCAGATTGCTGAATATTAAATTATATTTATATGTATGCATGTGGTAGTTATAAGCTGCTTTAATAATTTCCAAATTAATATTTAAGTGCAAACATTTAAAGTTTTGAGATTAAAATACAACCACACTCGTACGTTTTTAACTTTGATTCACTTAGGACTTACTAAGACACATTGTGATGCCACAAAAACTTGACCGACCATCAGGTTTCATTATCCATCCATTTTGGTCCTCTAATGAATCTTATTAGATTCATGACTTTGACATCGGCTATCTTCGATAGACAAATTCCACACAAAATTCCGAAACCTTGTCCTGCTCCAGGCAGGATAGTCGCATAAGAGATGAGTGATAGTTTCCTCCTCTTTATCATCCTTGCAGCTTCTGCTGTATCTTTTATAGGGAGCCCCTAGTCTTTTCGCGTATCGTCCTTTCATACAGTGGCCTGTCAGTACTCCTATTACTTTGGACATGTCACCTCTTTTTAAGGAGTACATATCTCGTGATCACTTTTTATACCATTTCGGATATTTGTGCCTGGATTGCATCAGGTTGTATTGTCATTCCACCTCATTGTGGCTTGTACATATGTAAATTTCTTGAGAAGCAGTTTGCTAGTGCCAAAAGGTATACCAATGCGTTTTTTAACAAGAAGAATATGCTTCGTCTTATAGTTTCCCTCGATGTCCCTGTGACCAAGAATCAACATGAGGTACAGTATGTTCTGTTTGGCCATCTCCTGTAGAGATCAGCGACACTCCAGCACTAATTTGGAGTTTAGCATAAGGGAGTCCAGACCGGCGGCAAGAAAGCGTGACTATCGCTGATATCAAGATATCCTTATCTTCAAAGCTAGCTCCAATTTTCTTTGTAGCCTACATGATAGTAGATATCTCCGCCAGGAAAACACTGCAGTGGGCAGGTGGCCTGAACGAGAGCTCCATCGGAGCGTTTTTTGAGAATACACCTACGTCAACGATCCCGTCAAGCTTTGATCAGTCCGTGCATACTTCCAGGCTGTCCCTTGGAGTAGTGTAATTATTACCTATTCTTCCCTGCTGAGAATACGTATTCTGAAATAGTTATCTGGTTATACTATTGGACCACATCGATCTACGAATATTACTTAGTATAAAATCGTATTTATGCAATTTTACCGAGTGCTCATGGACGAGAAGTCCATAGGGGAAGCTTTGTTATTCTTTAATCGGGCAATCGCTATTCGAACCTCGACATAGTCGAGTAGTGGAAAGTCTTTTGCATTATCATCGA
Source organism: Ceratitis rosa (assembly GCA_037013455.1). Lineage (NCBI taxonomy): Eukaryota > Metazoa > Arthropoda > Insecta > Diptera > Tephritidae > Ceratitis > Ceratitis rosa. The sequence goes on along the minus strand of JAWMAG010000422.1, from coordinate 60,127 downwards.
TTGGGGTTTCGGTTTCACCATCTCCGGGTGTTTCATTTTCACTGTCATTCAGCAGGCTGGAGAAGTGTTCCCTCCATAAATTCAATATACATGGGCATCGGCTTCTAGATCATCTCTTTGTGTCCTACAAGAGTCTGCTCCGGTCTTGAAACCTTCTGTAAGCTGTCGTATCTTTTTATCGAATTTCCGAGTATTTACCTTGTCGACCAGCTTCTCCAGCTCTTCATACTCACGCATCTCGGTCTCTTTCTTTTTTTGTCTGCAGATGCGTCTTACTTCCCTCTTCGATTCTCGGTATCTATCCCATCCCGCACGTGCAGTGGTCGATTTTTCTCCACTGTACTCGACATTCATTATCGTACCAGCTCTTTTTCTATAGCGGCGGTATGTAGGGTGTTTCTATATATCAAGCTGCTGATGAGTTCCCTCGGAAAGCAGGTATGTAAGTTAAGTAGAAAACCGTTCGGCTGTTTGTTGTGATTGCAGCTTTGATACACAGAGGCGTGTGCGTATCTTCGCTGAGACAAGATAGTGATCCGAGTCGATGTTAGGACCTCGGAATGTACGTACATCTAAAACACTGGATACATATCTTCTGTCTATCACAACATGATCGATCTGGTGGAGAGTTTTCGGATCTGAAGACAGCCAGTTAGCTTGTGCTCGAATCTAGTTCTACAGGCAACCATAAATCGGGTCCCGATGAAGTTGATCAGCCTCAACCCATTTGGGGATGTTTCGTAGTGGAGGGTGAATATTCCGACTGTTGTCCCAAAAATACACCTTTGCCCATCTTTGAAGTCGCCAAGCACAATTTTGACAGAGGTAGTGCTCGAGGTGCTCGTAAAAGGCACCCATCTCTTTTATCGGGCGGGGGCGCGAATCGGCGTAGTGTTAAAAAATTTCGTTTTGATGCGGATCGTGGCGAGACGTTCATTCACTCGAGTGCATGCCAGTACTCGGCGAAGGAGTCTCTCTCCCACCATAAATCCGACACCAAATTTGCGTATATTTATTTGGTCGCTGGAGTAAATGTCACAAGGACCTACTCGCTTTCGTCCTTTCGATGACAATAATCAGCTTGACTGTGATATATTCCTATTTAAGGGACTGGATCTTCTAGATACTTGCCTTCAAATCGTGATCCTTACCATTTCTTTCTGATTGATCCAAGAATTTAAAAAATACCAGAACTAATTCTGCTAAATACTGTCTGTTACTCGTACGAAAGTTTCAATTTTTCAATTAAGTCGAAACTCTTCTCAGTACAACAGCGGCGTGGGGAAGTGAAGAGGTATTAATTTTCGTACATTTGTGGCACAAATTAATTTTGCCATTATAAAGGAGTACATAGAAAATCATATTTGTTGCTGTAGAAACAGTCAATCGCCATGGCAAATGCGAAAACACATACAAACATACATACAAACAAGCAATTATGCATACAATGTACATAGAAGAAATTGTTTGAAGTCTTTCAAATGATTTTTATATGAACTTTTCATGATTTTTGCGCGCCACATTTTTGATTGACGCACACGCACCACACCGTTAGGCCGCAGTAGCAGCAGCGCGGTTTTATCGGTTGCGGTTGCGGTGGAGACACTGACAGTGGCAGTGTGGCAGTACAGCACAGGCTGACTGACTTATGTATGACTTCAACTGCTGCGGTTTTTGCTTGAGGCATTTGCTTTTATTGTTTAGTTTCTTTTCGTTGTGGACATTTGTGGAACAAAGAAACAAGAAAAAAACGTTAATAATCGAGAATTATTATAAGCGAGAATCACAGGCGTGGCATTTTACAATTCAAAGTTAATAATTCTCATAATTTATTGCAACATTGTTCTTGGAGTGATAATAAAGTTGTTCATACATTCATATATTCAAAGGCAGACATTCAGATATTTATTGACATTAATTTGAAAATAAGGAGAGTAGCAAAAGCAAATAAAATTCTAATTAGGTTGGGTATATGTATACGAGTTTGTAAGTATTTATAATGGATTTTAATTATGCTGTTCATATATGTAGTTATGAGTTATGCATTTTTTTTTTAGTGTAAGCTTGCCATAGGAATGTTGGTACGATTTAATGGTTATAATTACATATATTAAATTTAGTAATAAAATGTGAACATAATACCGGTCTAAATTTGTTTAAACTTATCAGAATATTAATAGAAATGTATACAAATTTTTATTTAGATACCAAAAATGTAAAACAAAAAAATTGCCTACAGCCTAGCGCATGCAAGAAAATTTTCACAGACATATTTCATTGGGACCGACTAATTTTAGGAACACTTTAAAGATTACTATTTTTCGTATATAATTTTATTAATATACTCGTATGCATATAATTAGCGCCTTGTAACCGCTTAAACGCTCTTCGGCAGAGTTCCAGAGTCTTCCAATTTCCAACAAATGGATAGACCTAGAGTTTAGTTTAAGCCACCTCCGAACAGTCAATAGATTTTTATGAGGAACTTTTACTTCTCGTCTGAAATCCATTCGAAGAACTTGACCTTCCCTGCAGAGGGACGACCGGAATTAGATAAATAAAGGGTGGTTAAATTTCAAGGGCCGATGTTGAATGTGAACCACACCTAAACGCCAAGTTTTTTTCCGAATTTAATTTGACATTTCTCTATATCAGACTTACTCAATTTGAACCATGGAGAGACACACACACACAGCTAACGAAACAATGGCTCTTTTGCGCAACAAATTCAATGGCCGTGTTATCTCACGTAAGATCTCCCCCAAGATCATGTGATTTGACACCGTTGGACTTTTTTCTCTGGGGTTATTTAAAAGAAAAGGAGTACGTCGATAAGCCAGCAACAATTCAAGAGCTAAAGGATGAGATAATTCGGCACATTAACGGCATAGAAACTCCATTATGCCTCAGCGTCATCGAAAATTTGGACCATCGTATGGAGGTGTGCCGCCGAGGTCGCGGCGCTCATTTGGCCGATATTTTGTTACATACATAATTGAGTAATACCAATATATCATAATAAAATAAAATTTCAATAATTTCCTAAATAGTTTGTGTTTTATTCAAAACAAAAAAAACATCGGCCCTTGAAATTTAACCACCCTTTACATTGTCTACAATTTTAGATGCTGATCGGACCAGTGCCCTGGACATCCGAAAGCCTGTACATATTTCTAACCACTCGGCATTTTATTTACATTAATATTGAGTACATTTGGGGAAATAAGGTTTTGACTTTAGTGTAAGTTCTTAAAAATTTAACAATAAATTAATACAAAATTAATATGTGTACATTTGTGACCTTATTAAACAACCTTAAAGATTTCTGGAAGCAAAAAAAAAAATGTTTTATCTCAAAATATTTTTATGGTCATTTAGTTACATTAGAAGAATGCTAAAGCTATAAGTAAAAATTCAATTTCAAATTTTTTTTTTAGTTTTTGTGTATATGGCAACCTTATGAAGCATTTGGTCCTTTCTGAAACCTTTTCCTACAATTTCTGCTGAATTTATTAAAACTTATTTTCTAGATTAAAATTATTTATATTAAAATATCGGGTAATATTAAAATCTCAAGGAAATCGAAATTTTAAATAGTTCAGCTATAGAAAAAAATATTTATTCATCAGCAGAAATTTAGTATAATAGTAAAGAATATTTTTTTTTAGTGCTGGAATGAAAATTAAAATCGTAACACAATCGTAGAAAAGTTTCATTCAGTTGATAATTACACTTTAATAGTCAAGGTTTAAACTGCCAAGATACACGAGTTGGAACATTAAGGTTTAAGGCAAGAGTCATGAACTGCAAATTGATCCGTTAATGCTGCAACTCCCATCTTACATACCTTCCGCCCATAGCAACCTATCTTATCAGAGCGCCATGTAAATGAATTGTTGTCACCGTTACTGACGGTTGTGCCGCAGAAAATACTCGTGTTTGTAGGTATATTCTATTACAGTCGGGTGTCATAGCTGTGCGGTATGTAAAGGTAGTTCCATCATAAGAAGTTGCACTACGACCAATGCGCCCAACATTTCTATACGACATGCGAGAGTAGGTAGATTTAGAAGCTTTAAGCTGTTGGTATAGGCGGGAAGATTTGTCGAAGAGTTCTATCGGAAGTGTCTTAATGCAAAAAGTAAAAATTATTTTTGTTACAGACTTTAACTTATCCATATGAACTTGATAATTGGGGTTCCATATTCTAATATTTATCTCACCAAAGTCGTATAAAGTTACATAAAGATCTTTAAATTATTTTGACCATCTTTTGCCGAAGGCAGAAGCATTTTTAGCTTTTAAGACTGTGATATTAATATGAAGATGGAAGTTGAGCTTAACGTCCATCATAACGTCAGTTTGCTTAACATTCAAAGATGTGTGACCTAAATTCAAACAAATTTGTAAGTGTTGATTTTCATTTACGAAACCCGTGTTGAGAATCGGCAAATACTGAAGATATCGAAAATGTTATGTGGCGAGTAATGATCTATATGTATAATATTCAACAGTAGACCTATAACAACTCTTATGTAAGGGGACTATAAAATACTGGTTTGATGTTGTGAAAACAGTTTGCTTGGGTGAGGAATTATAAAGTTGAGGTAAAGGCAAATATAGATTTTTTAACAACTTTTCAGAAAGCGTGTAGGAATCATATCTATAACATAATTAAAAGAATGTTTTAGATTTATCAAATTATATAATCCTCAGAAATAGTTGATGAATGGTGCTGCTGACAGACGGAAAACCCACTTCGAGAATTATTTAAAAATATGCGCGAACTTTTTGGAAATACTTAGATTGTCACATTGCATAGTAGATTTGTATTTCTTGGCGGACGGTAAGGATGTGGCAACTCTTTTAAAATTATTTATACAAGTTTTCTTGAATAATTTTTTCAAGTGCCTTATATTCGGTTTATGTAGAATGCATACATTTTAATACACACCTTACACCTTATTTTCATGTCAGGTGTGACTCAAATCGGTTAACTTTTTTTTGAAACATGTTTGATAATTTTTCAAAATTTTTTATTTTATGTACTTTCCAAATTGCAATAATTAATGTGAATAATTATTGGTTATATTTCTCATTCATGGAGGTCCATTTTATACATTTTTTAAAGTAATATTTAAAATAGTAAATTTCAAAAAACTCATGAATATTAATACAATACATATTTATTTACGTGCTTCTTATTTTCTATGTAAACTAATTTATTTAGTTTCCTTTCCTTATTTCTTTATTATCTACATTCAGTCATCAGTCTGCATTTTTCAGAAATATCAATTTGGCTGTCATTAAAAACATTTTTTTGCATATCCCAAATGTCAGCATAGCTCAAATTTCTATTTAATTTAACCGCAAATAGCAATTTTCCCAAACCACCACATAAATACAGTTTTTTGCTTATTAAAAATTTGTCATTCCATTGAAAGAAAACCGCGATAAAAATCTAAGCAACCATTGAAGTGCAAGCTTATGTCAATAGACGACCGTCAAAAGTTGGCCAAACTCAAAGCAATCACGGTTAGTATGACAACAGTTTGACGGCTGTGGAGAGTCGATGGAACTTATATACATACGTGTATATACAAATGTAATCGAAATTCAGGTAGTCGGTTTGTATCTTTAATGTCTTCAAACGTCCATTTACTTGTTCTCCACCAGCAATCGTCCACCTTTGGTAACATTTCGAAATTTATTTGCATTTCATTTCTCACCAAAATGAGTAACATTCAATTGACAATTCCATCGAGTGTCAATTGTTTTTCTTCCCCCGGATTGGTATTTCGATTTGAGCCACCAGAACAGCTGTCCACAAGCAAATATACCACGACAAATAGCAGAGAATTTTTTGCCAAAGAATTGTGTTTTCATTTTGTCTTTTATATTCTGTTTCGTTTATTTGTTTATGCTTATTGATGAGTTTCGTTCTACCTTTTTGAGAATTTCCAACAGCAATAATAGTCAACAGGTGTACAATTTGTATTTGTGCTTGTACTATTTTTGTTGTTGTTGTTTTAATATCAATACAATTTTTCTATTCTCCTACGTGACTATCCATTGACGTTATTTGATGTTCTGTTGTCAAAATGTGTTTGTCTTTCCTGTTGACAATGTTTCGTTAGTGGTCAAGTGTCTTAATAATGCTTGTCGTATACACACATACACATACATATTGTAGATTGTGAATATGTACATATGTATGTTCAAATAAGTATATAAAGTACTTGAACACATTTATTTAAATACAATTTGAACAGGTGCTTTCATTGTTGTGCCATATTTGGTCAATGGGTCTTTAAGTGCGTTGATTTTTGGTGTGCCTTAAGTAGGTTCCGCCATTTCTTTATTTTTAATAAGACTTGTTGTTAAATATATATATGTATGAATGACCTTCTGCGTTGACATTGAATGGTTAGTGAAATTAGTTCGAGTAATTAGAATTGATATCGAAGTGGCACAAATATTTGTCTCGCATACATAAATAAAAGTTCTAACATCAGCTTAAAATATTTCCGGTTAATCCGGCGGCGCTTTGTTTTTCCTTTTATAATTTTAAATTAGAAAGTTTTGTTTTTTTCGCTTATGTAGTTGCAAGAATTGTGTGATTGTGTCAAAAAAAAAAGTGTGGCCTCTTCAATTGGTTCTTGGAAAGGGTCAACATGATTTTTTAAAGGAAAGAGAAATATAGAAGAATAAATAATAAATAAATTTAATAATAAAATATATTGGGTTTTCCCAAAAGAAAGCGGCGATTTTTCATATAGACGGCGTTGAAAATTTTTTGTAACAGCTTGGGACCATTTGATAGTACTTTTTCTTTTGACAGTTATAAGCTGTCACTTTTAGTTTGCTTTAGAAAAAAAGGACGTGTAATATTGTTCATATTTGTTTGTCTGGCGTCAAATTTGCTATGGAGCCCCAAGATCAGAACTAAAAGATACACCAGTATCGAGGAGCAGAAGAAAGCCGGTGTTCACTAGTAGACCAAAATACCTACAAGTCACAATTGGGCAGCTTGCAATTGGGTTTTGGACTCAAGGTCTCAAGGTCATAGTCAAGGCAAAAGGTGGTAATATCGAGCAAAGGTAATTTTTTTGGCAAATTTTTTATTATTTTCACACAATTTGTACTTTGAATTGATTAAAAGTAATTTTCCAAAATGAATTTATGGCTTTTTTAGTTGGTCACACTTCGAGTGCCGGATTCTGTATATAATTATAAGCGCATCTTAGTACGCTCGTAAGAACATACATAGAGACCTTGGTATCATACGTAGGCTGATATATACCTATATAGGTCTGGCCTAAACAACACTAAGTGTTGCCAGGTGCAATCTGACATTTCCATTGGAAAGTTTGACATTTTTTAGCATTACATCACTCAGAACGTTTTGTCATTTAATTGTGAATTGTTTTATTTACAGGGCATTAAAAAATTCATCTCGGCCAAAAAATGTAATTAACTCGTGAACATTTTCGTGCGATAATTTTTCACAACTTTCGACGTGGATTATCACGACAAGAGTGCATCGATGAACTAAAATCTTTGTATGGCTATGAAGCACCATCCCAAAGAACTGTGAAAAACTGGTACAACGAACTCAATCGTGGCCGACGCTCGCTCAAAGGCATTCGTCCGACCGTGAAGGTCGTTCAAAAACAGCCGTTGTGCCAGAAAACATCGAGGCCGTACGTGAACTGATAATGCAAGACCGTCATGTAGCATACCTTCAGATAGAGGCATGTCTATGCATTTCTCCCACCAGAATAGAATACATTCGATATTGCATGAACACCTGGCCGTAAAAAAGGTTTGTTCTCGTTGGGTCCCGCACAATTTGACAATCGCTCGAAAAAAGGCTCGTGTGGATTGGTGTAAAGAAATGCTAAAAAAATACGATCGAAACAAAACAGCAATCGACCGTGTGGATCTTCCAAGACGAGCCAAATCCAAAAAAAAACCATTTTCGTTGATAAATATTCGTATTTTCATTATTAGGCCAGAAATATATATAGCAGCCTACGTACTGAGCCGTAGAGCACCATAAATCTTACGCAAAACCTTTCTCTGAAAACTCCTAACGCCGACATCGTCCATGTCATCGCACCATATAGCAGGACGGGAACGCTGTTTGGCGCCAATTGTATTGAAATATTTGCTGGTGTCTTATTTTTAATACACACAAAAGATTTTCTCTAAAACCGAAACCTCGTCACATAACTAGTCGCGGATGATACAGCAATACTTAATGTACACTCGAAAACCGTTACATTCACTCATAGATTGCAACAACATTTACAAATGATACAGAAATGACGAACTATGAAAATAATTACAGGCGACTTGACTACAAATAACTCACCTGGAAATATCACATAGATACAAAAATAACTCACAACGGAGGTATATTAATTTATTAATATACTTATAAAACCAATATGGATGTACGGGAGGCTCAATATAAAACCTACCGTTGATAGAATTCATCAGCCTCAATCCTTTGTACATACCAAACTCAAAAATTCGCAGCGATCTAATACTCCATCTACCATAACCGATTCAAGAGAAAGGATTTAAGTTTTCACAATGGTTAAGGGCCTTATTTCGGGAGTTGTATGCCCATAGTGAGTACTAAATTGGTTGTGAAGTTGTTACTCGTAAGCCATAACCTTCCCGAGAAGCGTAAGTTAAAAATGCAATTGTTATCACAACATATTGCAAAAACGTAAAAACCGGTTAAATGCTAAAGTGGAACTAAAAGAAGAACAGGGAAAACGTTTAAAAAGTAATAAAACTAAGATATGTAATAAAAAGTGAAAAAATACTATTAAAAAGTAACAGCAACTTTGACATTTCAGCGCAATGACAGTCGCAGTAGCTATGTTATGGCCCCGCACAATTGTCGCACGACAGTGCTAAGGCAGATAACGGTGCATGTAGCACATTGACAATGAAAAATGTTAAATGTTGCACTTTTATGCTTTCCATTTTGCAAAATAAAAATAAAAAATTTTATGTATATATTTTCATGCAACAATACACAATTGTCAGTGTCAAGTGTTGCACACGGTTGACGTTTGACAAAAGGCACTGTTGCATGTTTTACGCCAACAAGTAGAAAGAGAGAGAGAGAGAGATCTACAATACGTAAACTATATTTTTTACAGTTTATTTGTATTTTATGTTTTTCATTTTTGATGTGCAGAAAAACACTTTTGTTGAAATGTTTTAATTTCACTGAACGCTTCTGTTCCTTTTTTATTGCTTCACATTTTTTTGTTGATTTTCTTTTATTTTGGTTGGTACACGTTCCGTTTTTCCGGTATCACTAGCTGCAATCTACTACATTTTTTTCTCCATTTTTTTATTTTTACTCCTTTAGGGTATTTGCATACCCGCGCAATCACTTACTTTTGTGGGCGGATGTTTTTATATGCGATTGCCACACAGTTGACATACAATTCTTTTCGCATTTATTTGCGTTTTTTCGTTTTTGCTCCTGATGTCAGGCTGTTTTGCCACTGTCAAATTGACATATATTTATCAAGTGTCATCCATTGTTGCTGTCTGTAGTGAGCCGGTGGAGTGTTTGTAATTTTTCATTGGCTAAGCTATTTTTAAATATTTGAGATTTTATTTTATCCGCTTTATTTTTAATATATCTTTAAAAATGTTACAAACAAGAAAGCAAAATAATTGATTTTTGTATATAAAAAAATTACTTAAAGTATACACTTCATATTCTTCTTCTTTTTTATTGATGTAGGCATCGTTCGTTGTTTGGCGTCAATCGGAAAAACCGGGTCGCTCTTCACCAGATCCTTTCAACGGAGTAAAGGTCTTATCTCCCTCTGCTTCCACCATCTGGTACTGCTAAGTACTTTTAAAACTACAGTCCTACGACATTCATTCGCTGAACTATGTCAATGTCATCGTATAACTCGTACAGCTCATCGCAAAGGACCATAAATGCCAAAACTTTTCTCTCGAAGACTCCCAAAGCCAGATGTCGGCATTGTCCATGCTTCTGTAGCATATAGTAGGACGGGTATGATGAGCCACTTGTAGAGTTTGGTTTTCGTCCGCCGAGAGGGGACTTTACTTTTGCCTACTTAGTCCATAGTAGCATTATCAAGAGCGATTCATTGTTGCATTTCAGGGTTGACATAGTTGTTGATATTTATGTTGGTCCCTTCTTTCTTTATTGGCGTTGGCACCGCTTACGCGATTATAGCCGACGATGATAGTCCCTAAAAAGACGAAATCATCTGTATGACTGTCAACAGTGACGTGGGAGCCAAGTCGCGAATACATCTTGTCCTCGTTCACTACTAGATCAAGCCTGAAGAAAGCAGAAGTAACAAAGTTGTTGTTAAGGTCTCTGATATCGAAATCATCGGCATACGCCAGTAGTTGTACCCTCTTGTAAAAGATTGTGCTTTTTATATTTTGGTTTGCGGCTGTTATTATTTTCTCTAACATCAAATTGAAGAAATAACATGAAAAAGAGTCTCTCTGTCTGAAACCACGTTAGGTATCGAACGGCTCGGAGATGTCCTTCCCAATTCTGATTGCGCTTCTGGGGTTGTCCAGCGTCAACTTACAGATCCATGTAAGTTTTGCGGGGTTACCAAATTTAAATATTTGCTGCAGCTTTAAAATTGAAGAAAATGTGATGTGCATCGGTTCATTTTCACGGGTTTTTTCAAAGATTTGGCCCAAGGTGAATATCTGATCAATGGTTTACATACTAGATCTAAAGCCACACTGATAAGGTCCAATCAGTTTGTTGACGGTCGGCTTTAGTCTTTCTTATAATACGCTCGATAGAATCTGAGCTGATCCCACGGTAATTGGCGCAGACAGTGGGGTTCATGTGTTTGTTGAAGGACGTTTTTTGATACACAGAGGCATATTCGTATCTTCGCAGCGACAAGATAGTGATCCGAGTCGAAGTTAGGACCTCGGAACGTATGCACATCTAGAGCACATGTCGTCCGTATATCACAGCACGGTTGTGAGTTTTTCGATCTGGAGACAGCCAGGTAGATTTGTGATTTTGTGCTGGAACAACAATATTTCGGGCCACGGTGAAGTCGATCAGCCTCAACCCATTTGGGCATGTTTCGTCCTGGAGGCTGAATTTGCCGACTGTTGTCCCAAAAATGCCTTTTTTGCTCGCCCTGACGTTGAAGTCACCAAGCAAAATCTTGACATCATGGCGAGAGCAGTGCTCCTAAGTATACTCGAGGTGCTCATAAAAGGCGTCCTTAGTCACATCGTCGTTCTGTTCCGTCGGGCATGGGCGCAAATTAGCGATGTGTTGAAAAATTTCATGTTGATGATTGTGGCGAGGCGTTTATACACCGGAGTGAATACTAGTACTCGGCGACGGAGTCTCTCTCCCACCACGAATCCGACACCAAATTTGCGCTCCTTTATATGGCCGCTGTAGTAAATTTCACAAGGACCCACCTTCTTCCGGCCTTGTCCCGTCTATCGCACTTCTTGGACGGCGGTGATGTCAGCCTTTATTTATACTATGACATCAACCAGCTGGACAATGGCACGTTTCCAATTAAGGGACCGAACATTCCAGGTTGCATGCACTCAAATCGTGATCCTTAAAACGTTTGCGTCTCTCATTCGTAGCTTTTTTAGATTTTTCATTGGACTTTATTTTTCATGTGGTTGGGAGTCCCAAAACCTATGCAAAATCGCGTAGGATTCGCCTTCTCAATTTAGTTTGCCTCCAAATGGATATTTTTTCTTGGCTATCCAGGGGATATTTGGTCTAAGACCGGAAATCGTGAGCTGCTTGAGCAATATGCAGAAGACTCGTTTCTGGCCACTTCCAGGTGAATGGCAGTCAAAAACCTTCCTCACTTGCGTCAACTTCCGCACATGGTCCCATTCTCTAAATTACGATTCTTTAATAAAATGAGTTTTGCTTGCAGAATTTTATTTTAGTATTAAATTTAAGATAAATATTTTTAAATATTTTGCCAATTTAATTATTTTATGTCACAACAAATAAATGAGTTCACTTGTTCACTCGTCGATAATATCATTGAACAAATGAGTGCCTATTTGACTTTTCATTAATTTGCATATTTACTTAAAACAAATGTTAAAAAAAAAACTTTTTACTCAGCCTACAAATAGTTTAATGAATTGAAACGCATACAAATCAACACATGCATACACATACATATACGCATACATAAGTAGCTTCAATTTGGCTTTGCATTTACATATTCAAAATCTGTTTGCTCTATAACAATAAAATTCATTAATTCACACTTTGTCTCAACGCACATTTTTGCATTTTCAAATTTGATATTGTGTGCGCTTAATTAAGTTCGCCTATGTCTGTTGAACTATTATTTTTTTCCAAATGCTTGTCATGACAACTAACTACAACACATATGTATGTAGTTGTGCAAAAAAAAAAAAATGATACAAAAACAAAAAACGAATTTGCAGACTTAATTAACACAGTACATCAATTAAACATAATTGAAAGTAATTAAATGCAATTTTTTTATTGTATAAATCTGGTTACAAGATGATTATTTTTTGAAAAAATATTTATGACAAGTGTATCTGTTGCTCAGTTGTTGGGAAAATATGCAATTTTGCATAAATTAAAAATTTACTCAAAGCGTTGAAATGCGGTTTTTGGTTCAATTTTCTACGGGTATTAATTAATTTTTTTTCTCAAATTAAAATGAAAAAATTAATCGGATTAAATTGGTTGAAAGAAAATAGCAAATATTTGTTGTAAACTTTTTTTTTAACTAGCTGTACCCTGCAACGCTTTGCTGTTGCACATACTCAGTGAATGTATGGTAAATGAAACATTTTCATTATAATTTTATTACTCAATACCAGTGGGTATATAACATTTTTGGATTTACCATCTGGCGCGCAAATAAAAAGGTTATCTGGTTTACCAACCCTAGAGCATGCAACATACAATAATCCACTTGCGAAGCAATCCCTATAAATGTAGAACACACAATTTAAAAGACTGACCCCGAGCTTTGTTGACAGTGACCACAAACGCTAGTCGCACCGATAACTGTAGACGCTTGAATTTTAAGTGAGTATCGGACGGTATGTTAAGGATTCGAGGAATGAGCACTTCTTCTATTTTGAAAGATCTTATCGGAATTGTTGCACTATTACGTTCCTCTCAAAATTTTTCGATTGCTTCACTTCAATTGGGCAATTACATGAACTGGACATCAGTGATATGTGGTTTCAACAAGACCGCGCCACAAGCTACAGATCGGGTGTAACAATCGAGTTATTGAAGTCTCATTTCGTTGAACGTGTAATCTTGAATAATATATGAATTAATATTGAACGTCGATTGGCCGACGAGATAGTGTGACTTAACGCCTCTAGACTTTTTTTGTGCGGTTACATTAAATCGTTGGTCTATGCCAACAAGCCGGTGTCGTTAGCTCGGCGCCAATAATGAGACCTTTTACATTTTTTCGCTGGTCCACTTTCCGAAAAACATTCAGTTTCCATATATGAGGTATTATTATTGGGCTTTTTTTGTATACAACAAGTGGTCAGCTTTAGTTGTCACAGCAGTACGAGAGCTTTTTGCTGCGTTTACCACTAGTTTTTCAAGAATCTCGTTCGATAAAGCAATGATTGCGCAAATATTTGGACTACCTCGTCAATGGTTCAGGACTACTGTCATATACTTTGTTTTTCAAAAGAATCCGCAAAAAGAAGTCCGGGAATTTTAATTTGGAGATCTGGATAGCCGGTTAATTTATTATCTCTTTTACGTCAGACGTCCAGGGATTCTTCATTGCAAAATTGTATAATAACAACTTCAATATCACATATTTTGAAGCAGATATAATTACTAATATGTACCGATATCGATTCCTATCGACTTCATTAAATCGTAACTATTTCGTCATGTCATGACTTTCGTGGTCACGCCACGTCGACGATCTCCCACACTTCTGTGCTTAACAAATAGTGTTTGGCCGATTGTATAAATACACGTAGATCTGAGCAGAAATGCTCAACTACCGAAACGATGACATTTCGTTTTGTTAATATGAAAAATAAACTTAACGAAATGATTTTGTTTCATTTTGGCGCCATGTTATCGAAACGAAACGAAATTTTTAATATTGAAACCGCACAAGCTTAGCGTTAACGTTAATTTTAAACTGGCTGCTTGATGTGATATCAACAGCACACTTCAATTTTAAAGTTCAGCATTATCTGTTAACATAATTAGCATTGACAACAGCATTTCGTTTCGGATAAAAACCAAACTAAATTTATATTGTTAATTATTTCAACTGAAACGATTGAAATTTTTTGATTAACGTAAAATTTATCGTAACGATACAGCCTACAGTCACATTTCACAAACAACCGAAAAATTATAATTAAAAATCAATACAAAGTTCCTAAATTCTTACTTCCGTATTTAAAATGAAGGCTTAAATATCCCCTTAACTTTTCCACGAATAAACCCGAAAATCAATAAACTGGATATACATATAATTAATTCTGCATTTTAACACAAAAATTTATCATCCACATCTTATCATAAACACCATTATCATTCATATTTAACCCCTTTTTATTTTCATTAAAAAAAAGCGCTAACTAATAAATAATTCATGCAAATATAGCGTTCAGCTACCACAAAAAAGGACCGTTAACTACAGAGCGCTGACCAGTGAAGCGATCGAGGGAGCTAATTTGTAGCGCCCATTTCCGCAAGTTGGCAAAAAAGCAAAACAAAAAGTCTGATAAACTTATGGTGTGGTCCGTTCATGAACATTGTGGTATTTAACTTTAAGGTTATTACTGGCGCTGGACCCTGCCTGTGTTGTTTATATGTTGTGTGTATGTTTGTACTATGCCCTGCTCCTTTGTTCAAGCGACACCTATTTGATATTTGTTGTTTTTTTTATTTATTTTTATTGTTATTTCACTGTAAGTTTTGCGGTTGATTGTTGGGTTTAACTCTGGGACACAGCAATTAACTACGACACCAATGGATAAAAGGCGAAAAAAAAAATTTACAGACAAAACAGTTATTGGTAGTGTATATGTATGCTTTTATGTATGTATGTGTATATATTCGTATATAAATTATCTGTTACCATGAGAAATCTACATGATTGCAGTCCAATTCAATAAAGTGAGAATTTAATAGTTTTTTGCTGGTGAGTCTCAAAAAAAAAAAAATAAATAATAACAAAGTAAAATAAAATAAAAATAAAAACTATTATATTTTTTCCTTTAATTTTTTTTGTGGGAATTTTTGAAAAACAAGGGTGTTAACATTCAAATATGTATACGTGTATGTATACAACTGCCCATAAACATAATGCAATTAATTTGTATTAGCAACAGCTGTAGCATATTGTTGCAACTAAGCTTTTCTTAATTTTTTCTGCTTGCCTTTCAACAAACAAACACAAAATGACCTTGATATAATTGTATGTACAGCTTAACTGCACTTATAAGCTTTAACCAGCTGATTTTTCAATTGCCTGCTGCCGTAAACCGTTAACCACATTTTAAGAAGAAAAAAAAAAAGAAAAATAAATTGAAAATGAAACAATAACTAATGGCTTGCCGCCGAAAAGTTAACCAAAATTGGATTTTCTTCAACAAAAAACTGATAAATGTTTTGTTATAAACGTCTATTGTTGTTGTTGTTTGGCCAGTAGCAATGGTTATATGCAAAATAACAACAATAATAAACACCTTAAGAAATAAAAGTAAAGCCGCCGCTCGATACCATGACTCACCTGAGAGTTTACGCTTTTGACTAAGAAAACGAGTTTTTTTTTTATAAATATTTCTTAAGGCGGCGTGAATTGCTTTGACTTTTGAGTAATTTTTTATTTGCATATAAATAGTTTATAAATTAGCTGTGTTCTGCATGAAATCAAGAAATGGTTCAGCGGACTTTCGATTTAATTATTTATTTATGTATATAAATACTAGAGAAGTAAAAAGAAATCCATTATTTTTGCATGAAATTGAATGCTTTAATTTTTTCTTTTCGTATCCAGCGTTTTACAAATGGTTCCAAACGGTTTTTTGTGCACTATTTAGCTCTTGGGCAATCGAAAAAGAGCATACGTGTACATGACGGCCGGACTCTGCAATGTTCATGATTTTATTTCACTCCGTGAAGCATCTTTTACATCAAAATTACCGGAATAAAACCGAAATTGTTCACGATTGGCTGTAACAGTAGGAACAATATTGGGAAATGTCTGTTGACCAATATGGCTAAGAATTAATTTTTAAAACCATTCTATTAAAATAATCATAAAATACTTTAAGAGTAAATACCTTAAGAGCAATTTTTAAGCAATATAAAAATTTTATGTTAATCTATTTGTATAAAAGGTTTTGTCTTGAATGACTGAGAGATCAACTCACAGTCTAGCCCACTGATCGCAGAGACTTGAAACTTGAAGCATATGTTTTGTGTCTAACGCAGTTATCCGATAAGGTGGAACATGGAAACGATGTACTTGAAAAAATCGTATTTGTGACTCGATTTAATTAATAATTGGAACATAATTAGCTCTTTGCATAGGCTAATAAAAATTTTCGTGTGTATCGCTTTTCTTAATATTTGGGTGAAAAAAAATTGTTGTATTTTATAAGCATTCAAACATCTCAGAATAATTTTTGATAAAGTATGATATGATAAATAACGTAAGAAAAACCAATTTAAAATCCAACTGAAAATCTATAACAATCCATTTTCAAATTTCAAGCGCAAGAAATCTAGTTAGCTAGATTTTTTAGAAATACAGGGTTACCCGTTTGGGGTTAAATATTTTTCTCTTGAAATTTGGTTTTGACAATAAAGATTGAGTATGGAATTATATGTGAAACACTACAACATTCAAATGATCGCCTTGCGAATTTTTGCAAACATCGACCCGTTTGAGATAATTTTCAACCACTTTATGGAATATACTTGACGGTATCTCATCCTCAGCTGGACGAATGTTGGTTTTAAAGTGCTAAAGAGTTAAACATTTATCCACATAAACGCAGTTTTCGCGTAGTCCCACAAAAAAAGTCAAACGGTGTCAAATCGCCCGATTTCAGTGGCCAATTAACATTACTAAAACGAGAGATTACGGTACCGGGCAATTTCTCTAGCAATAAATCCATATTCGCTCATATTATGTGGCATGTGACCCCATCTTGTTGCAACTACATATTGTCCAACTAGTGCTCTTTAATTAAGTTGGTTATCTTACGACCACAACGCTCTGAACTGACAGTGACAATTCCGCTGTTCTCTTTTTCAAAGGAGTAAGGTCCAATCATACCTTCGGACCAAAGTGTTCAGAAGACAGTAGTTTTTTTGGGGGTAATGGCTTCTCTTTAACTATTTGAAGACTGCCGGAGAGCCAAAGGCGACAATTTTGCTTTGCTTATTTACATGTTCCCGATTGAGAAATGTGTCTCGTGGCTGAAGAAAATTTTGTTTGAAAAATAGCCGCCCAATGCTCGTTGTTCGACTTTACATGAATGTAGGTATAAGTCTAAATGCAAAATATGCCATAATGTGCCATAAGATAGTCCCAGTTCTTTAGAATGTCGACAAATATACACTTTCTCTTACAGTAGCGGTAAATGAGGCAAAAGCAAAACACAGGCCTTACCGATCCAGTCTCTACAAATTTCGTTAAAATTCTACTAATCGCTTGTTAGTTGGACGATTATGTGCATTATAATCTCCTCTTAAAGCACGAATAGTGGCCACGTTTGAAGCAATATTTTTGTAGTAGATTTGAACAATTTCATTGCGTTTCATCGGTTTTATTTATTTTCCATTAGTGCTACATTGGAGCAAAAGTTCCTTTTAGAATTATTAAAGAAATTTGTGCCATTTTTTGCCAATTGGGAAAATAACGGCTAAATTAGCGCACTTAATAGTTGTTGGTTAATAATGAATTGAATAATACAACAATAGATTACATGGCTGCTATTGGCTCAGTGGTAGAGCACTCGCTTTTTAAGTCAGGATCCGTTGGTTCGATCCTTGTAAGAAGAAGTCTGATGAGGAGGTGTGGTGATATCCGAAACAGCTTTTACTTATACCATTCCTCATTGTTGTCATACAAATAAATCGGCCTTTCGCTCATTAACTCATAAGAAAAATTTATAGTACAGACCGCAAAAATAATTATGAAAAAATGCGTTAATAAATAATTATAGTTCTGTTTGGTAAGAATATTTCTACAATATATTCACCTTTTCATATGTATATATATTATTAGAAACATTTTAAGAATAATAAATATAAAATGTATGTCTATTAACATATACGTACGTACATACATACATTAATCTGTAACTACTTTAATGTCTCTAACCACTTAGCAACTGGAGATAGTGTAGTTATTTTAAACATTTTGCGCTCGATTTGAATGGCGAATGATAACATAAATATTTTACTCCAATTATTATTCAACTAAAGCATTTACATATAAATTGGATTTTAATGGATTTAGAATTGTGGTGCAGTTTAATTATACTATTAATATTTAAAGAAAAAATTATATATAATTTACAACAATCAGTTCATACATGAATTGTTGTCGTAAACAGCTATATAGTGTAAAAGTTATAAGTTCAGCAAGTGTGTGCTTGTGAGAATATAAAAGAAGGTGTGTTAATCAAGTTCGCATAACATTTTACATGCCAGTATTTATGTTAAAATAAATTATTTGAAACTTGGCATACATTTGTTTAACTATACTATTACTAATTATTTAATTACATAAATTTTTCTATTTTAGACTATATTTTTTATATAATTTTTGTGATATTTGCACAGCTCGCCCTGATCTGTCTTTCAACTGTTGCCTTCTAAACTGGATTTGAGGATTTTTTTCTTATATAATCGCCGCTTTGTAACCACTGTAGCGATTTTTCGTTGTTTTTACAAAAAAAAAAATGAAGGAAATTATGAATTTTTATTTCAACTTGTTTCATGCCAGAGGTGTAGACATTCCCTGCCTGACTTGTCTCTTAGGCAAAAAAAAAAATAAAATCTTATATTTTTTTTACATATGTACATATGTATATTTCTTTCTTTTCCACCACACACAATTTCACACACTATAATTTCTAAATCCAAAGATCATCTCAGATTTAATGTGTTCTGTGTACACAACTGTGTTGACCGTATGACCGCAAGCGTAAAATCATACAAATAGAAATCCCCATGCACACATAATTACTCAGCTATTATGTATACAACAACATACGACAACAGCTGTTGACAGTTGGTCAATAAACCTTTGATTAACTGATAATAATTAACTGCCGTAACAGGCCGTTAAAGTAAGCAGAAAATAGTAAAAAGAAAAAACGAAAACGCATAACAAATTTATGTACAACATTTTTTTTTATATATAAAAACTAAAGATTTGCTAACTAATGATAAAAGTAAAAATTTTTGGGTAGCCAAAAATTAATCAGGGAATAATTAAACGCTTAGTGGCGAAGAACTGCTAAAAAAGCTAAGATATTTTGTTCGGAAAGAAGGAGGAGTGTGGTAAAAAATGGAGTAAAAATAGTATGGCGAAAGTGTAAAATAAAAAAAAGGTGTTAAAAAAATTTTGTGGAAAAAAGTAGTAAAAATAAAATTTAACACTTGTAGTAGAGTTAAAAGAAAATTACTTTAAGCCATATAAACGAGTGTTAGATTATGTACATAATTAAATAGTATACATAAATGCAAGCGAGACTGCTTCATTGGCTGTTTAAGGAGGTGAATGGATTCTGTGCTTACAAAAAGTATTTTCAAAAAAAATTTCAATCACTAAAATTTATTACGCCAATTAAAAAAAAAATTAATTAATTCAAACCAAAAATTCAAAATAGCATAGATTGTGTTGTGTAGGAGGATAAATAGAAGTGAAAAAAGTAATGATCAAATGCTTATAAAAACATAGTTGCATGCAACAAGGAACTCTAAGCACACAAAATGGAAGCAACCGTAAAAATAAACACATCTCTAAAAAATAGTATTAAAAAATAGTACTAAAAAATAGTACTAAAATTTTGGAGCAACTACTATTTTTTAAACAAAAATAGAGAGTCAATTTAATTGTATACATCAAGGAACGTTGATTAAACTAATAAAAGCAAAGCTAGAAATAAAAACTTCTCTAAAAATAGTAGTAGAAAAATAGGAATAAATCGAATTTTCGGAAAAACTTACTTTTGAAAAAAATAGGGAAAAATATAGAATCAATTTAACACCAAAATAATAACAGAGAACATATCCACTGTTTAAAAATGGGCAAAAATTTTTGTCCTATTCAACTTCAAACATAAATGAAGAGGGGAAATGAAATATTTTGGCACAAACGAAGTTAAAGTATGTGTATGTATATGAAAGTAGAATTAAAGCAAATAATACATACAAATATTTTTATTACGATAATAAATATATGTTAACATGAAGAAAAAAGGAATAAAAAGTTAGAATGAATAGTAGTAAAAAATAGGACTAAATAGAATTTTCGGAAAAACAAATTTTTGAAGCAAAAATATATACTCAATTCTAAGCCAAAAATAATAACAGAATGAATATGCTCTCATAGAAGAGAATGACAAAAAATTTTGGTCCATCTCATAAATAAAATAAATATTTTGGTACAAACGAAGTTAAATTATATTTGAAAGTAGAAATAATGATAATACATACGTGTACATATATTTTTATGCAAATAATTAATATGTGTTATGATGCAGATAAATTGTGGGCATAAAAAAGTTAAAATAAAAATAGTAGTAGAAAAAAGGAGTAAAGAATTTTTAAAAAAACTACTTTTTTGAATCAAAATTAGAGACCCAATTTAAAATCAAAATAAAAACAGAGAGTTTATTCATGGGTGAAAATTATCAATAATGTTGGACTGAAAAAAAAAAATAAAATCTTTGGAGTAAACGAAATGAAATGGAATTTAATGAAAATACCTAAAAATATTTTTATGAGTATAATAAACATTTAATTATTACGATGAAGATAAATGTGAGCATAAAAAAGCGGAAAAAATAGTGGTACAAATTTAGGAGTCAATAGAAATAGAAAAACTAATATTTGTAGCAAAAACTAAAAGAATTAGAGAAAAATAATCAATCAAAAAATTAATCTAGAAAATTAACTTTTAATTTATAAGTAGTGAGTATAACAACGATTAAGAAAGTGCGTTTTGTTTTAACTACAATTAGTAAATAAAATAATGTATAAATTAAAAACCAAAAATTAAGGAAAAACTTACAAGTATATATAGTAAAAAATATAGCAAAAAATAAAAATTAAATTAAATTAAAAATTGTAACAAATTTTAGCTTGAATTAATATGAATTTACAAAAAAAAATATTTATTACACTAAACTTTTAAATTTTTCTCTCCCAATATAAACAATTTGAAAATACAATTCCAACCGCAAAATACAAGCAATTGTTACAATAGAGAATAGACAATATTAATACTGTATTTGCTACAATTTGCACGTGCAAAATATTTACAGCCAAACCATGGCGATGGCTGTCTCATTGTGGTCGCAAATATTTAGTGTGCATATTTGTTCAGCACTACAATACGTATTTACAATATCATTGTATGTTTCTATTGCACGAAATTTATATTTGCATTCGCCACGCTGGATAAACTGCACTAATTTTAAATGGCATATTTAGACTTTGGCAATGGGAAATGTTGCTGAAAAAAAGCATATTGCCATATTTGTGAAATACATCGAAAGACGCAAAGTGTTGGAGGGAAACATTTCTGGCAATTGGTATGAATACGGTGGGCTGGATTAATGAAATTGCAAGAATTTTTTAAATTTTATTTTATTTTAATTTTTTAACTTTATTTAACCACCAAAATTTGATTAATTTAAATAAAAAGTTTTTTTGAATTATTTTTTTTGACGCATGAAAATTAAAAAAAACCGAAAAATATTCCAAACTGTCATCATACAAGTAATTTAATTAACGAAATATTTCCACAAAACCCATATTTAATTATATGCATTTATTTCTTTTCATATAATATATAATTCTAACAACATCATCAAATTGTACAACAAACCTGTCAATCATTTTAATTTGCAAATTCGATACTGTTGTAGGTATATATTTTTAGCCAATAGATACATGACAATATTTGAATTTGACAAATAAATTGGTCGCATGACCTGTCAGTTTATTTACTCAATACGCACTCTAACCAAATTATGACTAACAAATGCCAAATAATTAGGAGACCAATTGCAGTGGAGTGGCAGTGAAGTGGAGTTGAGAGAATTTGAGTGGAGTGGCAGTGATGAAGTGTTGATTGCAACTACTATGCATTGTTGCTACCGTCGTTGTCATTATGGCTGGTGACCGAAAATTAACTGTACATTAACAGTAAAGCGCAGCATCAAAATATGGCAATACCTACAAACATCATAAGTTGTTATTGTTCTAACGCTGATGATGACTACTGACCACTCAGGCAGCACATCAAATACTGTTTCGGAGCCAACAAAATTGATGTTGAAGTCTATAATTTTGTTTATGTGCAACTGTGTATCTATGCATGTATGTACATAAATATGCTAACACGTGTGTATATATGTAGTAGCGCTGTCACTGGATTTTGTATTCCGAAATTATTTGCCGACGGTCATAATAGGCCAATCTGCTGCTGTTGCTGCCACATGAAGCGCACACAAGTGAGTTTATGACATTCGAAGGAGTTGCGCTATCGATGAGTGTGTGTGTGCGAGCCTATCTCGCTGTGCAAAGAGTTTCTGCTTGCGGTGCTGGTAGGTGGCAACAAGCGGAGCTACCTACAAATGTTGGCGATGACAATTGTTAATTGAATTTTGCATGTTTTAGTAGGCGCAATGTACAGTGAATCTGTTGACATCAACAGTTGTTGTTATTACTGTTGGTATTGGTGTGGCCCTTCAGCTATTGCCACTGTTTCCGTTGTTACGCTTACTGGTATACTAAGTACATACATACGTTTTAATGCAAATGTGTGCATATAGGTGGTGTAGGTTGCCCGGTTTTGATAACACAATTTTTTGTTCTGCTTTGATTTTGTACGCAAATTGTTGCTCGTGGCTAAAATTTCATAACCGACAGTTGGCGCTGTGCTGCTAGAGTTTTAAGTTTTTTTACATAATAGAAGTGATTTTTGAATACATCCTCTTCCATTTCATTCGAGCCAAAGCTGCATCGTAACAATAAATTTTACGTTAATCGAAAAAATTTCTTTCGTTTCGGTTGAAACATTTGGAAATGTCATCGTTAAAGTAGTTATCAAAATAAATTTCTTTTCGTTTTTACCAGAAACGAAAAGCTGTCGTTAATGTTAAATCGTTAACAGATAATGTTTAATTTTAAAATTAAAGTGTGCTGTTAAATCAAGGCAAGCAGCCATTTTAGAATTAACGTTAACGATGAGTTTCTACGGTTTCAACTTTAACGATTTCATTTCGTGTTGATCACATGGTGGCCATGGTGAGGTTATTTTTCTTGTCAGCGAAACGAAATTAAATCGATGCGTTTGTTGAGCATCTCTGATTCGAGCTCATCTACAGATCTCTTAATACAATTTTTACATCCGACCTTGAGCAGTTCCATCTTTTTAATGATGGTGCAAATTATGGGCTACTCCTCGTCGTTTCTTCTTTTCATGTTCGGTACTTCGGTGCTCCTCTTTCACCGCTTCCACCTGGGGATGTTGGGTCGAAAATTTTCAAAGAAAATTGAAGTATTTTCGGCCGTGATAACCGAGTGGTTAGCTTTGAGTACTGTCACTAGAAAAACCAGTGTTCGAATCATGGTTTGATCAAAATCCAAAATTAAAAAACAAATACTTTTTCAACGAGAAGGCTATATTTTTAAATTATTTTCTCTGTTCAAAGGAGCCACAGTCAAAGGTATACCCAATTTCAAAAGTATGATTGTCAGCAATGACGTGAATCTAAGAGGCGAAAATGCTGAAAGAAGATATTTCGGCGATCCTTGCCAGATCCATTCACTTCTTTGTTTAGGTCTGCAGCTCACATCCGGCCGGCTGGTATAGGTCCTTACCAATTTTGATGAAGATTTTACTATCACATAGCGTCAGTTTGAATAAAATTGCAGGGATACCAAAATCAGCATAGAGTCAGCCCCTTTATCGTGCTATAAAGACCACTTTAGGTAAAACCGATGATGAGGTAGTGCATGTCGGTTCTTTTCTATGTTTTGGCGCATGATTAATATTTGGGTTATGGCGGATCGATCAAGTCTAGATGTGGACCGATAAGTTGTCTTTCATACTATACGCTAGATAGTACCCTACATATTTGCGTTATTGAGAAGGCTTATCCCAGAGTTATTAGCGCAAAATCTAGGATCTGCATTTTTGTGGATTTGGTAGAGCACACTTAATTTCCAATCGTCAGGCATTCTTTAATCCGACCATATTTTGCAATAAAGCTAATGCATACACCTTGACAGCTCTTCGCTGCAAAATCCGGATAGTTCTGCCGGCAATACAACCGCTCTCGTCATTTTGTTAATCTTCAAGAGAACGATCGCTATTCGTATTTCTATATAGCCGGGTAACAAAACCTCTATTCCATCATTAGTGTTTGCGGATTCGGGATCATCATCTCCGAGTATTCCACTTTCGGTGCCATTCAGAAGCCTCGAAAAGTGTTAGCTCCATAAGCTCATCATATTCTGGATATCAAACGTCAGATCTACTATTTGGAATACGTGTAAGTATGCTCCGGTCTTCTCGGCTCTCTCTTCAACTCTCTCACAGTCCGCGTTGTGATCACTTGCTACATTGCGAGGTAGGCAGTATTTTTTCTACTCCAACCACATCGAACCGGTTCTTTTCTCGACATTGTCGAAAGTCAATAACTCTCGTAGCAATGGTATGTAATGGAGTTGTTGATGAAAGCAAGAGTTTTGTCTGTTGAGTTTTTTAACGAGCGTTCTTAACTGCACGGAGGCAGGTGTATTTCTTAATTGCAACGATTTAATAGCCCAATTCGATAGTTGGAGCTTACGTATAACCCGAAAATGATCAATTTGGTTACGAGATATTGGATACTGTAGCTTAATGAATTTGCTCGTACTGGAATGTGTAACCAGATACAACCACATTTGGAGTCCGGCAGCGTCATTCAGCCTTAAGGCTGAATTTTTGTACTGCTTTGGCGAAAATACTTCTTTGCCTACCCTGGCGTTAAAATCACCAAGTACGACTTTGAGATCATGTGGCAGCGCTTACAGGTACCTTCTTGACGCTATCATTATACCATTGACCACATCGTAATTCTCTCTGACGGGGCGTGGACACATATCAGCGAGAAGCTTAAGAACTTCGCATTGAGCGATTTATGTTCAAACGTGTATTTACATCTGCTAATGCGCTCATTTATATGGTCGCTGTAGTAGATTTCTGTTCTTGTCATATCTATAACAGCTACCAGCTGAACATCGGCCCCTTTCCAAATAAGTGATGGTACATTCAGGGCGCATTTTCTCAAATCGTGACCTTAGAATCTTTGGAGGGTTGTTGGCTACCCAGAGGATACTTAGTCTAAGACCGAAAATCGTTAGCTGTTTGAGCTATAAGTAAAATAATCGCATCTGGTCACTCGCTGGTGAATGACAGTCAGACACTTGCGGCTTGAAATGTAGGTTCATATAGAAAGAAAAAATTATATGCTGCTTATTCCAGATGAATATACTCGTATGTAGAGCTTTAAAGATCATCATATTTTTTGTCTCTCAAATAATTAATAAGAAACTGGGATTTACTGCAATTTGCAGCCAATCAAAACTTGGTTATAACCTTATACTGCAATAACCCTTCGCTCGGACACCAACTTCTTTACTTTCCTTACTCATATAATCTAATCAACCAAAGTGAAAGAGCCACTAATTAATAGAATCATTCATGCCAAATTTCTTCATCCTCTTTTTCAAAAAATAAAAAATTAAGCGTGGTTGAACTAGTTCAAAGTGACACAAACTCCTTTGATGTACGGTATGATTACAGAAATATAGATTTACATGCTCATTCCTGACTAGCTTTCAAATCAAGCTTTTTAAATCAAATTTTTTTCTATTTTCCTTTCTATGGCTTATTTGTTTTATGCCTCACTGCAATTAGAATTGCCGCTTTCAATTCTTCACACTCACACTTATGGAGTTGCTTATTTGCTTTTACTCTCTTTATTTTGGCATTTAATGGCTTCCTGTGGTCATTTTTATGTTGCCACTTCAACAAACACCTAATTGGGCATACATACATACATACATGCATACACAGATGTTCATAAAAGTATTTGTAATATTTGTGTGCTCAATTTGCCCCAATTCACCAGTTACTTTAGAATTTTTATGATGAAATGCTTTTTTTTGGTAATTTTTTTGTTGCGTTTTTTTGCAAATCTTTTTTAATTTTAATGAAAAAGTGTTAATATTATTTTTTCCACATGAAAATGAGGGTCTTGATGGAAGAGCAACTAAGAATATCACAAATTAGGGCAAACAAATGTTAGTATATGCGTATGAATAAATTACTTGTGATTTTAGCAAATTAATGGCGGTTTTAATGACTGCCTTCTTTGATGTTTTATGAGCAAAATAGAAGTTAGTATTTATGTGAAATATAATCACATGTCACAAAAAATTCTCAATTGGCACAGTTTTCTTTTTTTTTTTTCGCAAATATTTTTATTACATGCCAATATTTTTTTGTATTAAAAATTGTCATAAAATTTTAGTTAACTGAAAAATTAGGTTTATGTACATCACTATGACATTAGGTGAGAGCACGAAATATGTATAGGAACTATACATATGTATTGAAGCCATTTACCCATTTATGGTAAGCAGTACACACTTTACACATACTTAATTATGTACAGGGATTTCCATTAAGAGGTGTTATGTTGATATTCATAGAAAAATAGCGTCTCTTGAAATAAATGATCGGATATTTATTTCAATGTAAAGAGGAAGATATGCCATTAATAATGGAAACCAATATCAGCCAAATGACCGCCACGGCTACGCTTACAGAACCGTATCCTCTTTATGAAATTTTCCATCACCAAATCGCAAAGTGGCTGATGTTTGTGGGCATACAGCTTCACGAATTTCATCTTTGATGGCTTGATTTGACGTTGGCCGGCTAGCGTAGTAAGAATTCGAATTGTTGCTTCAAAGATTGATGTTTTCGTTGCTTGTGTGGCACGTAGCGCCGTCTTGTTGAAAATAAACGTTGTCCAGGTCAATACCATCCGATTCCGGTAACAGTTACACGTTGAGGATGGAGAGGCTTTTCAGCAATAAATTTTGGATTTTTGCGACAGTTTTGCTTATTGAAGTAACTGGAAATGGGCCTCTTCAGTCAAGATAATTTTTCGATGAAATTTCAAATCATTTTCATGTATTTAAAGGATCCAATCAGCAAAGCACGACGTTGTTGATAATCGGCCGGCTTGAGTTCTCGTGTTAACTGAATTTTATAAGCCTTATGATCCAAATCTTTGTGCAAAATACGGTGTGATGACGTTTGTGGAATTCCGAATTCCGAAGAATGACGAGAAATGGAAAAACATGGGTTTTCTTCAATATTTTGGGCTACAACAGCAATGTTCTCAGTTGTTCTTGAGCGACGTGCATATGTTTTATTCGCCATATCACTAACTTATCTCAACAACACCATTTTTTCCATCAATTTCTGTGTAGCGGTCCGACAAGGTGCTTTACAACGACCGAAAAATGTTGTACTTTTACGAACCGTTTCTGCTAAGTTTTCACCATTTTTATAGTAAATTTTAATAATTTTTATTACTAGCGTGGTTTTTATTTGTAAAATGTCAAAAAATTACAGCTTCAAAGTGACATCTACCGGAATAGCAGGCTATTCAAAATAATAACTCTTATTGGAAAACCCTTTATATAAAGTAGTTTAAAGCTGGCTTTTTTCGCTCTTCTCATTAAGAAAATATACCAATTTAAATTAAAGGAATATATGAAGAATTTTAATATTTTTAAAATATTAGGTAAAGTAAAAAGTAATGTAAGTGGTTCCAAACGGTTTTCTAGCTTATCTTTAGTTCCTCAGCAATTCCACTATTTCCATGATTTTATCGCAATTTTCGACGACAGGTCTCTCGACGCGTGGTGCATCTTTGATCGAAATTACCGGAACGGAACCTAGCAAACCACTTTTGTGCTACACGTTCGTTTACAGTATCGATCCCATGAACTAAATTAATTTTTTCAGCCGCTTTGGCTGCTTCTTCGCCTTGATCGAATAAAAATTGGAAAATATAGCGAATTGTCTCTTTGCTGGTGTCCATCTTTGACGAGCGCTCACAACGTGCTGAGTCAATCAATCGAAAAACTGTCAACGACAAACTTTTAGCGCGAATAAGCACGTTTTCAGCGCCGTATAGTATGACATAATGCGACACGTAACACTAGTACTATGGACAATAACGCCATCTCTTAGATAAAAACCGAACGAAATTTTTACTTTACATAATATATGAAGTACATGTCTTTAATGAATATTATTTTGCAAACTTAACAACTTGCAAGAAAAGGAAGATATTGATCCACTAAAATTAAAATCGATTGATCGATGAATTTCGCTATAAGTCGTATAAATTCATTAAATTTCCCAACAGTTTAAAATTTAATCTAACCAATAAATAAATTGAGACTTGAAAATATAGTACAATAAGTCAGTTAGTTAAAGACGTTGCTCTATCAAGGAACCCTGATCAAACTCACTAGCCCGTTGTGTTACACATGTTGGTCGGATGAAGCGGATACTTCTCACCTTTCCAATTGATTTAATTACTTGGTTTGCTTTATGAAGTTCAGGAGATTAATGATGCCTACACATGAATTATTTGCAAGGCAATGGAAGAGCAAATTTCCGGGAAAACGATAACGGACCGCACTGAGAGATCTGTGTCAATGCAGCGGCGGCAAAAAGAGAAGCAATTCAACCTTCTGCCATGAGCCCCCATCTTCCGGTTACACTGCCACTTGTTAGGCTTATTGCGGTCCATGTTAGAAGAGTAGTAAAGAGGAGTAAAGACTTAATTCTGTTCACTGCGATAAATGGCTTGATTTGCCTGCCATCTGCTGCTTCGCATATAGTTAAGAAAATCTGAAAATGTCAGTTTCGAAGAAAGTAAAAAATGTCAACTATTTCCAATTTATTTATAACAATAATCATCTAGCAATTTTTTTCTTACTTCTGTACCACGTACATGCCCATAATTTTTGAGTTATTAAAAAGCATACTCCAACAGCGTTCCCCAACTCAATTGCTTCAATGTATCAGTGCGTACCTAACGGTTCACCTGTCACTTAACTGCTGCAGCTAGTTATTGTTTTATAAGCTGATTAAAGACTAAAAGCCTAAAAACAATGTTGCCACAATTTGTTGCTGCACTTAGCAATGCGTGTTGCCACAAAATCTAAAGTCGTGTCGGTCCCACAGGTAGAGGCCCATTAGATGAGTCATCATGAGCTGGTCGTGAAATTGTGCTATAAAGAAAATGCGTTCAGAATTGGTAGTTGAATGTGTAGCATCGTGTGGACATTGGGCGTTAATATGGATTTTGTGCATGAAAGAATGCCAAGGATGACTCATTCTAAAGAATTTCTAAGTAATGATAAAATTTGTATTTGTATTTGGTATTTTAATTGGTTGTGAAGCTGATGCAGGAGTTAATAATTTGACATGCTGGCGGCTATTTGAAAGAGACTCCTCTATAAATTGGTAAGTCAATCATAAACTGATTACTTACTACTATTGGAGTAAGTTTGATGTCTTCATAGGAAAGAACTGACAAAGTGCAAGCTTCAGCCTTTTTGCAATATTTGGTTGGATAAGAGAATGTCGGACAATTCCTACCAAAACCACAAAAAGGGTACCACACAATATTAAAGCTCGCCATTAAAAAACTGTCTGGACCTTATCAGTGCGGCTGGCTTCAAACCTAGAAGATCTATAATATACCTGATTTTTACCATACACTAAATCTTGGGAATACTCATGAGAAAAGGATCGACGAGATGGTCAAAGTTCCAATCGGACTTTTTCGAACCGCTTAATACTAAATATAATATTTTTAAACCCGAAACGCGTTAATTAAGAGCGACATCTTCACTGATGATCACTTTGTCCTATGTGGCTAGTCAAGTTGAACCACAACTAAAGTGAAGTAAACAAGTGGAAGAGCAAAAAAGTGAAAAAAAGCAACAAATATTGACAACAGAGACAACAGATTGATGTATAACAAAAACAAATGGAACACTTTAAATGCATTTGTATGGTCGGAATAAAACAAAAATTGGCAGGCAATAAAGTAACACTCAGTTAGACCGTCAGTTAGTCAACAGTTAAACGTGAAAAGTGAACAGACGAGCGACACAAGTGTCTCGCTACACATGTCAATACAGATCGATCGTTGCAGAAACAGAAAGACAGATAAATATGCATGCAGAAAAATCAACAGCTGGGCAGGTTGAGAGACGAATGGAGAGGCAGACAAGTACGCAGTTTGTCAAGCGTGCAACGGCTGCGAGCAGACAAGTCAACAAAAAAAGAATAAATAAACAGAATAACTGAGTCAGATGGGAATGACAGTTGACAGTGAATTAGAGTAGCAGATACATATTGGAAAAATAAAAGAAACACAGTTTTAGAAATTAAAACGAACTAAAAACCAAATTGTAGTAAAAACAAAAATAAGTAGTTTAAAGCAAGAATCAAATGGAACAGTGTGCGCTGAATGTTCGTATCTATTAATTGTCATTGCAACCTTGCAGTTTTTTACATTCAAGCGTACATGCATATACGTGTATGCACATACATACATATATTAAAATACTGTATGTACATATGTTGCTGCACGTAAATACTGCTATGTTTGTAAGCATGCAGCACACCAACAAGCATGACGTTGACTTATGTGGCACATCAGTTAAGCGAAGGTTAAGCATATGTAAACAACAGTTGGCTGCTGAGCGTTAATCGGCGCTTCAAAGTCGTTTGCTTGCTGAAGTTGCTATTATTGATGTTGAAAAGTGGGTTAAGAAGGCGTCGAAAAATCGGCAATAAGTGATAGTGACGTCAGTAGTGGAGTAAAAAGATATAAAAAGGACAGTAGAAATATCGTAAATGAATTCCATTCAATTAATTTAAATTATTAATTTCGGCAAGCTGAGTGTTTTACCATCGAAAAAAAAAAATCAAATAAAGTGAACCATATTATTATTTTTTTTTCAAATAAATTTGTATCGGGTATACGTATTGCCTAGAGTAAATTAAAGTATTTCAAATCAATTGAATCTTAAATAAGAATTTTCGAATGACTAAGTTCCAGGTCCACTTAACGGAAGAAGAAAAGATGTGTTTATGTTAATCAAAACGAAATGCCAAAATAAATCGATCCATTTCCCCAGAAGAAAATGTTAATGGCAACCATTCAAATCCATTAGAACACACACAAAAATTCACTTTTATTTTATTTTATTAATACATTATGTTTTACTTTATTATTTTGCTTTATTTTCTTTTTTTATTTTATTTTATTTATTTTATTTTTTTTTTATTTAATTTAATTTAATTTTATTTTATTTTATTTTATTAAAATTAATTTAATTTAATATAATTTAAGTAAATTGAATTCAAATTAATTTAAATTAATTTATATTATTTAATTTCTTCCTATTTTATTTTGTTTGATTTCTGTATATCTTATTTTAAGGTGTTTTATTTATTGTTTATTTTTTATTTGATTTTATTTAATTTTATTTTTTATTTTGTATTATTTCAACATATTTTTTATTAACTCATTTTATTTTTTTAGTTTAAGTTAATTCTGTTTAATTTCATTTGATATATATATTTTTTATTTTTTACAAATTGTTCGCCTTTTTCAAAAACCTTTAAATTGTTTACAATTCATTAGCAATTATTAATTGTTTGTTTTGCATTTGAAATTTTATGTACTGACTAATTACACGTTAGTAAAAAGTAAATATTTATTTGTAACATGGAAGTGATAAGACTACAAATTTTCTTAAAAAGAAAAAGCAAAATTTATGTAAAATTTATTTGTTTGTATTGAAATTTTAGACGTGTCGAACAATTGCAATTTTTTCTTAAATTTGACTCTAGTTTAAAGAGTATAATAATGTAACATTAATTATATTACTGCATATTTCAGCGGTGCTTTTACTCAAATTTCAGCTTCACTCTTGCTTTCCTTCACTTAATTTAATTTAATTTACTTGTTTCGCCTACCTTGAAAACACGCCCTCACCAGCCTCCTTTCAACACGCTTGACAATTCAAAAGTAAAGCCATAATTTATCCATAGAAATCCGAGGGATTAAATTTACAAATAAACAAAAAGCAACACACATGAGAAAATAAGTCAATATTTTCTTTAAGAAATGCCAAAATTAACAAATAAGCATGATTGTGACAGCCGACGACCGTCGGCCGGCAATGGACGACACACCCAAATTGCATTGCATGAAAGATATACAAGTGTCAAAACAATAAGACGCTCCGAGAAGTCCAAAAAATGTAACCCATAATAATAACAACATAAATAAAATTAAGTGGTCGAGTGCAGACAAAACGGATGAGGCACAAAGTTAAGCAGAAAAATAAAAAATGATATAAACAGCATGAAGCGACAAAAACTTGGTGAAAAAATGGCATAAAATGTTTAATGAGCCGCTGCTGAACTGGACGTCTCCACGATGCCATCGGTGGCAGTGTCGCACCGTGGCGAAATTATTGCATTTATGTACTCGATTATATTACTCGTATATACTGTTGAACTGCTGATTGACTCACTGACTTACTGACAGTTTTACTGTTGCATTCACTGACTAATTTGCGGAATACTGGCATTGCGTCTGCATTTGCGTGCCACTTATTTGTTCGTGCACTTGAGTGTATTACATACTCATATGTATGTACACGTATGCTGTATGAGAAATCATAATAAAAATAAATCTGAATGCTTAACTGATTCACTTGTGACAGGCTTCCGGTATAACCGAAAAGAATGTTGAACTTAATAAATTATTTGTTTGTAAATTTGCGCATTAAGAAAGCAAACAAAGAGAGTGTGAAGAATAAATAAAAATACGCAACATTTTTCGAAACAGCTTTCATTTTACTTTTATTTTTTGTGAAAAAACATAAGATTCTCCATTTTTGGCAGTTCATTATGATCTTTCATAATGTATTTGAGTTAAATCTAAAATATTTACGAAGTAAAATCGCTTTGGAAAAGGGAATGGAATTATTTTGGTAATGAATTATTATGAATTGTATATATTTTCGTCAATAAAGAAGCTCTGATGAAGGATTTTTTTTATTTCTTGTATTTCATGTTGGGTTTAAAAATAAATATTATTTTTTTTAATTTATGATTTTATTTCTTATGAATTTGCATGTCTAATACATATAATATACAAAATTTTTAATGAAATAAAAAAGCTTTTATTAGTATGTTTTAAACTTCTAGAAGCTAGATTTATTTATTATTGTATGGAAGTTTAATGGGCCAGCCACCCACTGTTGAGATTTTATACATTCTGTTTGAATGACGTAAAGTTCTAATTAAGCTGCAACTAATTTCTGTTGATTTTTCAAAAATTAACTACGAACTAAACTTCGTGTAAATTGAATCTGGCCATAGGTACGGTACATTTGATATGTCTATCTAGAGAAATCAAGAGTATAATTTTCATGTCTTGGGTTCCAAACCCTACGCACAGCCGCCAGGGGATTTGCCTTCTCACTTTAGCTCGGTCCAAAGAGATACTTGGTCTGAGAACGGAATTCATAAGCTGGTTGAACCATGAATAAAAGAGTCATTTCTGACCATTCCCAAGCGAATGATAGTCAAAAACTTTCCTCACTTGCATGAGACTTTATACATATCCCTATATACATTGTCCTTGCGCGAATTGATGAAAGCACTCCAGTTTAGAAAGTATTCGATTTAGTAACCGCTGCTGGGGGCAGAGCGAAAGGAAGACCTCCTTCCATTGCGTTGGAAGGATCAGGTGAAGAGCGATCTGGTATTTCCTGCTGGCGCCAAGCAGCGAAGAGAAGTAACGCATGGCGCGCTATAATTCGGTTAAGCAGTCCCATAGCCAATGTAGAAGAAGAAGTTGATCTAGAGAAATATATACACTTTAATAAAAATTCAACCAAATCGAATCATTAATATTTTCTTAATAGAATGATATCGAATTCAATTGCTCAAAGGAACGAATTTCAAGAAAAACGTGTCACGAATGCGTTTTTTTTTTTCGAATAAATCGCCTTCTGGTGCCAAGAAGAATAAACAACTTATTTAGGTATGAAAGCTGCCTAATACGCCTACCCTTGGTCGATTTCCCGAAACCATTTGCATACTCACAACTCATTTCATCAAAATCAGATGAAGCGTTTACAACTGTAAATTTTTTTCGAATAGGTCGATCCCTGGTTCACTACCCTAAAAATCCCATTTAAGTACACACAGAAAAATTCATTTAGCTCAGTCAAGCCGTTAAGAAGAGTTCAATGAGAAAAACACAGGAAGAAGATTTTTATGTATGAAGTCCCTATTTTTTTAAGCAAAAGTATATAATTTTAATAAATCCTGAAAATACTTTAATAAGGTTTAAATAAAAATGTCCAATAAAGTCTTGAAGGTAGCATTTACTTTTTCACGAGGAGGTTCCTATTTTAAGTCCCCTCTGGTGCCACGCACATTTCATTAATTTCTTTCATAAATTCTGTTTCTCCATTTTGCATGCTAAGACCGAGACCATCAGCTTAACAAAATTTTCACATTTATTTAAGTTCTAAATAGTTTTGGTCAACAATTCCAAAAGTTTTAGCTTTTTTAAGGTTAGTTTTGGTTAGGTTATGATTTCTACGTAAATATTGATTTAATTAAAGCACGATTTGGATTATTGCCTTATAGTGAGACCCGTCCACTCATAACTGCTGCATTGGCAGAAATTTCGTGAGTATTACCAGCCACTCACACATATCTAAACTCCAGCAAAAATCTCTTGTTATTTGAGATCGGAAAATCAAAAATATTCTTTCAAAAAAGCAACAAAAATAAGTGTAACAAATCAACTATTTGTGACTAGCTTAACTGCAAAATAAACACACCTAATTTTTTTCAAAAACAACAACAACAACAAAAGAATATAAATAAAATAAAAATTCTTTAAGGCGTGTGGCGCCGTGAGTTTGTACGCTACGTGTAAGCCAATGTCAATAAACGTGAAAAGCTAATGAGACATGATTAAATGATGAATGCATAAAACGATAAAGGGGAGAATAAAATAGCAACAACAACAACAAACAGTTTCGAAAAGTGTGACAACATCCAAGTAACAACAGAAATAGATGTGTACTTAATCTAATATGTTTGAGTGATTGTATGCAACGATGGTATGTATGCATGTTGTAAGAATAGTATGTAATTGGCGCTTTGTAAACGTTGAAGCATTTTTCGCCCGCGTATAGTAAAAGTGTAAAGTCTAAGTCTTTCTAACAGGCAATTTTCGTAGGTAAAGACATTTCTCAATAGCACCTACTTAAAAGTAATTTGTGCATAAAGCACAACTGCGTGGGCAGCAAACACTTTCAACTAACCAATTACAAAAGTTACATACACACATATATGTACATACATATGCATGTATATATGTAGGTACATACTCTTATGTGGTTTTCATCCAATTTCTATACCTTTCAAGACTTGGATTTCCATGCATAATGGAAGGAAATTTTAAGAGTCAAGGGATTTTCTTGAAATATATGAAATCTTTGTTTACGTATTTTCTTTATTAAGTGTTAAGAAGAAATTAAAAAAAAAAAAATGGATTGAAAAATATTGTTCAGAAGATTTATTAGGTATTAGTTAGGTTAGAACTTTCTCCAATAAACAACATTAATAAATGATTTATCTTAGTTGGATTTTTAGTTGGATATCATTGAAATTTGAATTTGAATTTTATTGAAGTGCAACTGGATGGCTAATTTTCGGATATGATGTATTTAACATGCTATCAATTCTCTCTTTCCCTTCACATTGTGGTACTCTTACCCTCACTTGGTTGGTGACAGATAAAATTCGATGGGCTTGCCCTTCTCTTGAGCTGATGGTTGCGACATTCTGTTACCAGAGTATGCTGGAGGGCACTCTGCTGACTAATGTCTTATTCCCGTTAAAACCCTGACAGGCCCCGGATTTGTTCCGAACTTAAGTACAATAGTTAATTTGATGTTGTAAGAGCAGATATACAGACATGATTTAAGAACCCCAGATATAAGAGGGCGGCTAATTTATTCGCCATCTAAGGTAGTTAGAGATGACACGTCATCTCGTTACTGATAATACTAATTGCAGGACTCATTATTAGTATAACATAACATTTCGTTCCTGGAACACGCAACAACACTATGTCAAGGGAAATTTAAAATTACTGAGCATCGCGCTGTGATTAAATTCCTTATAAGAAAAATGAAGTACGCCGCTATTTAATTTAAAGAGATATCATTGGTTCTTCAGAACACTGCCCAATGTGACGGCCGTAATCGAATAAAATGTTCAGAAAGTCGAAAATTTAGTACTGGCTGATCGAAGAGTTAAATTGATACAGATTAGCAAAAAAGAGCTGGAGAGAGATTAGTGAGCGTTGGGTTCCGCGAAGACTCACGCCGCTCGACACGCAACGACGATTTTAGAGATTTAACGATTTCAATTTAATTTTTTACTTTTTTAAATTTACAAAAGCAGTTACGCCGACGAAGATCTTTAGACGACAGTGAGATGACTGCGGCCGTAGAAACCCATTTCTAAAGAATGTTTTTTTCAGTGCGCTTTCATAGTTGTATTCAAGATGTGAAAAGTGCATTTCACTTGAGGAAGACCACAACGAAAAATAAAAAAACATTGTTTCATTAAGTACTTTAGGCCGCGAGTGCTTTTTGAGCCGTCACAGTGAACAGACGCGATAATAATTTTGTCGTAAATTCAAAAGTGTGTAAAACTTAAAAGGGTACAATTTTCCTAATTTATTCTCAAATAATTAATTATAAATTAAAACATGAGTGATAAAGACAATAAAAAAGACCATAACGATGACATAGATATTAATCATGTACAAATTATGGAAGTGATGAGTGAAGACATTGAAAATAGTGCAAGTGGTTCAAGAAATTGTGAAGTGACCGCTGGAAACCAGAGGTCAGCATCAAAGAAAAGGCGCAAAAAGTCCAGAAACTCGGAATCAGCAGATTCTTTAGAAAATAATGTAGTGCATCAAACCCAAAATGATTTGTATCAAAATATTACTTTGCAATCGTTAGTTTCTCAAATGGAAGAACTAAAAAAAGCACTAGCTCAACTACAAATGGACAAAGACGTTCAAAAAATAATTTATGAACAAAAACTCTTAACTTTGCGCGAAGAGAATGTCTCATTGCGAAACAAGTTGGATAATACAAACAATGAACCAACTCATAATTTAGTGTACAATACCGAAAACAATAACTCAAATGAAATCGAGAGTTTAAGTGAGACCAGCCCAATGATCACTGAAAATACTGGAATTACAAGGGATTCCATCATCTATAGCAACAATACAATGCCTGCATATGAAGGAGAGAATGATTTTCAAAATTTACCATTAAATAACGGAGAATCTCTAACAGAAGTAATGAGACAGGAAATTCTCTCATCCAGCTCAGTAAAGCCATCCGCTCAAACATCTAAGAAAACTTCCCACAACAATAAATCAACTAAAACAAAGAGTAGACCACCAATATTTGTGTGTTTTAACTTAACACAAAAAGAAACGACGAATAAATTGTTTCATTTACTAGGCCATAAAAACTTTGTGTATAATATAATTAATACTAATTCCTTACATATTATTACATTTATCTACGATGATTATAAAAAAATTAAAGCTTATCTTATTGAAAATTGTATTAAATTTTACACATATACCCCAATTGAAGAGAAACCTATATCTATTGTAATCAAAAAGCTATGTGAAACCTATGAACGTGAAGAAATACTGCAATATATTAATGAACTAAATTTGAATGTTGAAATTATAAATCTGTCTAAATTTAAAAATAACAATTGGCTAATTCAACTAAGTAAAACGTCTGATATTGAAGAGTTTTACAAAATTAAATATATTCTTAATTGTAAAATAAATCTAGAAAAACTTAAGCCACTAATACCCACTCAATGTAAAAATTGCCAAAGGTACTCGCATGTAGCGAGTAATTGTCATATGCCCTACAGATGTGTAAAATGTGCACAATCACACGGCCCGGGGAAATGCACAATACCAATTAAAGAAAATAATATTCAAGAATATATATATACAGATCAAGCAACAGGGAAAATTATGAAGCGAATAGGCATTCCTTTGAAATGTGCAAATTGTGGAACAGAAGGGCACTCTGCCAATTCTAATGTCTGTCCAGTTCGCATTGAAGTTATCAAACGAAAAGAAATTCGTAAAAAAGAGAAAGAAAGATTGCATTTACCAACTCCCACACAAAATATGATACAAGAGTCTAGTCGTAGAAATACAATCTCTTATGCCGCTAAGGTTAAAGAGAATACAATGAAAACAAAAGTCGTTAATGCAAGAGAAGTAGGCTCTTCTAACTATAGCGAATACATTATTTCCAATCAATTCAATATATTGAATGGTGAGTGCCTTCGTCTCTTTGGTAGTCAATTTACAAAATGTATGCAAAAAATTGGCGAGTTTTCTTTAAACTATTGTAAACTTAGAAATGATGAAGAAAAAGCTTCGGCTTTGTTTAATTTATTTATTGATTTAAAATTAAATAACAATAACCATGGATAGACATCAATTAAAATGTATATTTATAAATGTAAATTCTTTAATATCCAAACAAAAACGACATTATTTTAACTTATTCTTACAACAGCATAAGCCTGATGTAGTTT
Organism: Ceratitis rosa; assembly: GCA_037013455.1. Classification (NCBI taxonomy): domain Eukaryota; kingdom Metazoa; phylum Arthropoda; class Insecta; order Diptera; family Tephritidae; genus Ceratitis; species Ceratitis rosa. Next base: position 20,966 of record JAWMAG010000422.1, on the reverse strand, counting down.
TAGCGGCTGAGCTTCGGCTGAGCCATAAACATAACATCTCTTTTCGAAATTATAGCTATATTCCTCAACTAATGAAGACTCACACTGACAAAAAAAATAGTCAATCCACTGGCATATTCATTAGAGAAAATTTTCAATACAATAGGATCGAAGTGGAAAGAACTACATACCTAGAAACTACGGCAATAGAACTACTTACCTCAGACGGAAATCGTGTAGCTATCGCGGCAATGTATAATAGATTAAGTAAAACAGACAAATTGTGCACTAGTGATCTATTAAAGGTCCTAAATGCACTTAGTGCAAGAACAAATGAAATTATCTTGGGTGGAGACTTAAATGCACGTCATCCCAGCTGGGGCGATAATCACACAAACCCAAACGGAAGAGTGTTGTTTAATTGGATCTCTGAATGCCCCTTACTTAAAGTACTACCCACTGCTAATCCAACTAGAACCTCTGGTGTGTGTAATTCGTATATAGACTTATTTATAGTGTCTCCTTTTGTTAACGTTTGCTTTAGCAATGATAGTGAGCCCTATGGTAAGCTACGGACACATCATTTTGAGTCCGATCACAAGGCAATAGAACTCTGTTTAGGCAGAACACAAAATGATATACTAAGGCAACCTCCCCGAAAAATAATTGATTATAAAAATATTAACAGTGATGAATTAAATCAACAGCTATTTGCAATGTTAAAAAACAACTGTTTGGCATTAGACCGTATTGTATCCACGACTGAAATAGACAACTGCATAGCTCATTTGAATGTTGCCTGGGAAAAAGTCATAAATTCGCAAGCAGTTCCTAAAATAGAAGTACGTAGTAGAGGTTTAATTTCACTACCACCAATAATATTAGCCTTTATCAATGAAAAAAAGAAATTGCGTCGTGCAGCGTTCAGATGTATAGATCCAAGACGCAAGAAAATACTTATAGCAACAGTTCGTAACCTTAGCAAGATTATATCTGATCGAATTCGTATAAATGAAGAGAGTTATTGGAAAAAATATTTTGAGAAAATACGTATGAACAACAAGACTTATAAAAAAATTAAAAATTTGTGTGGGCTTAATAACAGATTAAAATTACCAGATATCGTAGTAGATGATGCAAATCTTTTAGACTTCGAAGGGGGTGTCCATGAATCAGATGGCTCTGTTGTTATGAAGAGTGAAATTGATAAGGTGAACGCATTAGCTTGGAGATTTGAACAAGTGCACAAACAAGACTTAAATGCTGGGGAGCACGATTTTCATGAACAGATCACACAGTCAATTTCTGATATTGCTAGCCACAGGTTACCAATAATCAGATTTAGTAAATACCTTACAGCTGACGGAGAGACCATTATAAGTCGGGTTAACAAAGCGAGTGTACCTCACACTGAACTAGAGTTTAATAGTTACAAGCAATTTACAAATGCGGATGAAATCGAAACAACAATATATTTACTTAACAACAAGAAGAGTGCAGGAGATGATCAAATATCAAATTTTCTGCTTCGCAAAACAGACTCCTATTTTTGGCGTTATTTAGCTATTCTATTTAATCATTCATATAATATAGGATATTTTCCACAAGTCTGGAAATGTGCTAAAGTTGTAGCAATCCAGAAACCACAATCTGATCCAAAATCCGTCCGTAGCTACCGTCCAATTTCCTTATTATCTAACATTGGAAAATTATTCGAAAAATTCCTATTACAAAAAATTAAAACACATGCAACCAAAAACAAAATCTTTAAAGACACACAATTTGGCTTTCGCAACTTTCATTCAACAAATCACGCATTAACTCTATTGAGTGATTTTGTATGCTCTAACCTTAATCGCCGCTGGGCCACTATAGCAGTCAGCCTTGATATAGAAAAAGCTTTTGATACGGCATGGAAAGAGGGTATCATATACAAAATGTACAAACTATTTAAATTTGATATTAATATAAATCGCATTATCTACAATTACTTAAGTGACAGAACTTTTTTTGTAAGTATGAATGATAACTGCTCAATGACAAGGGATGTAGCAGCAGGAGTCCCACAGGGGTCTCTATTAGGTCCGGTTCTCTATAACATATTACTAGCTGACCTACCCGATCCACCAAGTGACAACACAAATATGATTGCCCTTTCATATGCTGACGATATTATGATATTAGGGTCTCTACAGAATGCAAAGAAAGCGAATAATATGATAAACAATTATTTAACTATATTATCTAATTTTTTCTCTAAATGGAAATTAAAAATTAATGTCTCAAAATGCGAATGCACTACTTTCAAAGGGCTTCATAAATATCTCTATCCAAATGCGAGAACTTTTATAGCAAATATTCAAATAAATGGAAATAGTATCCCGGTTAAAGAAAATATTAAATACCTAGGCGTTATACTGCAAAGTAAATTCAATTTCAAACCCCACCTGGACTATGTAATTAAAAAGGCAAAAAATATGTTCTTTTCATATATAAGACTTATAAAGCGTGCAAAAGATTTAAAATCGACTATAAAAATTAATATCTACAAACAAATAATTCGACCAATCTTAACATATGCTTTCCCAGTATGGTTTAGTATCTCCTCAGCCCAAATGGAAAGATTACGAATTTTCGAAAGATACATTCTAAGAATTTGTTCTGGTGTAAACCGTGAACCCTATCGTGGCAGAGATTTATTTAGAAAAAGAACATCAAACAAAATTCTATATAAAAAATGTAATATAACTCGTATAGACAAATATCTTATGGACAATGCACTACGGTTCTTAAATAAACTGAATCTATTAGAAAACGAACGCATTAAAACATACGTTAATAAGAAAGAGAATATTGAATATCCTCTTGCTGAACAATATTTGTCACCTATATATATAAGTATCCTAAACCGTAATGATATGTTGTACAAAGATAAAAAATTGTTATTCTATCACAGAAAGTACAATTCTTATGATATAAGTAATAATTTGGTTTATAATGTAGATCAACATATCGTTTTAAAATAAAATATGATAACGATAAACTTACTGTTTTAGAACAAATTTTAATTAGTTAGTAATTTTATTAGTAGTCATTAAATATAAGTACTTAGTTTCACGCTATTTTAATTCATAATATTATCCTTCTTTTCATGCCCTTTTTGAAGAAAAATAATATATTAATGATAAAAAATGTACATGAAATAACTTAATTTATAAAGGTTTACTTGTTTAAATCGGTATAAATATAAAATAAATAAATTTAGAAATCCTAGATAAAAGCTTGTAGCCTGTTAGGAGTAATTAAGAAATACTTAATGTAATCACACTCATGTATTATTAATGATATTTTTGGGCAATAAACAAACAAACAAACAAACAAACTTTAGGCCGCGAACTTATCAGCCGTCCCTCGAATTATATAATTTTCCATCAAGTGTCACTCACCGCAATATTTCTATTTTGTATAATTTAGTATACAGGTTCTCGACCGGGGGCATTGAGACTTGATCCTGTAGTGATTGGAGTGTATCCATTCATTGGAACTCTTATTCAATATTCAAGCTAGCAGATCATTGCATTACAGGCTATCATGGATGTTGAGAAAGGAACACTAAGTAAAATATATCTTCTTCTTCATTGACACGCAGCCTTCATTGTGAAAAATTCTATAAACTTACTCGACTGTCACATAGGTATTTGTTCAAAAACGGCTGAACAGAAAAGATTATCTTTCATTTGGATCCCTCGTCACAGAGACATTGAGAGGAACTGAATGGCAGACGATCTTGTTAGGCAAAGTCTGACGAAACAGAATGGGTAAAGAAGGTATTGGACGTTAGCTATGTGCAAACAACGTTCTAGAGTTAGAAACGAAACTAGACTAGTCACAAGTCAAGGAAAACTTTTACTAAATGGGATCGAAGGTGGTCGAATTTCTTATACTCTCTGAAAAAAACAACATATGCAAAGGTTAGAAGTATTTTTCAGAAAATGGTGTGGGAGCTAGAGCTCAAGATTTTGTTCGAACTTTTTCCAGCAGTTCGAGCATTTCAGTTACAAATACTCCAGACTCAATCATTTCGAGCAAAAAAATGTCAAAAACCTTTTTTCAGAATTTCTTTTTATATTGTATTATTCAATTTATTTGGGCAAAGTGAAAAACTAATTCAAATCTTTAAAAAATTTTGACAAACAAAATTATAAATTAAATAATTTCAAACAAACATTTTTGCATCGAGCTGGTTGCAGTGCTCGCACTGCTCGATAGCCGGGTATCCAGAGCTCTAGTAGGAGCTGCAGGAATAATGAGAAGAAAGAGACGATTTTCCACTTTTTGTGCTGTTGGCCTGCTCTGCTCAAAATTAGACTTCGGCATTTTTGAGTCTTTGTCTGTCGCAGAAACTAAAGTAAACGACCTAAAAAGGTTGATAAAGGAGTCTAAGTGGATGGAGGAGAAGATGTGAGGTCAGAGCAAATTTTTTTGTGGAACTTTAATTTCAAGTTTTTTTTTTTCATGAACGGTATAAGGCCAAGTGCAGAACTGAAAACTCGAGTTCTTCTTACTGTGATTTGTAATTTATAATGAAATCAATGCTAATGTACGCAATTTCCGTTTGCGTCGGAATTAGGTGTTTGCAACAATGCGATACAAATGATTACAAGCAACAGCAAGCAGATAAAATTCAACAACCAGTATACGTGTAATGTGACATGTGTGTGTGTGTCCGTGTATGACTCTGTGGCAGCTTGATGTGGCACATGTGTAGGCGCACAAACACCCATTACTAATTTAAATGCAACTAAATGGCATATTGTTAGAACGCAAATGATGAGCATTTTTCAAATATACATACATGTATGTATATAGAAATGTATATGCGTGTGTGTGTAATGTAGTGTGGCAGAGTGATGTAAGGCCTTTTTGAAGTAAAAATTTAGCTTGGCTGCGCCTTCACATAGCTGCATGCGTGGGAAAAGCGTTTACGCATATTTTATGCATATACGTATATTTGTATGTGTTGTTAGAATATTTTTAGTGTGCAGATACATATACAACTACAGCATAAATGCGGCTGCAAGCCAAGTAACGCCTTTTCTTAATAAATAATTTAAATGTCACTCCTCTGCTGTTGTTTTACATGCTGTTGGCACAAGTTATAGCAAAGTGCGTGTGTTTGTATGAACTTTCGAATTAACTTTGTTAGCTAAAGTTGGAGCTGTGGCATAGTCACTGGCGCCAAGGCAGCATAAGTCACAAAAGAAAAAAAAAACCAATGCACACTTGAAAAGGCATTGAATAAATAATTCAAATAAGACACGCAGCAAACATGAGCAATTGCGTACAACATAACATACATACATACAAACATATGTACAATGTCTTAAAAAATTTATAAAATAAAAGTGTAGAAAAAAAATGTATGTATGTAGCCGCTCATTGCGAGCCGTTTAAAACATAATAAAATATAAGCGCAAACTTAAAAAAAAGGAAATCATTTACACTGTCATTAAAGGCAGAAAAGTGACAGAATTGCGTTTGCGCGTCTAGCATTAACTTTACACGCGCCCCCCTGTTGTCTCGAACAGCACCAAATGGAGCGCACAATTCCTCCATAAGCTCCCGTTCCTTCTTCTATTCCAATTCAATATGCGTTAAAATAACATTGCCCGTGCAGAACCAATGGAAAAAAATTATACAACACGTAGTTTTTGCTTGAGTGTGAACTGTGCGTGTTATATCGTGCGTCGCGCATGCGCGCATTTTGTTAACATCAGTTTGTGTCACAAGCGCACCATTTTAATTTGTTCGCAACATTTTTCTATTTTATGTGAGGCATAATTCTCAGTTAGGCGCATTATTTTAATATAAGTATTTGGCGGCAGCGGTAGCCGAGTGGTTATCATTGCATACGTCCATGCGGAAGGCTCGGGTCCAAATCCTGGTGTCGTACTAACATCTATAAAGTTGTAGAAAATTAATTTAAATAAAAAATTAAGCTAAATTTTCTAACTGTGGTCGCCCCTTATCAGGGAATATCAACTCCTCCGAGTGTATTTCGGACATGAAATAAAAGGCTCCTCATAAAAAACCATCAGCCGTTCGGAGACGGCCAAAACATGAAGACGCAAAACCACAAAATGGAGGAGCGCGGCGGAAAATCGCTTCAGCGGTTACAAAGCGCTAATTTCATATATATGGTATATATATTTATCGTAGAAAATGATAGGGATTTAAGGAATGCAGATTTATTCACCTTTTAAAGGTCAGAATTGTTGCTTCTATTACGTTCCTCTGTTATTTTTTGACTACAAGTCGTGTGCCCTGGCAGAGTTTCGGATGGTAAATATTACGTAAGCTTATAATGAGCACACTGATTTTTTAAATTTAATACCTTCGGTGGGACCCCCACTAAGTCTGTTGACACATATGTATGTGACGCATTCACTTTCAATGTTGGACCGAATAGTGTAGTTGAGATCGTGGACAACTTATTTTGTTGCAGCGAAGACAGATCGCTAACTCAGCCAACCAAAGTTCCTATAATCGATTTGGAATCATTTTTTTTTGGTTGATGTCACAAAATTACAGAAATTATAGGGTAATCTAATCATTGATCTCGTCCGCTGGTGTTGACCGAAGAATAATTGGCAGTGTTGTTGTGAAAAAATTTCAGTCGGTCGATAACTTTTCGAGATATGCGGATCTTTACAAACAAACACAAGATATTTATATGTATATATTGATCTGTCTACTTATTTGTATGTGTGAGTCACCTGTTCAATGCTCAGAGTGTTTAATGAAAATATCAATATGAATGCCTCTACTAAGCCAAACTCCCCATGCTGATCTAGGCTTTTTCGCACTTTTTCGAAGCGAACATACCTAGTTCTTTCCGGGTCTCTACCCCATTTCCAGGTAACAAAAGTAGACCATTTAGCTATAAATAAAAAAATTTGACTATAACGAACCATGAATAGTATATTAAAAACAAAAAAAACCTTCCACTTCCCGTAAAAAATAATTTACAAGCAAAAAAAAAAACTATTAATTCTATCTTTTCGCAAGAAGCCACTTATATATTGATTTTCAAATAAAAAATATATATAATATGAGTATAAATATTTCCGAATACGTTATTCCCTGTTTCACTTACCGGAGAGAAGAGTAGTATTTCTGTTATCCTAAGCAAAAAGCCTCCTATATATCGAATTTCATGTAAGTTAAACCGGATCTTTACAAAGGAATATTAGATTTATAAGATTATAAATTTCTATATTAAATACGAGAGTGGTTTGATAAGTCAATGACTTTTTCGAATAAAATATATTTATTATAAAATATATTTTTTCTGGAAACTACACACTCGTATACGCGAGCATTGTCCTGATGAAACAGCACTTTTTTCACCAAATTCGGTCGTTTCTGCTACAAATCAATATGGAATCTCTGCATAAGCTATGAATAGTATTCTCCGGTAATTGAATTGCGGTTGAACATCGCCATACACTTTGAAGTGGTTACACTGCTGTGCTTATGGTCGTGTTTGAGCAATCGTGGCAACCATTACGTAGATAGCTTCCTAACGTCCAAATTTGCATGTAAAATGTAATTTACCCACTCATTTGAGGTTCCTACAGCCTCCGCCACCTCACGCACTTTAATTCTCCAATTATCCAATATAATTCCACGGATTTCCGCAACTTTTTCTGGCGTGACGACTACGACCTGAATGTTCGACACTACTTGTATTTGTACGATCACAGTGGAACTCAGTAAAGGATTTCTTAACCAATGAAATTGATTGCCTTGAGTCTCCGTAACAAATATTTATCAAGTTTATCCCTGGTATCGGTGATCGTTTTTCACGCAAAAAAATAAAGCTTAATAGGCATATAAATTTTACTTTACTCCATTGTCGTTAAAACTCACGACAACGTTTGCTTTAAATGGCTATCAATCACAAACTAGCACTAAAAATTTTACAGCAATCTATTAATCGAGAGTAGTTTATGGGAGAAGTTTTGTAGACGCGGGGAAAATTCAAAAAGTCACTAACTTATCAAACAGCCCTCGTATGTATAGACACTGCGTATAAATAATTAAGAAATAATATGTATAAGTTAAACGAACATGAAAGTGAAAATTATCTGGCTTATAAAAAGTTGTGAATTAAATTTAAACAGAAAACTGCCCGGCCACTACGTCATTTTCATTTAGTGGCCACCAAGTGGCATAGAGGGTTAAAACCACAGAAAGTGTCCGGCAATGAGTGTGCTCTTTTCAAATATTATTCTAAAGAAAATATAAAAAATTTGAGTTTTGTCTAAAACTATAACTAAAACACACCCCACATGTTTTTTGGCACCTTTGACCTTTGCTATCTGTCAAAGTAAATACTACTCAAAATTATTAGTCACATTATCGTTCTCATTAAACAAAATCATGTACGTCTGGCTGCAGCTGGCTCTTGAGTTATTATATTTGAATCGTGCAGTTTTTTTAGGTAATTTGAAGAAATAATTTGATTTAAAACGAAAAGTGATTTATTTTGTCCTTTCGGCCTAAAGGCTTCTCTGGTTTTGTCTGGAGACATTGTTTTATTTGTATATTTTCTGTTGGAGATATGTTTATGACTGTTTTATATTGTGTAGCGATTGTACTGTACATATATTTGGGATTTTGAAGTGCGAACGAAATTTTTTGAACCAAAATACTAAAATCTTAATTTTAAATATATTTCAGTTGCTATAGGTAAGCATTTACAGTGAAAAGTACCATAGTAAAAGCTACTAGATGTACTCCTAACGCGGATTATGAGTTGTAGATTTTATCCTAGTTTACTAAAATGCAATACTCTTGGGGTCTTTTTACCCAAACGATACGCCTTATTTTTCTCAAGTGTTTTATCGCTTATCGTTAAAAGTACACAAAGAAAAATTATGGGCTTTTGCAAAGTTTCATTAGATCTTACTGTCTAAGCTTTGGGGGTAGGAGAGAGAGCATGCTTAGGAGCAGAGAAGATTGTGATATGTATATGATACCCATAAATGGCTCTTGAAGCAGTTCTGGGGTGAACTCCATATTAAAACATTAGAGGTGCGCGATGACATTTCTTCTTTTACACTATGAATTTATTTGGGGGGGGGGAGGTAAACTCCGGGTGAGAAATTTGGAGATGGTGAGAGTTGGTTTGAGTGATTTGGTTTGTGAAAATTTGCGAGAGAGCGGGTGCTGCATGGAATTTCTAGTGCTGGCGAACATCTAAGCACCCCGAGTTTAGCATCTATTAGACACTTTAAGTTTATTACTTCATTGTCCACCTGAGTATTGCACTTATGGATATAGGCATGCATGAGTATATACATATATGTAAATAATATGCATATACATATGAAAAAATATGACAGGAAGCAAAACATAATGACAAAAAGTATGCAGGGATGTAGAGCACAAGGTCAACATCTACTAACATTTATATCCCAATCCTTTGTCTAGGTTTAGAAGAAGTTTTAATTGGATTGTTTATGTTTTATCTGTTAAGCTTCACAAAAGAATTGTAACAATGATAAATTGTGTTCGTTCCACTAATAACAAAAGTTAATTGAGATGCCTAATAATGACAGTAGATCGTCAACAAAATAATGGACCACCCAATTTGAAACACAAATAATAATAATTGTCTATGAATAAGGAAAAAACAAGGCGCCAAATAATAGAGAGAATTATTAGTAAATAACATAATTGACAGCTGTCAAATGAAATGGCAATTCATGTCTCAACACCAAACAATAATAACAAAGCGAATTTACTACAGAACAAGCATGGAATAATAACAAAAAAAAAAAAAAAATGTTCGAGGAAAACAACAAAGAAAGAAGAAGTCAAGGAATATTGAAAGGAGAGTACAAACAAAAGGAAACCTACAAGATAAGACTAAAAGTGATTTCAGTAAATAATAGTCAAAGAATGCCGGTGAAAGTGTTGTAAGAGAATATGAATAAAATATTAATTGAATAAAGTGAGTGGGCAAATTATGCAATTAAACGCTTATCAAAGAGCGTAATATATAATACAAAGAATGCTGAAGTGCGGTAGAGCACCGTGTGTGTATGTGTTGTTGGCAATAATTTATTATGAAATTTATGATAAATATGACAAAACACGCATGCCACACACGGTGAGTCGAATGGTGTAAATATTCAACGAAATAAAGAATATAACGAAAGGAACAATAGTTTAAAAGGTATGACAAAACGCTCAATGAAATTGAATGACAAAGCGACATAATTGACGGGTGTGCGCACCAGGGAGCATATAAAGTGAGTAACACATGGACAAAAGGATATGTAGAACAATGTGTGCGACGGTTAAGAGCAAAGCAAACAAGACAGAGTGTTGTAGAAAAAATTATATAAAAAAGCTGAAACACCAATTGCTTGCCACAAACATTACTTTAAATGTGTAGCAAATTGGTATTGTCATGCTTTTTGGTATTATTCTACTAACAATACCAACAAATAATTGCCATTTTCATATGGCACGCAGTTAATGGAAAAAAAATTGTTGGCAGAAGTTGTAATGAAGCACAAATAGATAAAAAGTAAACACACTGAACGAAAAGTGTTGTGTCCTCAGCAAGGACAACAGCAGGCAGGGTAATAAAATGATAGCAAAAGAAAGTGTAGAAAAATAGCATAAAATGTAAGAGTTATCGCCGTTGGTTAGTGATATAGCTAGTGAAAGCATTAGTAAGGACAGCAAACTCTTTGAGGATAGGAGACATTTATTTGGAGAAATTAATTATATAGGAGACAATTGTTGAAAATGATAATGAGTGCGGGTGAGTAGCAATTCATTTTGGGATGTTATTGAAATGAGGTTGGGTGCAACAGCCGTGTCGATAGTATAACGTGCTATATTGGACAGTTTTGAGTTCGGATCCTGGCTATAGCAAAATTATAGCAAACTAAGTTTTTTATTCGCAATCACTTTTTGGGAGGGAATTTCAAACTCGCCGAGCTTATTTCTCAAGTGAAATAAAAAAATTCCATCAACGTGTCGCAGGTGGCTTTGGAAACCCGGCTTTTTTCTTATAAAAAAGAGTTTTGCCGATTAATTGGCTAGAATGGCCTGAAGACCTAAACCGAGTTAGATCGCCGAAAGCAAACCGGATAAAATTCGGGTCAAATCCCGTACATAGAACCTGCTGTCGAGGGAGTGTTTCAATAATAATTTTATGTACACATGATCGCTCGAAATTGACAACTCGCCAGGATATTGATAACCTATGTTCCAAAGTAAACTGCTACCTCACCTTCTTAACCCACTTCTTCACTGCACGAGAACTAGAATTACAACCAGCAAAATCATCTGCCAATCTTTCACCAACTGGATGAAGGAGTACCGGCTCAAACTCGGCGTGTAGGTCGATGACGTAAAAATTCCGACAACCCAAAGTTACAGGGAGACAAATTCGTTAGCCTGCACTCCTTTACTCCGCATGCGACTTCAATTGTTACAAAATTACAGAGCCGCAATCAAATCCTCGAAGCGCTTGAGAGTAGACAAACAAACGTTGCTGCTCCGATTTGAACTCCCGGGACGCAGATAAAGAAACTACAAACAAGCAAAAACACCGCCTTTACCATTATGACAGGAATCCTCCTGATGATGTTGGATCATCACTTGCACAGCGAAACAAACAGCTATGCTAACATTTAAGGAGCATTATGCTATACTGTTAAAGCAATATCTGATATGCTATCACCGGGATCACACCAACAGACATATACTTGAGACTGAACCATCCTCTCGGCACATCAGAAAGTGAGTACTCAACTAAACTGACTCCACTTAGCACCATTCACCAACAGTATGTGAACACGTTCTTGAACTCTGTACAAGTGAGGAGCGTTCTCACAATTTAGTCACCACCCATTGCAGACGAAGAGAACGGGGTATTTCTCGAGAGACCCGAGTAATACTGGCACTATTGAGAGCTGACACGAAACTAGTCACCTCTTTGTATGCCACTTAAAACTTATTCCTCCCTTTCTCTCTGGTTCGAACCCGTCGTTCCTTGGATCCTTTGTTTAGTCGATAACTTCGACTAGTCTCGCCTGCTCTTAAGCGGGGATACATCTTGGCCGATTATGTCTTTATGGAATATCAAATGATGAATATACATACATATACTGGATGTATAAGTAATGATGGAAAAAATTTAAAATACTGGAAAACCGATTTATTCTTCTCCAAAACTAAAACTCTATCATAAATTAGTGTTTGTCTCGTGCGACATTCCATTATTCCAAGTTGAGGTTTATCTAAGGACTAAAATGCAGCATATTGCCAATATTAAAAACACGTAAACTATAATGAATTTATACGATCGTCCCGTGCAACACGCAGAAAATACTCCAAATCTAACAAAATTTAAAAAAAAAACTACAAACACCAAAATAATTGTTATTTTAAAGTCTTAGTATTTTTCAATTCCATCATTTAACTGCTTTATTGTGGGATTCCGTATCAGCTATATGAGTCTTCCGATCTTTTGCTGATCCCAACAAGTGATTAATATATTACCTAAATGCTTCCGTGTACCATATTTTTTATATAAAAAATAATCTCAGATTGGCAGTCAAAAAGACGGGCATCAGATTCAGTCTATATTAAATCGGTTCATCATTCGGATCATAATGGCAAATTTTGTAATGTATTTTTCGCTTTTCTTTTCAATTACTATGTCAGCTCATGAATAACTAACCAGCTTGTGTCTAACCGAAATTAGTTAACTTGAAATTATTACATATATTAATAAATTATTGAATTATTGGCTTTTAATAATTATAAATTTAGTTTTTAATGCTAGAAAGATTAAATGAATTAATTTTCGAATAATTAATTGCAATTGTTTAATTGCAGATCAACTAACTTTTCAGCTATGAGCAAATAGATTGTGCTGTAAAAACAAATAAGGTTTCTCCCACAAAATTTCTATGAACATAAATTTCGAAATTTCACTTCAAAATTCTTTAAAAGTTGTTCTTACCTTAGAATAGTCTTAAAAATCTTTTTATGGCTTATTACAAAAATTTCCAACTATTGACCCAATTCTTCTTTATTTGAATATTTGTTAGCACAAACACACACGCACTAGTAAAACAAAATAAAACGATGTTTACCAAATTACAAAAATTACGCACTCAAAAACGAAATATGAATTTATGGTCAAGTAGCACAATTAGAGCCAATTTCGTATGGCACGCGTGAGGCACTTGTGGTAGCTCAAAGGGATTTTTTTTGTTTGTTTTTTTTTTTTTTTTTTTGAAAAATAAGAGTTTTGAATAGCACGCTTTTTATGAGTAATTACCTAAGCGCAATGATGAAATGAAACAAAAATTACAACACAAAATATTTTCGTTAGCTATAGAAAGTATCAATTATAATTTTTCGTTACCTTTAGATTGAAATAATTATTTATTATTATTATTTACTGTTCAATATGTATAACCGAAGGCACTCATAGAGATTTAAATGCGAATTTTTATTTTCTTATTTTTTTATTAAAATCTTTGTTTTTCATTTAACGTTTTTTGTTCTTTGTATTTCCACACTACAGTGTAAATACATATGTACATATATTGGCGCTTGGCACTTGTTCCCGCAGACAACAGTGTCTGAAATAAATTACTTCAATTGAAAATGATTTCGCTGTTTTTGCTATTTTTAAACACAATAATTAATTAAAACAATTATTTGCTTTAATATCCAAGTATTTTTAGAAACGAGCTCACTCGAGTTGAATGTCGCGATTTTTTTTTTTTCAAATTCGAAACACTTTAGCCTCAGTTGATACTGTCATTTATAAATATATTAGTTCACAGTTATTCAGTAGTTTTGCACTTTTATTAAACTTTTAATAAGCCGCCAATTAATATTAATAAAAAACCCATACACAAAATATTCTGTGCGAAAACACACGCGAACGTGTAAACTAATATCGTTTCGATACTTTCGTAAATCGACACACAAAATGCGACTGATCAACAATATGTATTTACAACAACTGCCTTGGCAACACGTGCGCCACACTCAACAGTTGGTTGTCTACTGAAGCGTCTCGCATTCATAACTGACACAGTCTCTAGTCTCACTCCAGTCAGATACTGGATATATGTAGTATTGTACAATAATATTGTGGTTGCATGCACCGCCTTCGCCACCAGACACCGGCCAGCAAAGTGTACCCACAATAGAGTATAAATACTATAGGTTTGCTTGTACGTTCGTCTTTACGTTGATCTCGTTACGTAGCCTTCGATTGTTGCTTGTTGTTGGTGTGGGGCTCTTGCTTTCTGTGATCTCCTCGCCTCTTCGATCGGTTTGTGGATCGCGCTGAGTTTGTTTTGTTTTATGGTTTGTTTGTTATTCGTTTTGTTCTCTTCACGTCGTGCCGGCTGTTAATTCCATATGACGGTCTGTCTATTGTTTACTTATGTTGTTCGGTTATTTGTTTTTGTTTGCCTTTTCGATTTCATTGCAATTCAATACTTTCTTCTTGGCAATATTTCGTTTAGTTGGTTCTTTTTTGTGAGTGAAGGATTTTTTTTACTATTTTTTTTTGTGGATCGGGAGTGTGGGAATACACTACGATCAACTTCAATATCATAGTTTATAACAATGATTGCTTGAAGAATACACGTAAGGATGTGTTACACTTTAATATCGAGTATCATAAACATGTTGAAAACTTAAAACTTTTCTGAAACTGAAAACTGGTTGAGTCTGCAATGGTTATTTCGAAGGGTTATACTTGAAGAGACGTTTCAAAAAGTCGTAGAAATGATGCTCATTTTGTGTCATCTACATACATCAGGCCCACGAGTGATTGTACTACCGGTTCTAGTACAGAGCAAATTGAAAGCATAACTGGTATAGTGGCTCCAAACCTTCTCGGATTTAAATTCACTTGGTTTAGGTGGAATTTCCCGAATTATGCTAAGAAGAGCTAAAAGCAGAGTCATTAACTTCTTAAGAGCTTTAATTTGTGGATAACGGTAAAGTAATATTTATATCCAAGGTAGGTAAGACTGGAAATTTGTATCTTAAATCACTATAGCCCAATCTATATCTTTTTGGATATTTCAGGATCTTTTAAGAACCTATTTAAACATGACTTAATGCATGGGTTAGAATCGATAAAGTCAACCTTGTACTTCGAGATTGGAAACACACTTTGCTAAAGATCTCAGCGCTTTGGTATAAAGTCAGAATAGAGTGATTTCACCTTTCCATCGGAATCTCAAAGACACTGAGCTGCTGGTGAAGATGGAAGCAGCTATGTTTACAAGCTATAAAGACGAACATGTAGTTATAGTAGGCTCCCACCCTATTGTGAGTCATAACTACGAGGCCGTAGATAATTTCGTCTATATAAGGACCAGCATTAAGACCAAAAACAATATCAACCAGAATAACTCTTGCCAACAGGTGCTATTGTACTTTGGACTCAGCAAACAAATGAACGAAGACCAAACTCTATAAGTTGCTTATTGTTCTTTCGATGCAGTAACAGCAAGTGGAAGCAGAGGAAGATGAAGAATTTCCAATTAGTGTCAAACAGAAAGGAACCAACACCGCAATATTTTTAACTCGGCTGTAAACGCGAAAGAAGTGTCTACGCCAGGAAAAAAAATAAAAATAAAGCGAACATTATAGCCAAAAATAGGACTATAAAAACTGCCGGAAGGTTATACTTTTCAATCATCAATGAATGAAGTACCAATACGATTACTGACATTTGTGAAGAGATAAAGCAGTAGCAATGTATCTGGCGAGTGTGACTCTCTAGCGTTCAATCTCTAAATCCGGAAATTCGAATAGGAGGTTGTAAAGTCTTTGCACCTGACAATAGTGTTCTTATAACTTTCCTCAAATCTATTCAGCAAATTAGCAAAAAAGCGTGTTGTATAAGAATATTAAACAATTGAGAAAAAGATTAAATACGAATTCGAAATTTACGTTGACAGTAAAATGAAAAACAAACAGATCCGAACAGGTGCAATCAAATTGGGTCAATGAAACTGTTTCAAATGATACAAATCTTTTATATGTATAGAGAAAATTGCAGAATGTAAAAGAAAAACTTAATTAAGCAACAGAACACTTTAAAATAATACCGAAATTATTTAAATTTGCCATTTAGTCATGTTGACCTCAGGTCAATGGATGATTTTTACCACTATAAAAACTGTTTGAAACTGAAATAAGTTTCGAATGAGTTTCTTCTAGTTCTAGCATTCAGACGTCGTAGTAAATTTTCTAAGGACGGGATCAGTAATCGCTCGCACTGTGTTTTTTAATCCTTTCAGTATGGAAATATGCATTATCTGTGATTTTTTTCGAATAACTTGGCTAACTGGTTGTGAATCATCAAATGAGTGAAAGCAGGAAAAGCTCGAAAGATTGGATCAGCAATTTTAGAGGCTCATTTTTCTATTATTTCATAGCTGACAATAGGTCACTGATCATTGCTCTTATCATTACCAGTATCTACCTTGATTTCTACACGCTGATCTAAGGTTACCATCGAATAAAAATCTTCAAAGCGACTAGCTGTCAAAGTGTATTTGAATTATTATGTTCGCATTTAGAGTAAAGTGTTATCTTTAGAAAACCTGTGGTTTTGTGTTCTAAGAGAATAGTGATTATTATCTTTACTTCATCTTCTGCCAAACACACAAACGTCTCTTTCTCGACTGGGCTTAACTGACTAGCCAGGCATAAGCAAGACGTTAATGACTTCAACAGTAGAACAACTACGGCCACTTCCTAGCACTCACCAGGAGATTTTTTTTTTCTTTTTTTATGAATTTCACAATGTAAACAAACAACACATGTGGCATGTGTGGAGGAATTGTGGCGCGCCAAAAAGGCTATAATATAGAGAAGAAAAATAAACTATAGCATTTGTGTTAAGGCGAATGAGTGAGAACAGTCTTCAATAAGTTCCACAATTTCTTATGAATGAATATAGGAAAATAAAACAGCTTTGACTATCAACAAGTTGTTTGGAAAGAATGTTGCAGCAACATGTTGGGAATGCGTTTTTGCGTATAATAATTATAAAATATGAAGAAAAAAACGTATTTAAATTCTCACTACTGTACTCTTTAGTGATTAGAAAATTGATACAATTTTCTTAAATAACCCAACAAAGGATTAATTTATTTGCCAGACAATGAATTGCCACTACCAGACAGGCATGTTCATATACCCACAAACATAGATATAAAGATGGATATGTCTTTATTTTGTATTAAATGATTTGAACGTGCGCCAGATGTTTGCTGGTGATCAGCAAGCGCCGAACTCAGTTGAACCAGCAACTCATATACATACATATGGATGTATGTATATAAATTTAAAATGAACGGCCTACACACAGTTCAATGAGTAAACAAAATTTAAATAGAATTCTCAATAAGTCATCGCAACTCGCGTAAGGAAAACAAATATTGAGTAAAAAGATATAATAAAAAAATAAACAAAAAAATAAAAATAGTTCAAATTTTCATCATTTTATATTTAACAAGACAACAAAAGCTTCATTGACTTTTGTACTGATCGGTGATCGCTGATCGAAACTGTCAGTTGATTTGATGGAACACGTTGGCGAGTTCCTTGACATCTTCAACTTGTTAAGTTAAACATTTTGCGTTTGTACGGGTGTGTTAAGGGCGTAGGGAATCAATCTGATTTTTTTTTTAATTTTTTTTATATCTTAAATTGTATGAAAAAAAATTAACGAGAGAAAGTCTAATGATCACAAGAGGTTATTTATTTTTTTGTATTTAGCAGTGGTATTGGTAGTATCATAACAGCTTTTCACTTTTAAAAAGAAAATTATTAAAAATAAACTACAAAACCAGAAAAAAATAAAATTTTATATAAATTTGTGTTTTCTAAATTTAAAACTGACGAACGTTTTCACCACTATATTATTTTTTGATAACATTTAAGCTAGAAAATTTTAATTATCATGAGAGAATTATTGATAATGCCAATTGAAGTGATTACGGAAAATAAATAACGCCTGACAATTAATTCATGATGAATAAGTTTGAATTCATAATGATAATTGTCATTTTCATGACATTTTAAAGTATTGTAAATTATCATAGCAGTCAAATTTCAGTCAAATGCAGTACTCAAAATTACTTTTCACACGTTTCACCTTAGGGTTAATATCTCCAACACGCACATTCAAAATAACAACCATTTGTCATCTTCCACCAACAATCATTTGAAATGGTTAAAATGCCATCAAAATAAAAAAAAAAAAATTTGCCTCATAAAAGTTTAACGCTACGCTTGCCTTCACTCGCCACGTAAAGTCGCCTATCGAAATTAGATGAAGCGTTCAAGATAAGATTACGATCGCAAGCGCGTTCGCTATGTCGCGCCGAACAAGGATCACTTGCGGCTGGTAACCTAAATACGAATGTACGAGTACGTACGAATTTATTACGGTTGCAATTCCCAATTGTAGAGAAAAACTAGAGAAAAAGCAAACAGAACAATGTGATTGTACAAGGCTAAGTCGAGCTAACTTTTGTAAAATGTCGTGGCTTGAATTTTCCATTTCCAGTGAATATTTCATTTTTGCATTTTTTCATTTTACATTTGCTACAGTTTTTCCTTTTGTTTTTTCCTCTCATTTGCATACATTTACTACTATTGGAAATCGTGACATTTGTGCGCGTATTTTAAAGTCTCATTGACCAGTAAAAAAAAAAAAGATGATAACGATACATGTATTAATGGTAAAACTTCAATTCGACTACGAAATTAGAAAATGGAAAAAAAATTTTTAAGTTAAGTGTAATATTTAGCAAATTTATTGACATTGTTTACGCTGCGGGAGATGTTTATGTTTAATATTATAGTAAATAAACTCTTGGTGGTGCCTTCATATTTTTTTATATAAATTATTAATTATATTGTTATTATTACTACATATTTATTTGAATTTATTTTTGTTTAATTAAGATTAATTTATTGTAA
Organism: Ceratitis rosa; assembly: GCA_037013455.1. Classification (NCBI taxonomy): domain Eukaryota; kingdom Metazoa; phylum Arthropoda; class Insecta; order Diptera; family Tephritidae; genus Ceratitis; species Ceratitis rosa. The sequence goes on along the minus strand of JAWMAG010000422.1, from coordinate 1,913 downwards.
CATAATTCAATTGAATTTATTTAGAATTAATTTGATTTAATTTCATTGAATTTATTTTTATAATTTTATTTAATTTAGATTCAATTTTTGTTCCATTCAGATTAATTTAGTGTAATTCACATCAATTTAATTTAGTTTCATATCATATAGCTTAGTTTAATTTGATTACATTTAATATAATGTAATTTTATTTATATTATTAAATTTTAAGTTAATTGAGGGCATTTCATTTATTTTAGTTTACTTTTATATTTTTTCATTTAATTTAAATTTGCTTTATTTAATTTCAATCCATTAATTTGTTTTATTTTATTTCTTTCATATTATTTTAAATTATTTTATAATATTTTTTTTTTTATAATTTTGTTGTTTTATTTTACTTTATTTCATTTTATTTTATGTTATCTTATTTTGTTTCATTTTTTATTTTATTTTGTTTAATTTAATTTAAGTAAATATAATTTAATTTAATTTTATTTTATTTTATGTTATTTTTATTTAATTTTTTTTTTATTTTGGTTTATTTGTTTTATTTTATTATGTTTCAATTAATTTTATTATTATATTATTATAAATATTCCCTTTAACGTGCCTTTGACGTAAACGTATAAATAATTTATGAATTGGTATTAAATTTCATTTACATGTCCGCTTTGAGAAAAAGATTTTTCACATAGTTTTCAAGAATATTGAAATTCGTAGCTGTTAATTTGATTTGTGTAAGACTGCCAGTGAAAGCGGAAAAACTATATTGACATGTTGCATATGCCAAGCGTAACTATTTACAGTGTGAATATGCACGTACGTTGTAATCAATTTAGATATTCTTTGTAAAAATTTCTGAAAGTTAGCTAACGTTTCCATCAAACTCAAAAAAGCATGCAATGCAATTAGTTATACAGTATGTATATATGTATGTACTCGTATGTCCGTACATTTCAAATAGCGTCATATGTATATATGGAGCTTACATGGAATCACTTAGGTCCAATTAACAGTGTTGCCATATTTACTTGCTTGCTTGTAGTTAGAATTTCATATTTACTGACTAACATACTCGTATATTCAATTTGGTTTCAGTCAAATTTTTATTTAAATACAAAATAATTGGAATACATTTCTAGCAATATATATAAATGCGAAACCTTTGATTATTCATGTGAAACTTTATGCAAATATTTTTTAATACGATTTATCAAGCAAAATAAAGTTTGATTTGAATTGGGCAATTAATAAAGCTATTCAAACGTGTATAGAATTTTTTAATGTTTAAGAATATATTCTTCCGTTAACATACAATTTGAAGCAAGTCAAAGTTATGCAAGTGATATTGTACTGAAAAACCTATGAAGGCACACATGGCCGAACTTATAAATAAATTTTATTTAGAATATCGCTTTCATCTTGTTAGTCAAAATAAAATTTAAATGCTACTTTTACGTTTGCATGAATTTTACCTATGCTTGTGAGTTTTTCATTACAAAATGCACACATTTTTTCTATAAACAACGCCAGGGCTCCAATCATGAACTAAATACTGAAATAAAAATAAATACATTTAGTTTCCCAAATATTATTTAGCATTTACTGTTGGGAGGAATTGGTTACAACGGCATCTGGCTATTCTTCTCCCCAGCTGTAAATACCTAAATATGGCCAAATAAAGTCAGTGCGCTCAATATTTTGAACAATTGAACTATACACCAAAACTACTACTAATAGTATTATAATAACAAAATACATAAATATAGGTAATTTATAAACCAGTATTTAACTTTCACAACAGGATTTAAAAATATTGTATCACATAAGTAAGAAAATAACAAAAATGCATTAAATATATTGTAATACCACAAAACACAAATAAAGGTAAAAAATGCAAGTTTTAAAACAAAAGAAGGTTAGTTAAAAAT
>JAWMAG010000421.1:0-320746 GCA_037013455.1 Ceratitis rosa | reverse complement strand
GTGAGCCCCTTGTGCTCGCAATATAATGAAGTAAGCATCATATGTGACGAGTCTAGCGAGTGTATAAAGTTAGGTGGAAATGCATTTTTCTGTTTCATAACATTCGGTTTCTCATACATATCCATAGCCATAGTTTCAGATACACGTGTGCTTGTGCGCATCGTATGTTTAGCTTCCTGTCGTGTATAAGGCTGTACAACTGGGAGGCCAAGTGGTGTTACCCACTCTACATTTTGTCCACAAACGCCCGATATTAATCGAGCACATTCGGTGAACCAATCCTGTATTTCACGTGTTGATGTAAACATTTCTCGCAAACTTTCAAACGTCTTCGCCGTCAAATAGGTAGAAGCAGGCCATACCCATTCTTTGGGAAAACTTTCAATATCTTTTAATTGTCTTGCTATTTGCAAGCGGGCACCATAACGAGTGACTCCATACACAGTAGTCATCACAGTTTGTTTAATAACCTTTCGGCGGACGAAACTTTCTAATGCCTGAGCTACTTGAGAGCCATTAGATGCATCTGCTTTTCGAGCTTTCTCCACTAGTGCAGCAACAGCGCTGTATACATCTTGTGGCAAAGGTGACGGAGATAAGTTAACACTTTTAGCTCCAACTTCGTCACGGCCAATGGCAGCATAATGTTGTAGGCCATTACACGATCCATCTTGATGAATGGGAAATCGACTAAGGAAACCTGCAAAGAAAGATAACAAATTTTTAATATTAAACATTTTGTATGTGAATATATAACATCTACATAGACGTACATACATACATAGCATAAAGTACTATGTATAAATATATTCTCACCTTCAGGATTATTTGACCTATATACTTTGGCTATTTCCATGCAACATGCTAATGTTTGCCACGGCTCATCGGATTGTGTCCACCACATATTGCCCGTCAACGGGTTATCAGCTGAATCAAGAATTTCACCCATAATTTCTTCGGCATACAATAATCTCTCTCGCACCGAGTCGCGTTTTTTCAATCCTGTCAAGTTAATGCAATGCAATTTGAGCCAACTAAAGCCGTCGGGTCCGAGCGGTTTCATTTGATCAAAAACAAGCATAGAACGCGCCAAATCTGAACCCAAATGATTGAGATGTGGTGGTATTGGGTATACACGACCACGAAAGTCCATATTATGTGGTAACCAAAAGACCCGATCACGATACTGGAATTATAAAAAGGAATTATGGTTTTGTTTTTATAACAGATTAAAATTAATCTTACATGATTTGCCAGCGAAAGGCGATATAAAGTATCACACCATAAACTGTACATTTCTGCCTGTTTTCGACGATGCGCTAATTTGTCCTTAAAGCGTTTCGAGCGCTCAGCACTTGTTAAGGCGGGTGTTTCTTCATGAATTGAGGGTAGAGGTGGTAATGAACTCGGCGGTTTAGGTACATCTAATTTGTCATCGCCACCGCTTTGGAATACATTTATGATAACGTCTAGAATCTGGTTAATATAATGATGAAAAATATGTAAAGATTTCATAAAGATAATTTTTTTTTATTTAGTGGACGTATAAAATAAAATAAAAATTAGCATGGAACAAAAATTTCCAGAAAACTCATAAAACATAATTTTGTTCAGCCGTCTCAGTATTGTTAGGATATAAAAAATGTTAAGCATTTGGAAAGTGATAGTATTTGGTAAGACAAAATGCATATACCATTAATTGCCCAAAAATCATTTTGTACTGAATGGAACTATGTGCCTTTTTTGTATCAAATAATATTAATTTAAATAACTTAACATACATCAGTATTTACGCGCCAAGCCACACTCGATAGCTGATTTAAAGAATCTAGAGCTGGATATAATTGCTGCGGGCTAGTTGAATTTATGCGTTCCCATTGTTGGACGGCCTATAATTTATTGCAAAAAAAAAAAAATCAAAATCATCTGTTTAAATGTTCAAAATTGTACCTGGTGTGGCAAACGTATCAAATCCGACTTATTGAGTAAATACCCTCCGTTGTTGGGGGTACTCCAAGGCTGTGGAGGACAAATCATGGGTACCAGACTTGAATCAAACACTAATGTTTGCTGACGTGATGTTCGTAATAATCTATTATATCGATTGAAATTAATAATATCCTGAATTAAATTTTGGTTAAAATAATATATATTTACCTTGCCAACACTGGATGAGGTTTAACCTCTTCTTTGACTAAGCGTCCTTGGTTGCGAAAAAGTGTGTAAAACGCGGGCAAGACATTATGTTGTTTACTACTACCTTTTTTACGCAAAATATGCACATCTATTTTTATATCACGCATCAAAATATTATAGAGAAAACGGCCGACTCCAGATAGAACATTCGGGGGCCAACTCACATATTTTATATCCATGCTTGGACCACTAATTCGATGTTCGTGCACTAATCTTTGCCATATTTGCCGAGGATTATCACTGGTATTCACTTCGTCCCAGAAATCACAGTAACCATTATATATTTCTCCAATTTTATCTAACGTGCCATTTTTCTTTTTCATCTCAACTTGATATCTAAATAATTAGAGTAGAGTACAGATTATATAGAGTTTCATTCAAATTAACTATATGTAGTTATACATTGATATATGTATAATATGGATATGTTGGATTCAAATGTTCAATGTCGTATTAACTTTCTTACCTCTGTTGTACCTTCTGGCCTAGTTCTTTATAAAGTTGTCCCACTGTTGGACTAAAAGTTTCTGACCCTTCTGCCAACTTATAAATTTCTTTTAATAAAATATCCGTATAAATTGACGGATCGAGCACCTTTAGATAAGTATAGTAGTTCATAAAGCCATTTGGTTTGTAACGAATTTGAGCTCGTAAAGTATTTAAGTTTCGGATTAGGGCATTATTTATTTGATTACGCCATTGCTCTTCAAGTTCTTTAAGTTTTCCTCGCTGAATTAGAATAAGAAATTATAATATTTATTAAAGAGTTTTCACAATATTTTAAATCCCACTGACTACCATACTGTATCTATAGACTTACACAAAATTCAGCATTTGAAAATTCGCTGGCACTTTCAATTGACTTAATTGTTATGGAACCATCTAATTCAATTTTAAGCTGTTCACGCGCCATTTTCTCCAGTTCAGTTTTACTATAAGTACGTTTATGTTTCATTACATTTCTGATTGCTTGAGATGATACTTTTTTTGATGAAATGTCATCCATTGGCAATATGCATTCGTTTAAGTCATTTAGAAGATTGTTATTATAATTTATTACGGGTGGTGTATATATCGGAGTGAAATCTGGTTCAATTCGTCGTATAGCGTCTAATGCAATATCTCTTTGATCAGCGGTAAACACTGAACGATCCATTATTTGATTTAATGTTATTCCCTGTAAACAGTTATATAATATTAAGTATGTAGTTGTGTAAATCTAATAAATGAAAATTATTACAATATCTTGTGCCATTTCTTTATATTTTTTGATTTGCTGGATATTTTCTTCACATTTTTCCACGCGTCCAAGACATTCGAATATAGCAGCAAAGGTTTGCTCATTAAATGACAATTGATCTTCTTCGATTAAATTAAATATATCATTGAACCGTTCAAATGAACCTTTTTCTGCTAGGCCATGTAGGAGAATATTGTAAAAATCAATTGTTATCAGTGTTTGATTTTCGGATTTTTTCTTTGCTCTCTGTCTATATGCCAACAAGGTGGAGATTCCACGATGAACCATTCCTGCAGACACACAGACCTTAACATATGATTCCAAATTAATACGAAGCGCTTTTTCTTTTGACAAGCGTTCTTGTTCTTCACTATTATGTATTTTGGATTTGAATCTACTAACATAATAAAAATATTATATTAAATCATTATTGAATAAATTTGCAAATTTAACCTTGGTTTAGCTTTCGCAACGGCAGCATTTTCTGTTTTTTGTATATTTTGAACTTTTATGGTATTTTTTCCGATAATTTCCGAAGAAATATAAGGCTCCTCCGATTCTAAAGAATCCAATAATTCTTCCGCGTCGTGAACTTTTGGTACTGAACAACTACGAAAATAACATTATTAATATATGTAGGTATATGTATATGGAAAAGAAATTATAACCTTAAATACAATGTAAATATTAAAATTATATATATATAGGATCGAATTGCAATCCTAAAAAGCGTCATGCATTTTTATATTTATAAATTTTCCAGAAAAATTAATAATTATTAAGCATAAAGTGAATTTCATTTTCTATTTACATATATTAGAGCTTGTTTTTTCATTTTCTTTTTATCGATTTCGGTTACAACTGATTTAAATAATACTTTTATTTCTTCTACGATATTTTTGATAAACATTAATCATATTATAGGAAACAATGAAAATTACAAAATTACCTGAATGCATCAATTTGGGATTCGCAAGCATCTGGACAATCATTTCCCACACTTTCTAATATTTCCCGATAGTTATTGAAACTTTTGATTATATTACTAATGTCATCAGGATTAGTTATTATATGTTTAGTGTGTTCTTCCTTTCCAAAGAATATTAATGGTTTGTCATCATATATTCCTGATTCCAAAATTGAACGGTCTATTTCATTTACGTCAAATTCTTTTAATATTAGCTCATCTGATTTCAATCTTGCGTTAACAGTTGGAGTTACACTTTGAGGTATCTTATATCTTAGCTGTTTCCCTTCTCTTGCACGTTTCTCAATAATTTGGGCTTGCGTTTTCGCGATAAATTCCTGTAATTTTTTCGCTTTCAATCTTTTGACACGTGATTTTCGTTCGTTGGCTGATGTATCGGTGACTGTTAGTAAAGAAATTTAAATTTAAATAAGTTATTATGTTGAAAGAACAATTGTTCTATGTAACTTTTGCTTAAGCTTTTATCTTACTGTATAAATTGTTTATTAATCATAAATAGTTAAGATAAGTAAACGTAACCATTTATATGAAATTCGATCCGCCCTTCATTTTAAAGTGACAATATTGTGTAATTAAATTAATAATTTTGTTGTGTAAATAAAGTTCTCGTATCACAAAACGTGAAAATAAATAAAACAAAATTAAATTAAAATAAAATACAAAATTAATTATCAACAAAATGAAATAACATAAAATCTAATTAAAATTAATATAAAAAAAAAACAAATTAGTATAAAACAAAACCTGAACTAAAATAAAAATATGGAGCAAAATAAAATATAAGAAAGTAATTTAATTATGCTTAAATTTGCTTACCTTCAAGTAGCTCTACATATTTAGAATATCGCGGCTTTACAACACGTTTCTTCTTTTTTTTGAGTGCTTCATTTATAGTTGTTGATTGATAACGGATTATAGGGTTAAAAGAGGCATTTAGTCGGGCGTGCAAATTATTAGCTGAAAATATGAAATGGAAAAAGTTGTTTGAATGGCTACTACTACAGTTATGCAGCTAGAAATACAAAGATTGATTTAAAAAAATACTATCACAAAACTGCTTGCTGTAACGCTTGCAAATGCTATAACAAAATGAAATTTATCGAGGCTCACAAAATATGGATTTTATCTTCTTTATATATGATTGTACCTTCCAACGCCATTGGTGATTAATATATTGAAACTAGATAGTATGTGCAGTATATATTTTATTCAAATTTGATTTTCTTGTATTACAGTCATCTTTATAAGTTATAATTTTTATTTTTTTTTTTTTTTAATTGTCTAATAAGAGATATGTAAAACTGCAATTACTAGTCAAACTTGATTAAAAATTATGAATTAGATCAAATGTTATTCACTATCTGTACATACTATAAATTTAATTTCGCTTTTATACTTGCTTACAACCCTCTACACCCATTCAGAATATCGATGTAAAGGTGTAAACTTTAATTATTGGTCAAAGATTGCTTGTATTAACTTTAAAAATATTGAATTGATTCAAATTGTCTTTTAATATCATTTTAACTGTTAACTGCATTTGTTAATAAGTCGAAACTTAAAGTTGCTCAAAATCTTAGTTTAAAACAAATTGTCATATTAAAATCATAACTATTTGTTACCTTTTTGATAATTATCTACAATCGGTTTCTTAAAAGAAAAATATTTTCGGGAAAATTCGAAACTTTGTGCACTTTTAGTTAGCAATAATTGTACACTTTGGGCGCTTGTCCACTTTGCTGACCAAATGCGGTGCATTTTAGAACTTTACATTTATCTGTTTTTAATATTAATAAATTTTTAAATAAAGTATTCAATTTTTTCTTGCATAATTAACAAAACACAAAATGACCCAAACACAAAATATAGAATCACATGGAATAATAAACCGAAGTTGGCTGCTTTTATTCCTGTTTGTTTATGTAATTAAGGTTCGGTCACATCATTCAACTCAATGTACAGAAATTGAGATACGTTGCAAAACTTCAAAAAAAAAAACACGTGAAATAAACTTTTTATAGCCAAAACCTAATAAGAGTAGGAATATTTCAACAAACATAGCCAACGAATAGGCGATCGAGCTATTTTTTTAAATCATTGTCATACCAAACATTACCGATTTGCGTGATCTAGTTTTATTCGCTTTGTTACTGAGTCTTTTTTTGGGGATGAATTTACTTTGTGTTTTATATTCAGCGCTATTAAGACTGTGGTGTCAACCTTTGAGTTTTATATGAAATTTGGTAACTCTTGTCTAAAAAAAAAATAATAAAAAATCGAACTGATGGAAAAGCAGTTTCCATAAATTAAAATTTGTCTTCCTATTTTGTTCTGATTTGAAATAATAGAGCACTTTAGGCAATAAACATGTCTTTTAAACGTGTAAGGCAACCAAAAATGACAACTCAAGCTCTTTTAGATTTTGATCTGGGCGAAAGTTCTTCGGATAGTGATTTTCGCATAGACGAAGAGGAGCAAGACAGCAATGATGAAGGGAATTCTTCCGAAAATAGTAGTGATAATGACAGTGAATCAGATGCCTTGTCAAATAATGAAGACAGCGATAATTCCCTTCAAAATTTCAAAGAGTTTTCGAATGATGATTATTTTGATCCACCAACAAATGGCTACAATGACATATCTGAAGCAATGAAAAAGTTAGAAACTAAAAGGTATGAAGAGCCTAAGCTACCAGTAAAACCAATTTGTTGCGTCTGTTTAGGAGATCGTAGTGATGACTCAAATGAGATAATTGAATGTGATGGATGTGGTGTTTCTGTACATGAGGGTTGCTATGGAGTTAATGATAACATAAGTATATCCAGCACCAATTCTACCTGCTCCACCGAGCCCTGGTTTTGTGAAGCATGCCGCGCTGGTGTGTCCGAGCCAGTTTGCGAGTTATGCCCAAATAAAGGTGGAATATATAAAGAAACTGATGTTGGGAAATGGGTTCATCTAATATGTGCACTTTATATTCCTGGCGTTGCTTTTGGCGAAGTTGATCAACTATCTTCTGTTACATTGTTTGAAATGCCGTACAGTAAATGGGGAGCCAAAACATGTTCTCTTTGCGAAAATACCCGATATGCTCGAACGGGTGTTTGCATCGGATGCGATGCCGGAATGTGTAAAACATATTTTCATGTCACTTGTGCACAGACGGCTGGATTTCTAACAGAAGCACATCATGAAGAAGCCGAAGTTGCTGATCCCTTTTTTGCACATTGCAAGGTACATTCCGAAAAAGAAATGATAAAACGAAGAAAACGGAATTATCACAACCTTAAGTTAAGTATGCAACAAAAACAAAAGGAAAAAAATGTGCTAAAACATGACGACCCCTGCCCAGCACAATTGCGTATTCAACGGAAATTACTAAAATACCAATCCAAATATTCGCAAGGTAAAAAAATGAAACCAGATCCTTGGGTACCTACTCAAAAAATGTCACGGCTTCTGACAACTTCAGCTTCAGCTTGTAAGAGATTGCTGGCAAAAGCAAATATAATGGCTGTTGATGTAGAGCTACTAGAACGACAGCAAGCACAGATCGCAGCCCTAGCTGATATACGTAAAAAGTGGCATATTGCGCCCGCATTCAGTGTGGAATTTATTGGTTACTATTTGGATCGAATTTCACGTACAAAAGAACTTAAACTGCAGCTTTCAGAGATGATGGAAAATAATTTAAGTCTTTCACAAGAGCAAGATATACTACGCCTCAGTTATGATTCTAGACTTGAAACAAATAAAGAATTAAAATCAAAAAGGGTATGTATTTTATTCATAGAATGAACTTTCAATTTAATTAACTTTTAAATAGATTCTTCATAGCGTAGTAATTCTCTTATGGACATTTAATGGGGTTTTTTTCGATCGTCTAGGCTTATTATACTCCTTTTTCAATATACATGTGTATTCGTACTAAAGCAAAAACTTCGATCAATGCGCCAATTATATATACATATGTTAGTATTAAAGGAAGACTTACCAAAATCGAAAGCGATATCATAGGCTGAGTTAACTTAGACATGATGGCCGTTAGAGTTGGTGCTGTTGTTGTAGTGGTGTGCCCGTTAGTGTGATTTAATGCAGTAATCAGTTTTTGAGATATTTTTTTGTTTTATAATATTCCAAATGTACCTAAGAGAATTTATTCATAAATGTTTCATTAATAATAATAACCTTTGGCGCTTTGTAACCGCTGAAGCGATTTTCAGTCGAAAATGTTTCATTGGCAAGCGTTTTTTTTTTTGGACGTCCATTCATAGCAAAATTTTAGTCCCTTTTTTATTGCATGGTTGGGCTTCGGCAGCTCTTTTAAACTCGTTTAGTAGAATAAAAAGGTGATGTTATTTAGGATGAGAAATGCGAAAAAAAAATTTCAGAAATCGTTAAAATATTCTGACCTTACTAAACCACTTATTATTATAATTTAATGAAATGTTGTATTGTTCAATTATTTCTAGGAGTCGTTAATATATACAATTACACAACTTCATAAGGAAATTAATCTTATGTGCCCGAACAAAGCATTTCCAAATCCTTCAAATATCGGACATGCCCAATATGATTCGAATAAATCGGCATCAACGCCACCAAGCAGACCAATTTCAGTTCCAACAGCAGCTGCTCTTAAAATGGGAGTGGGATTTCCCTTAGCACATCTTGGTCCACCAGGCACTAAAGTGGACTCCTCTCGCCTGTTGAGCACTCATGCAAAGTCTTCACCAATCGCTAGCGGAGGTGCCTCCTCAGCACCGAGTACTCCTACGATGAATGTGCAAACATTTGAATGTGGTATATGCAAACGCACCTCTGACCAGCATTTGTTGGCCAAATGTGATACTTGTAAATTATACTATCATTTGAGTTGTTTGAATCCACCACTAACTCGCCATCCTAAAAAGTCGAAACTCTATGGTTGGCAGTGTTCGGAATGTGACAAGTCTGAAGATTCTGAAGGGGTAGCGGATATACCTAAAGGTCCACGTAAATCACGAACACGTTTTAACAAAGATGGCTCGATTATTGCTGCGCATATGCCCGATACGGAAAGTGATTCTGGACCACAACTTAAAACACGTCCAGTAGAGGTTTCAACTCCAAAGGTTGCGACCCAGAAAAAAAAGGTTCATAATTCGATCACAACAACAAGTGAGAGTGATGCCAAAACTACTACAACTAAAATGGACGTATCGTCATCAGTTCTAGGGAAAAAAACGAAGTGCTACGTTCCCCTACAAAATATCAAGAAGAAAATGCAATCAGTTGCTGAACTATCTCAACTTTCTTCTTTAAAAAAGCCCAGTAAGTTAGAAACATTCCGTCAATAGTGTTATGATTGTATTTATAAATCTTTTATGTTTTTTTTTTTTTAGCAATCAAACCAGTCCATACTGAGCTTTCTGATGAACCATTGTTGCTGGTTATGCCTCCTGCTACAATTCCACCGTCAACAGATCACATTCCTGATAACGATCCTTTGGCATTACCATTAAATAGTAATACTACTGTCTCATCTATGGACGATTCATCGGATCCCAATAAACAAGCGAGAAAGCAGAAAAGAAAAGACAAGCATAAGAATAAGCATAACATTTCATCTGATACTGAAAAGTCGCCCAACAAGGAGCATAAACGCAAGCGTAAGAAAAGAGTGCATGGTCATGATGAAGAAAACCCAAATGAAAGCAATGGTGTAAGTGTTCCGAAAATTAAAATCAAATTCAAAACTTTACCGTTGCCTGGTGAAGTAACTCCGGAAGCACAGTTTTTTTATGTGTCAGCGGATATGGTACGGTCAGCCGAAGAGGCATCGCGCCCAACATCCGTAGAAACCGTAGAAGATTTGACACCAATTTTGGCAGAAGAACGTCATGTAGAGGGAAACAAAGCGAGCACATCACTAATTTCGCCAGATTTGGCAGTCGCTAAAACGCCTCTAATTACACGTAAAACAAGTCCAAGGAAATCAGCTGGTAAAAGAAGTTCTCAAACGTCTCATTCTAAATTAACAACCATGACGCCATCAACTGTAAGTCTTGTCTGCTGTATATGTAAGGAAATTGGCGCAACAAGCAATGCCGTAACTTGTGATGAGTGTCATAAGCATTATCATTTTACATGCTTAGATCCTCCATTGAAAAAAACACCGAAAATACGTGGTTACTCTTGGCACTGTGCTGATTGTGATCCAACAGATGATGAGAAAAAATAAGCCAAATGTGAAATCGTTTCGGAAATAAGTTGATTGCTTGTGCAAAATATATTTACACATTATTCTTATCAGATATTGGGCTATCGGCATCACTTCTTTTTATCTTTAACATCACCTCGGCTTTGAATCTGCATTTACTGATTTTTGTCGAAATTTAATTAATTTATTAAAATAATACAGAGAAAAAACTTATAAATAATCTCGAGCCACTTGCAAACTTTGTGGGGTTGAATCCGCTCTGCCACATTTATTTAAAATTTATTTATTATTTTGACTAATAAAATTTCTTACCATGAATAATTTTAGTATTTTTTGATTTCGATTTCCGTGGACAAATGAACATATTTATGAGCACTCTAAATTTAAATTTTCTTAGGTTTTAGGTTGACGGCGTCAAGGAAATTACTTTGAAGACTAAGAAATGGATTTAGAAGAATAAATGTATATTTTGAATTTTGTATTGAAATTCATCGTAAAATATGTACACAGGGTATAAACATGCATATATTTTATATATAATTCGCACGATTAAGGTTTAGACTGAAATCCTATTTACTAAAAGCCATTCATCTAATACCTTCTCAAAGTCTTTCGAAACAGTTCTTTTTTTTGGGTCTTTGTCTGTTCCTAAGCGGTGTGACTTAGTCGCTACTATTGCAACAACAGCATATATATTCCAAGACATTAGGGGATGAAGTTTTCGAAGGTCCTTCCTCTGCAAACCATTTTTGTGGAAATTAGGGATAATCAGATGGTTTTACAGATATCTTCCTTCTTTCTTATTGTAGCTATAACTTTTTATCATTATTTATTTTAATTATTATTTATATTTCTAAACAAACCAAGTTGATTTTAACTTTTCATCCATTGATACTACTTTCGCCATACATTTTTGGAATTGGATAGTGTGACGTCACTAAAAAAACACAGTTTGTTATCGAAATCGATAACATTACTACGGCTACCGCAATCTTCATATATTCTATCATTCCCATAAAATATTAAATGCTATTCTCGCTGTTTTGTTTAATAAATTACGAATAGGAGAAAGAATCAAATGCTGTGAAAACATACTATTATTTGTTTAGTTCCTTTCGCACTTTAACTGAAACTTGGAAAACTTGGAAATTGTTGAATATTTAGTCATAAAATGAGCTCACTGAAAATAAATCGTTTGGCAAACAAATGTTTTTCTTTATTTCCTAATTATTCAACACATCAAATTAGAACAGGAAAGGAAAATAGATGCAATGAAATTTCTCATCGAAGCAGTGAATTGAAAATGAATAGTTGGCAAATTCATAATTATGGAAATTGCGAGGAGTTGCAGTATGCGACAGGCCTTCGCATGCCTTTGATTCGTAACGCTAATGATTGTTTGGTGCGTATCAATGCAACAACAGTTAATCCCATTGATGTTGCAATGTTGGGTATGTAATATTTTACGCTATTCCTTATTGACTTTGAATTTTCACCGTTATTTGCAGGAGGCTATGGTTCGAAAATTATAAATATGCTACGCTGTAAGGAAGCAAAATCCATAGAGTTTCCCTTAATTCTTGGCCGAGAATTTTGTGGTACAGTTATACAGTGTGGAATGGGAACTAAAAACAAAGTTGGTGTGGGTGATCGCGTATGGGGTGTTGTTCCTCTACAAATGAATGGATCACATGCCCAATATGTTATAGTACCGGATTATTGTGTAATTAATGAGAACTAAATTGTTGTAAGTATTAAAATTGAAATATGAATATTTAGATTTCAACTGCTCCTGCTTCCTTATCTGATGAACAAGCTGCTTCAGTTCTCTATGCGGGTCTAACAGCATGGTCAGGTTTATATATTACCGGCAGCTTGGGAGGTCTGTGCGGTGCAATTTCTAGCTCAGGTGGAGGCGAAAACAAACGAGTTTTGGTTCTTGGCGGTGCTGGTAGTGTTGGCTCAATTGCTATACAACTACTAAAGTCTCAAAAGGCCAACGTGCTAGCTACTTGCAGTACTGACGCCATTGAAACTGTAAAAAAACTTGGTGCTGATTATGTTGTTGACTATAAAAATTCTGAAGAAATGCAGAGTTTAAATAAATTTGGGCCATTCGATATAGTACTGGATTGCGCAGGTCAAGGAGCAGAAGTTTCTAGTCAGTTTAATATGAAATTTCACCAATATATAACCTTTTCTTCTCCGATGCTAAAAAATGTCGATAACGATGGTATTGGTTTGGGAATGATAAAAAATGTTACAAAGTTTATAGAAACCAATACAAAATCCATTTCAAGAAAAGGAGGTTTGGTAAAATACGGATTCTTTGTACCTGCTCCTCAAGGGATTGAATTAATACATCGTCTGGTGGAGAAAAAACAAGTATGTTTAATAGTAATGATTTAATCTTTCATATATAAAAATGTTTTTTTTTTTCAGTTGTTGCCACTTATTGATAGCACATTCACATTTGATCATTTACCGCATGCTTTTGAGAGGGTTCAAAATGGTCACTTACGTGGGAAAGTTGTAATTAATTCGATAAATTAATATGTATTTGATAAATAGTACGCACATACATAACTATAACATTATAAATGAATAGTTTGGAATTTATGCCACGTTTTTTTAAATACTTATTTATGTCTGTGGAGTTGAGTTTATAATTTACGACTAAGGTATTAGAAGTGACAATTCCAACAAACGAAAGCAATTTTAATCTTATATTATAGCTAGTCATGCGAAGTGGAGAAATAACCTCAACTTGCATAAAATTTCTAAAAAAAAACGTATTTCTTAAAAAATTTACGCATTTTGTTGAACATATTTTTTGATAACAATAAATACGAGCATACAAGACGTTACAAGCTGATCGATTTTCTTTGTATTTCTTTCGGGCCGAGGTATGTGTAAGTACCATAAGAAAAAGATATAGGCCCATCAAAATTTATACCGATATGAATGTTGTTGTTGTTGTAACCGCAAAAGTACTACTACTACTTTGGGGAATGTTGCGAGAGTGACAGTCCTTGACCTGATAAAAATCCGGGTCGTTCCGCTATAAAGACCCGACTGTCGCGGGTATTATTGGATTTTAGTCGCCTCTTACGAAAGGCATGCCTTACCCCGGGTAAATTCTTGAACCCCTAACCCGCAGGGAAGACCGATATGAATGTCGAGCTTAGTAGTTACCTGCTGACCTGAACGCAGTTAGGTAGGCCGGATTAAATTGGGGTCGACACCGTTGGACAGCACGGCTTAGCGACAGGCCACTCACCGAGAGTATTTTACATTGCAAACCATCGAAATCATGCTATATTATATAAACTCCCTACAACCGATTGTTCAGATAGGAAAATTAACATATTCTAAAATGCAATACAAAAACTTGAATGCTATTCCATGGAGCGTTGGACGAAGCATCGCACAACAGACAAAGGTGCAGAAGTCCACATAATTGAGCTGTATATACAGAGTGTGTCATGTTGTTATTATTGTAGCGGTTCACTTACCCCGCTGAGGAGCAGGGTAGATCAGTGTACGTCATCGAGGTCAACTAACAGGTGGTGAAAATTGAATAACAAATCATCGGCATTCAACAGTTTAAAAAAGCCATTTGTCCTTGGAAGAAATTATTATAAGTCATGGTAAGCACTGTCTTATTTATTTGGGGTGTAATGGAGTGTAGTGATGCTTCTGGGTATGCAGTTACAGTCGCGAGGCTATATTCAATTCCTACACTTGCGTCCACGTCGCGCACCCTGGAAACGTAAGCAACCGTTGTGCAAGATGCGGTAAGCAACCCGTATGGAGCCTTGGGTCACGGCTATAGAGAGGAAACTTCAGTGGGGCCATCCCGACTTATTCGGATTAAAAGTTCGCTGAAGTCTAAATGCAGCGCCTGTTCACCAGAAGTGCGGCTGCGAGCGGATTTCGGTTTTGAAGCAAGCGGCTCGCTATATAAATGTGTAAAAAACATTTAAACATACTCGCCTAGCGAAGTTGTGCGCTGGGTTTGTGACCCCCCACGTTGAAACCAGCTCAAATGACAAGTTCAACAACGCCTCTGATGAAATCATTACTGGTGACAAGAATATAAAGGCGTTAATCGAAACTAAGCGGTGTGCAGAAAGCTGAACGGAAGAAAATCCACCTCTTCCTCGCGTAGGCAACGCTAACGCGATTATAGCCGAATCAAAAATATCACTCGTTTCTTCTCTACGTTATTTGGCGCTAGTTGGCAATACCAAGTGACACCAGATCGCTCTCCACCCGATCATTCAAACAGAGGAAATATTTTCATTCCTCTGCTTTCAACAACTGGAAGCTTATCAAAGCTGGAGTGCTTAAATTTGGAAGACTAGGTCGTGCAAGCATAACTCGTACAATTCTTCGTTTCATTGATTACGATAATCGCCGTTGCCAATGCGCAAAGAGCCATACATATTTCGCAAAACTTTTTTCTCTAAGAGTGAACACATGTCTACGGCACCATATAGCAGGACGGAATCATGAGGGACTTGTATAGTTTGGTTTTGGTTTGCCAAGAGAGGACTTTACTTTTCAATTGCCTTCCAGGATTTCAAAGCTGACATTTTATTGGTGTTCCCTAGACGAAATTATGTATGATTTCGAAGTTATAACTGCCAACAGTGACTTTGGAAACAAGATGCTAGTACGCGGCATGATTGCTTGATAACGAGCTATTTCGTCACGCCCTCCTTTATCACCAGATCTATTCGCTTCCCTTCTGGCAGTCAAAATTTTTCCTCAATTGCGTTAACTTACTTAACTTTTTATTCAAAAAAAAAAAAAAAAAAAAATTTTATAAATGTCTTATCATATATGTATACATACATACATACATATGTATGTGAAATATGTGCTATTTAAAAATTCCCTAGGATAAGAATAACCCTAATGAATATAAATTAAATGTAAAATGATGGCATGATAGTCAGATTATAGATTACTAATATTGTGGCCACGGTAGCCGAGTGGTTAGCATTGCGTACTGCCATTCGGAAAGCCCAGGTTCAAATCCTGGTATGACCAATATCCAAAAGTTGTGAAAATTAATTTAAATAAAAAATTAAGTTAAATTTTATAATTGCGGTCGCCCCTCGGCAAGGAGTGTCAACCCCTCCCATTAAATGTACGAGTATGTCATGAAATAAAGGCTCCTCATAAAAAACCCTCATCCCTTTCGGAAGGGGCTTTGTATAAACTGTAGGTCCCTCCATTTGTTAGAAAAATATTTGGTCGCAAAACTACAAATTGGAGGACAAGCACGGCCGAAAATAGCTTCAGCGGTTACAAAGCGCCAATTATATATACATATACTCGTATAATATTGTACTTCCATTAAATTTTAATAAATAGACGTTCTTTAATTAATAATAATTAATTAACTTTTATACATAACAATAATTTTTATTTATCAAATTTTCGAGAACTTTTGACAACCGACTGTGGAAACACTGTATCCAGAAGAACGCGATTAGAGTACTGAGCCTACATGCCTTTGAGAGCACACCTATAAAAATCGCCGTTTTGAAGCTGTTAAACCCATGTAACAGCTTAAGCAATAATCCATATTGAAGGAAACATGTTACGATGTTTGCGAAAAGCGGCAGGGAATGCCAAGCCCTTCGAGTGAAATGAAAAGCTTCTCATAAAAGGGCGGCTTAGAAAAAATTGTGGATTCCATCATTTGTTTTGATATGTGGCGCTATTTCGTCAATCTCAATTTGTATTGGAAAGTCTTTATCTATACAGCATAAGCTTTGTTCGGTAAGAAATGTTAGTAAAAATTAGCCAGTAACAAAATTGAGAGAGTAAAATATTTTAATCTCCCATTGAAAGAAATTTACTGAGTTTTTATCGAACAGGATTCAGTAAAAATTATCCTGCCATATGGTTCCGTTCTGTGACCTGATTGGCAGTAACAATTTTTTACTGAATTTTACTGAATCGCGTTCGGTGAGTTAAAAACCCAGTTTAGTTTGGAGAGAAAGTTGCGAGTTCGTACTGGTGAAAACTCTGTTCGTTGAGAAATGTTATTAAAAATTAGCCAGTAACAAAATTGAGAGAGTAAAATATTTTAATCTCCCATTGAAAGAAATTTACTTAGTTTTTATCGAACAGGATTCAGTAAAAATTATCCTGCCATATGGTTCCGTTCTGTGACCTGATTGGCAGTAACAATTTTTTACTGAATTTTACTGAATCGCGTTCGGTGAGTTAAAAACCCAGTTTAGTTTGGAGAGAAAGTTGCGAGTTCGTACTGGTGAAAACTCTGTTCGTTGAGAAATGTTATTAAAAATTAGCCAGTAACAAAATTGAGAGAGTGAAATATTTTAATCTCCCATAGAAAGAAATTTACTGAGTTTTCAACGAAAAGGGACCAGTAAAAATTAGTTAGCAAGTTGTATAACAGCTGTTTATCGTGGCGGTAACATTTGAATCCGTTCATCTATACAGTTTATTTACTCTGCTTTCAAGTATTTTCCTAAGTATTTTAATAAAATTGACAATTACATCGCATATTTAATTTATTTATTGTATTCAAAATTTATTGTATTTCAAAAATGAGAAAATTCTACGTAATTTATAGCCGTCCAACGACAAAGATACCAATTCTAATAGTCCTCTAAAAGGTCGAAAAATTATGTAAAACTTGCTTTGCAACAATTTGTCGCAGATTTTCAGGGAGGATGAATGAAAAACGAAATTAACTGAACGAATTAACTGAATTAAAGAGTTTCTTCGATTCGGTTTAAATAAAATTCAAGCAAGAGCTTCTTTTTTTTGCTTTTAATATTTTATTTTGTGCATTGTCGTCCCTTTCGGAAGCTTAAGAATGCATTATCATCATTGAGACCGTAGCAATAACTTTGTTTCGCATTTTTTTGCGTCTCAGTTTGTCGTCACAGTTTTCTAGTAAATTAAAAGAATGCAGAATGAGATTGCATTGTATAAAAAATAATAATATTATATATTTTTATTCTATGACTTCAATATTCCTAACTTCCAATTCTTCAATGCAAACTGTGTGAGGTGTGGGCGATGATTTCATTCCACAGCAATTCCGTTTAGCGAGTACCTTTAACTGAGTACATTTAACTGAATCGTTGATATTATTAAATTTAATTTATGTTATATTATTTTGTTATCGTGTCATTCATATTAAAGTAATAATTTTAGTTTCATTTTAAATCAATTTTTGTTTTGTGGACAAAAACACGAGGGGATTAATAAAAGTTCGATCAGTTGGTGACTTTCAATTTGGTTTTGTCAAATCTAAAATTACCAAGTCCTTTGCAATTACTTTATTAGTCTTCCTTTTAAATGTTAGCATGATCCGCTAGAAGGAAGACGAGAAAATGCAAGATAGCTGACAATAGGCCAGACGAAATTATAGCACCAACACAAACAGAATCTCGCCATGTGATTCTCTTCGTGTTTCGGGCGTAATTTACAGCCAATACAAATATTCAGTAAGTGCCAAATTACATATGGAACGATTGCACCGTCTTTAAAGACTATTTCTAGGTGGCTCCGAAGATTTCATACCGGATATTTTTTCGTAGAGGACGAGCCCCGAGAAGGTCGACCAAAATCTTCCACTGATGACGTTACTGTAGCTCTGGTGAAGTCCAAAATAGACGCAGACCCACGATTGCAACAAAAAATTGCTTATGAATTGGGTTTGATTCCGATGGCTGTATCGCGAATATTAAGTAATCATCTGGATACATGAAGAAATGTGCTCGATGGGTACCACGAATTTTAGCATTTTGCTCAATTTTTCTTAAACAAACTCGAAAATGGTCAGTGTAGCAACTTGAGTAAAGTCGTTACTAGTGACGAATCTTGGTTCTATAAGTATGATCCATGGTATGGAGACCAAAGGGAGCGAACCAATCCTTAAAATCTAAGCAAAAAAAATCAGCAGCAAAAGTAATGATGCCAGTTTACTTTATCCGATCTAAAATCGTAGCTGCTATTCCACTGGAAAAGGATCGGACGGTAACTGCAAAATGGTTTACCAAAAGTTTTCAAAAATTTGTTGGAAAACAGGAAGAAAGAGGATTTGTGGTTGTGTTTTTATATCATGACAACGCGCCATCCCACACTGCTGAAATAACGAGTAATTTTATTGCGATCTTTGGGATCGAAGATTCTGGTTATTTCAAAAAATTAAAAAAATTAAAAAAAAAATTTAAAGGGAAAGGTCTTTAATAGCAACTAGAATTGCTGAATTTGATTAGCTTAAAAAGTAAGATTTTGAAGAGTGCTTTCAGAAGTGGATCTATAGGCTTAAGAAATGTATTAAAATCCATGGCGATTATGAAGAGAAGATAAAAAAGGACAAAGATTAAGAAAAAATACAAAAATAATTTTTTTTCGTTTGTTTTTTCTGGCCAACTTACCGAACTTTTGTTAAGCCCCTCGTACTACCTTGCTTGCTAGTTTTTATTGGCTGAAATTTTTCTAGCTCGAATTCGCAACTTTCTCTCCAAATTAAACGTCAAAATTGCCCTCTCGCAACTAATTTTACTGAGATTTCGGCCCACAGAACGCGATTTAGTAAAAATTGTTACTGACAAACAGGTCACCGAACAGAATTATATTTATTGCCGCTCACCCTTATAAATAAAAAGCTTACTTCATCTATAGAATACATGCTAAAACACTTTATCAGCATAACAGCGGACAGCCAAACATGTAAACAACAAACAACAGTGTAAAGTTTATGAGTAGAAAACATAAACATGTGCCGGGAAACTTTCCTTAACATTGAACCCCAAGCGGAGGTCGCCCGATTAGAAAGAAGCATAATTTTATTAAAGGGCACATCATAAGTTGTTGTTACCGTGACGATCTAGGATACCCTTCTAATCATCAGCGAACATTTGTTATTCGCTCTGAAAACAGATAAGTGTGTGCGAAGAGTCGTCCTTGGATTTATTAATTTTTTATTTTATTTGGCTTTCACTGCAAAAAGTCTGTGGTTGTATGTAGTGGCGTGAAAGCATGACAAATTAATTAAGATAGCGGCGAGTAGGTAGCATTGCGTACTGCCACTTGGAAGGCCAGTGTTCGAGTCCCGGTCGGAACAACATCCAAATATTATAAAAATTAATTAAGTTCATTTTTCTAATTCCGATCGCCCCTCGGCAGGGAATGTAAAAAAACACACACAGTTTGTTCCTAAAATGTAAAGAAGGAGTCAAAGTGGAAAAGTTGTTCCGTTCCCCGACTATGAAGAAGTCCAAATAGCAATCGTCCGCTTAAAAAACAACAAAGCGGCAGGGGCCGATGGATTACCGACCGAGCTATTCAAATACGGCGGTGAAGAACTGATCAGGTGCATGCATCAGCTTCTTTGCAAAATATAGTCGGATGAAAGCATGGCCGACGATTGGAACCTAAGTGTGCTCTGCCCAATCCACAAAAAAGACGATCCCACAGTCTGCGCCATTTACCGTGGAATAAGCCTTCTTAATATCGCATATAAGGTCTTATCAAGCGTTTTGTGTGAAAGACTAAAGCCCACCGTCAACAAACTGATTGGACTTTATCAGTGTGGCTTTAGACCTGGTAAATCAACCATTGACCAGATATTCACCATGCGCCAAATCTTGGAAAAGACCCGTGAAAAGAGAATCTACACCCACTACCTTTTCGTCGATTTTAAAACCGCCTTCGACAGCACGAATAGGAGCTGCCTTTACGCCGCTATATCTGAATTTGGTATCTCCGCAAAACTTATACGGCTATGTAAATTGACGTTAAGCAACACTAAAAGCTCCGTCAGGATCGGGAAGGACCTCGACGTTCGATACCAAACGAGGTTTCAAACAAGGTGACTTTTTATCGTGGGACTTTTTTAACTTATTGCTGGAGAAAATTATACGAGCTTCAGAGCTGAATAGAGAAGGTAGAATCTTTTACAAGAGTGTACAGCTGCTGGCATACGCCGATAATATCGATATTATTGGCCTCAACAACCGCGCCGTGAGTTCTGCTTTTTCCAGACTTGATAAAGAAGCGAAGCGAGAGGGTTGGTAGTGAATGAGTGCAATACGAAATATCTCCTGTCATCAAACAAAGTCATCGCATTCGCGACTCGGCTCCCACGTCACTGTTGACAGTCATAACATCGAGGTCGTAGATAATTTCGTCTATCTTGGGACCAGCATTAACACCAACAACTCCAACGCAGAATCACTCTTTCCAACAGGTGCTACTTTGGACTGAGTAGGCAATTGAAAAGTGAAGTCCTCTCTCGGCGAACAAAAACCGGTCCTACTATATGGCGCAGAAGCGTGGACGATGTCAACATCTGATGAGTCGGCTCTAGGAGTCTTCGAGAGAAATGTTTTGCGAACGATTATGGTCCTTTGCGCATTGGCAACGGCAAATACCGCAGACAATGGAACGATGAACTGTACGAGCTATACGATGATATTGACATAGTTCAGGGAATGAAGAGACAGTGGCTACGCTGGCTAGGCCATGTCGTCCGAATGGATGAAACCACTCCAGCTTTGAAAGTATTTGATGCAGTACCCGCTGGTGGAAGCAGAGGAAGAGGAAGACCTCCACTCTGTTGGAAGGATCAGGTGGAGAGTGACCTGGTTTCACTTGGTATTTCCAACTGGCGCCAGGCAGGGAAAAGAAGAGAAGAATGGCGCTCTTATATTGATTCGGCTATAATCGCGTAAGCGGTGTCAACGCTAATAAAGAAGAAGAAGAAGTCATACATCTCCTGTTTGGACCAGATATTCAACACCTCTTCGTCGAATTTAAAGCAATCTTCGACAGCACGAAAATGAACTGCCTCTACGCCGCAATGTCTGAATTCAGTATCCCCTCGAAACTTATATGGCTATTTAAACTGGCGTTAAATAACACCAAAAGCTCCGTCAGGATCTACAAGTCGCTTCTAGTTCCCGTCCTGCTATATGGTGCGGAGGCATGGGATGACAACATCTGATGAGTCGACGTTAGGAGTTTTCGAAGAAGAAAGGGTTTACGTAATATTATATTTACAGTCCTCTATGAGTTGGGATCGGCGAATACCACAGCCGATGGAATGAAGCGCTGAAAGAATTATATGTCGAAACAGCAGCTACGCTGGCTAGGTCAAGCGGTGTCTACGCCAGTAAAGTAAGTAATTAAAAATTAATCCATTATTTTTGCAATAGATGGTATCTCGCGATCTAGTTTGTAAAATGTCATTTCGCATTTCACAAAATACATTTTGGAATCAGTTGAAAAAAGCTGGATACACAAAGGAGCTCGATGTATGAATGCCACATAAATTAACGAGAAAAAACTTCACGGACCGAATTTTCATCTGCGAGTCACTGCTGAATCGTAACAAAAGCGACCCATTACTAAGCGGATAGTGACTGGTGATGAAAAGTAGATCACTTACAGCAAGGTCAAATGAAAACGGTCGTGCTTGAAAGGCAGTGAGCCGGTACAAATGGTCTCCCAGCCAGGATTGATTGCAAAGTTTTGTTGTGTGTTTGGTGGGATTGGCAAGGATTTATCCACTGTGAACTCCCCTCCTATGGCCGAGCTCTTAGTTTGAACCTATACTGTCAGCAAAAGGACCGTCTGAAGGAAGCAATGGACAAGAAGCGCCCAGATTTAGCCAACAGGAGGGGAATTGTGTTTCATGAGGACAATGACAGACCTCACACATCGATAGGGGATTCGTGAGAATCCAAACTCCGAAAGTTTGGTTAAGAGGTGCTTATGCATCTATCTTATAGTCTGGACCTTGCTTTAAGTGATTATCATCTGTTCTTGTCTCTGGTGAATGATTTGGCTGGTGAAGAATGGGACTGAAGAGAAAATTGTGAAAATAGTTTGTTCCAATTTTTTGGCAATAGGGACAGGGGTTTCCCTGAAATATGCCTCTTAACATTACCTTTAAAATGACAAAAAGTTATAGCAACGGTGCGTATTTGAAATAAATCGTATAATTCTAACTATGGTTGATAAAGCCTTCAATTTAATGCAAAAATAATGCATGACTTGTTACTTGACCAATATCAAAACACATACTCGTACATATAAGGCTTTAAGTTTTCCTTAATAGTTGGATATACATACTCGTATACATATGTACTTATGTTAGAGTTTTCAATAAAAGTTAAATTAGTCAAATAATTTTTTGTTATTCTGAGTCCTTAGCAGACCAACTTTCATATTTATAGCAACAAATGCTTCTAATTGCGGCTGCACCTCAGCAGAGGTGGTATTTCTGACACGAAGCAAAAGCATCTCATAAAAATCGTTCAGCCCTTCAGAAGCGACTTACAATGAACTTTGTTGGGAAAGCATTATAAGACGCACAAAACAAATGAGAGGAATACATACGTGTATATTGAAAGTTTTCTGTTCATTATCCCCGAACGGCGCGACGTTTCCATACATACATTCGATTATGCAAATTTATGTTCATATAATTGTGTATGTGTGCAAATTGTTCAGGCTGATCAGAGTGATCGCTGATCACGCTTATTTTGCCTTTAGTTCAGTGATAACTATCAGAGGAATTTTTCCGTGTACGAATATGTAGATGGCACATACGTGTACATACTCGAATGTATGTGCATTGAAGATTTAAATTTTTGGTATAATATAGTATGTACATATGTATAAAAAATAATGTATTTAACTATATACATAGTTATATAGTTCATACAAATATGTACAAAAAAGTAAGAAGTTCATAGATTCATTTCAGCTTTTGCTGATTATAATTATAATCGCAATGATTTTTAAGTGTCATGTGCATGTGATTTGAACATTTAAATATACATAAATACATACATATGCACAGATGTATAAATAAATTGCCAAATAATCTTTTTTAATATAATAAACAGTATCACATATAATATTTATTTTCACTTACAATAAAGTAGACGAATGCCTTTAAATTGATAATGAGCGCGTGCCAATACATAGGTATATGGGTCCGTGGAGCAATCGAACCAAAATCGCATGGCGTGACATGCTGCTGAAAGTATAGTAGTCTGCAAACATACTCGTACATATGTTTACAGACATCACATATTGGCTTGTGACAGTTCTGCAGCAAATGTTTCAGGCTGCATCGTTTTGTATGTAAATATGAATATGAATATGAATATGTACATATTTATTCCCGCTTGTTTTGTTTGTGTTGTGGATGGTCGTTACAACTGAATTTTTCTTTTAATTTACTTAAGATGAAAATTTAATGAAAAATTTTGAATTAAGAAAAAAATCCTATTAAATCATGGCTTTCGATGTTAAATATTAGTGAGATATATTTTATTTTAAGCTCTACATATGTATGTACATACATAAGTGCAGTTGTTGTTGTTTTTTTAAAATAAATTGAAAACAAAATTAAAAAAAAAAACACCAGTTATGTGTTTTTTGGTGAAGTTTTTTAATATGTAAAGCTGGACATAGTTAACTTAGTCATTGAGGGTGTTTTTCTTTTTAATTAATAATAATATTCTTTTATAATTCATTTCATGGCACGCTTTTACGATACCGGAGTACTTACACGGAGTGTTGCCAGGATTACCAGGAACAATCGTCTGTAGAAAAAAGAAGCTATAAAAAGCTAAAACACTTGTCTAAGAAGCTCCTAACGAGGAAATGATGGCGGAGCTGGAGCTGGTTCTAATAAAAGATGTGAAAACTAATTTTTGAAAATTTTCAATAAAAACGAGAGGAAAGCAATAAATTTATACTTTTGGGATATGAGCAACAAAATAAGATAAAAAGACTGGTGGATTTCATGTGTTGGTTTTGAATTAAAGATGGGTGAAATTGTTTTATTCAAGCAAATAACATCTGTTTGCGTGCAACAAAGAGATTCTGTAAGAAGTTTGACCAAACATTTATATTAGTTTCTTGCGGAGAAGTTAACCGAAAACCACTTATTTATTGCTTAGGCATACATACATTCTTATAGAAGATGGTGCAGAAGCTGCAAAGAGAATGACACAATCACCCATCTTTTATGCGACTACTAGGTTTGGGAATTTTCGGATCCTATTGCTGGATTGTCTATCGAAGATAGCAGATGTCTAAAGCAAGGATCTATTGAGGATAATTAGAGAATCGAAATGGCTGGAAAATGAAGCTTGATGGTCAAGTTTTTGTGGCATCACAGTGAGTCTTAGTCAGGCCTAAGTAAATCCGACACGTTAGATCGGTAGCCACCACAACCTAATCTAACTTTTGGGCTCCAACACCGTGTTACTATTTTGATTAGTAATTCTAGGACTAATCTAACTTGATATACTTATATTCTAATGAATCGAGCAGACTTTTAATATTGGAAACATTTTTCACCAGCAGTTTTTTCTATATTCAATGAAAATTTCAGTTCTATTCTTAAGATCTGTCGATTTTCAAAAAAAAAAAATTATAATAATAAAAAGTTTTATTAAACCAAAATATGATCAGCAAGCAGTTGACGGCGATTTTTCGAACAAAATTTTCTGTAGCGACGAAGCACATTTCTCACTCCGGGGATACGTAAATAAACAAAAAATATTGCTCCATCTATTGTGAATATATATACCTATGTATGTACATTTATTTGTTTTATTATATACATATACAATGTACTCGTAATTGCTTGTTGTGAATGACTGACTGACCTGAAACTCGGAAGGTGTGTTTTGTGTTTTTGTGTACGATAAGAAAGCATTTACCGAATTTCTATCGCTAAGGTAATCAGAAAGGGCCTGAAAGATACAAAAAAGGTATATACGGACTACGGCCCGATCTTTTCGAAAAAATCTTTTTTATGGTTTTATTCCCTTGATATTTGGAACATAGATAGCTCTTTGTCTAGATTAAAGAACAAAAAGATGTTCTCTTGACTTTGAACTACTTCCAGATCAAAGCGAGAGCTTTGTTTTCATTAATTTAATTAAAAAATATTTAACATAATACTTTATATATAACATCACAAATAAAATAACGTAAAAAAACAATTAAAAATGTTTTTAGATACTTTTTCAAATTTCATACGACCGAAATCGCCGGCAAAAGCTAATATAAAATAATATTTACATATCCCAAAATGTACTCTATATGTATGTATTATTGTATATATGACCAATTTTTAATAAGTACGTGTCTTTATTTCATGTCCGAAATACACTCGGAGGGATGGGCAGTCCCTGCCGAGGGGCGACCGCAATTAGAAAATTTGACTTATCATAATTTTTTAATTAAATTAATTTTCCAAAACTTTTGGATGTTGGTGGCACCGGGATTTGAACCCGAGCCTTCCGAATGTCAGTACGCAATGCTAACCACTCGGTTACCGCGGCCGCCAATATATGTACATATTATACCATTGCAAGTGAAGTCGAATGATTTTGGTCTACTTCTTTTACCAGCGATGCAGTCTCAGATACACTCTTTCCTTAAGGGTTAGAGGTTCAAGAATTTATCCGTGGTAAGGCGCGCCTGTCGTAAGAGGCGACTAAAATCCAATAGTCGCCGCGATAGTCAGGACTTTGTATCGGAACGACCCGGATTTCTATCCGGTCAAAGACTGTCACTCCCGCAATATTCCCCGAAAACCAATTCGGAATATATTTTGCGGTGAAACAACAACAATTCAGATGCACGTCGGGCACTGGTCCCTAAGTGGGCTCCGCCCAATTTTTATAACAATATAACAAACCTACTGCTTTGTAAGCAATGCTAACCATTCGCATATCCCGACCGTCATTTAATACATGATAATATAGATAAGTACCGGAAAGAGAAGAGAAAATCAATCAGAATTTATACCAATCGGGTCGAGATGAGTAGATTTAGCCAAGTAAGTCTGTTTGTACAAAAACTAGTCCCTCTCATTCGCATATTTGAAAATCATTTATCGCACCACTAAAGCAGGAATACGACCGATTTTTCAAATTCGAGACTTTGGGTCATAAATTTGTCAACAAAACAACTAAGAGGGTGAAATTTTGTATTCTTCACACATATTATGGATTACACATTTGTGCTGAAAATGAAAGAAATTGGACTCCATAATACAATACATTCGTATCTAATAATAATTGGCACTTTGTAACCGCTGAAGCGATTTTCGGCCGTTCGTATCTACAAATAAACATTGTCACTGAAAATCAGCCAAATCAGAGAATTATATCGAACTGCCCCTACAAAACCGATTTTGTTCAGATGTGAGGTTTTAAATTAAAAATCCGACAAAAAAGCATTTAAAAGCGTATATATACGGATGTATATATTATATATGCAAAAAAAAAAAACTTAAAACACCAAAAATTAGAAAAAATTCAACATATAGCCCGTTCCAAAACAAATTTTTCTGGTATAATAATTAATATTTAATCCTAAACTGAAATACCATAAATTTTATTTGGTTATGAAAGGAATAAAGACTCCGACATAACCGAAAACTGCTCTTTCTTGTTTGAAAATAAATAAAATGGCAGCACTAACCTTCGCCGTTGATGTTGGTGCATCCTTTTATTTTTGTTTTACATAAACCTCTGCTATAGCTTACTACTGTAATGAAAGGTCGTTACCATTTACTATTGGGTAAATTACCGGCATTCTCTTTATAGTCATACATATCAATGTAGCCGTGTTGACATTTGCAATATGAAACTCAACATTTCTCAACATAAGCACGCGCTCTCATTGTGAGCAGTAGTTTACTCAGTCAGAGAAAACTTCGCCTTTAATTTCTCCGACGATGTGGACATAAAATGAAAGCTTTCGCTCATATTGTCAGCTACGGATTTTGGTTGGTTCCGCGGATGAGGTGATTCTACTTATCATCATCGGTGTTAACATGTATGCGTTTAGTGGCGTAAGAGTAATTTTAAGGGCTGCTCAAAATGATTTGTCTAAGATGATGTCGCACAGTAATACATGTTGAATCAAATTTATCAATTTCAAAAATATGCAAACTATTCGAAAATTTAGTATGTATATAAATGTATAGCTAAATTTAAGTACATATTTACTAATATATGTACGTATACATATTTATTTGGGTATATGTTTGATCAAACAACAACTCTGTTCGGTGACCTGATGGATATTAGCAATTGTTACTGAATTTTCCTGAACTGTGTTCGGTGAGGCAAAAAGTCAGTAAAATTTGCACCGAGAGAGCTGCATTTTGACATTTCGTTACTGGCTAACTCTTAGCGACATTTCTCATCGTCCCGCGCTAATGTATAATATTATTTACTAATTTAAAGACATGCATACACATCTCTCCAATTTTCTCAGTTGTATTCAAATATATACATAGCAGATCCTAATTAATTTTACTTTCTGCACTTATGTACACATTCATTTTCTTTTAACAATAAAAAAAATACAATTATATAAATAAAAACTGTAACTGAAAAATCGCAGTAAACCTTTTTGATTGTGTTTGGGTTGAATGAAAATTTAAAGCTTGAAAAAGTTTTTCTAAATACCTCAGAAATACATCCCGAACGATTAGTACTTTGAAACATAAATATTGTATTTTCAAATAATTGATAGTCATACTTGAATACAAAGTATTGGTTATACATCTGTACGCTTTGTGAAATGATAAGTTCATGTACGCTTAAGTACAATCAAAATAAAAGTCATGTAGTTCACTACTTGTTCTACTGTAGATGTCACCTCTAAGAAAGAGATTACTTTCGTGCTCTTTTTTCGTTGCGTGTCGGCTTTGTAGTTGGCGCAACGTCATGATTTCACATATTAACGGCGGTATCAATTGTTGTCCATCAACCACCAACTTTTAAATGCAGGCAAGCTTTTGCATTTTAGAAACAGTCTTCATTGACAATTCATAACATCAATACGTTTAGCTCGAGCTGTTTGTCGGCTTTAAAACTTGGCGGATAGAAGTTTGAATTTGACTTCACACACAATTTGCAAGTGCTGGAAATACTTTAGTGTGGTATAAACGGAATTTTTCCATTTAACGGTGAATAAAAGTGAGTGAGTGAAAAAAAACCAAATTGGGAATAAACTTTGCACGGACAAATGTAACCTTATTACATACATACCTACATATGTAAAAAGGGATTTATTCATAATTATTGCTATATTAAATTAATATATTGTTGAAAAAGCTGGTATAATTTCAAATTGCCCATGCGCCGTTAGTACATACTTATATATATTTATATACATATGTACATGCTTACTTGCCTACACACATTATTATAAATTAATTACATTTTTCAAATTTAAAGGAAATAAACGAGTACATACTCCTACCGGTGATTCTTATCAAGAAAAAATTGTTATAAAATTAAAAATAAAATAACGAAAAATTTAAACTACAACCGATTTAGTGCTACAATATTTAAAATTAAATTGTGAAATAAAGAATTATAGGCTCAAACTCGTTGAAAGTATAAAAAGGAAGTAATCGCTAAAAGCGGCTGTCGCAAAGAAACGAAAAGGATATATCGCAAGGGTTGCCTGATTTTCGGTATGTACCTCAATTTGCCGACCTGTGTGTATGGTTAGGAAAATAACCACTTAGATGTATATACATATGTACATATATATGTGTGTATATGTGCATATCTTCGGAATTTTCTCAAATGAAGATTATAAAACGAGAAAGTTAGAAAATATTAAATAAATTTTATTCACACTTATGCTTATCTTAAATTGCTCGATTAGGTTGGCATTGTGACGTCAACAAAAATTTTTTCCGCACATTTTATTTTTTTAAGAATATTCAATAATAGCAGTTAGGTACATAACAATAATATTATTTTAATTGTTCGTATTCTGCAAATCATATTTGGACGTCATATACAAATTTTGTCATATAAACCGTATCTGAGCTGCTTAACTCCTCTTTTAAGTTTTATAAGTTGTAAGTAGTGAAACTTAAAATTGAAAAGTGAAAAAAAAATCTTTAACTGTTGTTTAGAACCATTCTGAAAGGCTTTCAACAAGTAACTTTCCACAATTTCTACAATAACGAGTATTCGTAGATGATATGTACTCGTATATGACCAAACTAATCTTTTTGAAATTATTTTATCACTTGGTAATTCTTACTAGTAATTAAACATAAAGTTACATGTGCACATACATATTTAAAACACTCGAATTTAAAGAAAGATTTCCAAATTTTAATAATAATCCTAATATGACATGTAAAAATGTTTTTTGTACGGCTTAGTATAAATCGTAGGTCCCTCCATTTGTTTGAAAATATCAAGACGAAAAACCACAAATTGTAGGAGGAGCTCGGCCGAAAATCGCTTCAGCGGTTACAAAGCGCCAATTATATATATGTATATACAATACATATATTTTTTTTTGTTTTCTTAGTATATGAAATATTTGTTGTTTTTGTTTTCAATTTACTATTTATCTCGGTTACCGTAAATTTTATGATTTTAAAGCATTTGCAAACTTCAAAATAGAATGAAAAATTAAAACAATCGTTTGAACTATTGTTTTCCTGAATATTCTTTTAAAATCTATGGAAAATTTGTCTGATGCATAAATGTATTTTTGTAATTGTTTGTTACCAATGCTTAACTAATTATTTCATGCACTAGAGAAGGAACCTTTTGTAAATATATGTACATTTTTAAATTATAATTCTATCCGGATCATCACATTATGATTTCAAATAAAATCCCTTTCGTTGGAGTTATAATTTTAATGACTAAAATGTAACTCAGATGTTATCACATTTACTGTCGCGACCAAGAATTCAAAAAACTTTCCATATTTTGCTTGATATTGATCTAGCTTGGGCTCGAAACTATTACTCTACGCGTACTAACACGCGCTGCGACTCCGGAAATATGCGCTAATATGTATGTATGTATGTATTATAGTAATTGCTCACCGTTATAAAAAAAATACTCTAAATAATAAATTGCATATATTTTAAAAATTTATATTCTAATGAAGAGCATTTAAAATAAATAATCTAAAAAAAAAGAAGAGTAATAATGGTTGTAAGCCAAAGTTCGGTACTTTCAAAGTTTAATAAATTAATACATAACATACACATACTCGTATACTTCAAAATATTAGTATACTTGTATTTTTGCTATTATGAGGGTAATTAATGAGCTTTATATATATTTTTATATATTTATGTACTATATGTAAGCAATAGCTCGTAATAACAACTTTGGCAGTCCATTTTGATTCATATGAATGTGCATACATATTTAGGTATGTATGCAAGCAGTTGAAGATTTTAATTTTATTAAAAAAAACGGTTCGTGAATACAAAGTTTTTGAATATTTTGGTGCTACCCTTCAAAGGTCCTTAGGAGTATAATTATTAATTTAGTTAAATTTGGTTCTAAAGTTCTCATCCAAGTGATAAAAATTACCAGATTTTAATGAATGTATTTAGCTATCTATGCATTTACATAGAATATATTATATAATAATATGTATGTACATAACATATTAAGATACTTAAAGTATGGCTTCTAAATTTATACGAAATATTGCAATTGTGGTTCTTTAATTACAGTAAGTCTTCATTTCAATTATATGTACATATGTACCTATGTATGTATGGAAATATATAAAATTTTTGTCTGCGATATTTATGTTTATATAAATGTCCAGTAGAAATAGTATACATATGTATGTACATTCAATATTGGTATATTTTGCTTTAAGATGCTCCTTTTAGACATGCCATTTCATACATCTAATTCCTCATTGGGGAAATGTACATACATATGCATACTTTATACATACCCTTGCACTACTCCCGTATGCATGCTATGGTAATAACATGGCATACTTACATAAAGAAACTCATAAATATTTCGGGAATTTTTTTCAAGTGTGTACACCCTTACTTCCTGTATTTATACCCAATTTTTCTAATTGTTAATATATGTACATACATATATGTATGGACATTTACTATATATTTAAATTAAATTGATGGGTGTCTTAGGTTACTTTAGAATACGGTATGTAGTTTAATGAAATGTGGTAAAACTTAAGGTTATTTTGTGAGTACATATTTATATTTAAATATGCTTACATGCATAAATACATAGAAATTTAAACCTTCAACCTAGCTACACTAATGTGCATACATACATACATACACTGCAGACAAAAGCTAAACTATTATTTAAGAATTCTAATTTAATACTGGTATTTTAAAGATAAATCCATACCAGTTCGATATTTGTTTGGAAATCACCACTTTCAGCTAGTAGTTTGTGCTCCATTTTCTAATACGGTTTTTTTTGCTGCACAGTTTTGGCTTTTTTTTTCTTCGAATAACTACGGTAGCCCTAGGTTTAGAGGCAGTCGCTGACAGGTCTGAGATTCATGGCTCGAATACGGTATAAACTAGTATTTAACTGGTGTGAAGCTGACGTAATACAAGCATATACATATACATATATTATATAATTACCAAATCAAAAATAAGCATAAATTGCGCTAAATAAAAATGGTAATATTATACATATGTATATAATTTTTGTGGGTTTTGGGAATTAATTTTTTTGTTTTGAAAAAAGAAACGCGCAATTGAATAAATACATATTTAAATAAATATATACTTAGAAACATACATACATTTATGTGAATTTTTCGAAATTTTACTATTTTTTTATATTATATGTACTATCACTATTAAACTACACAACAGTGCACGTTGCCGTGAAAGTTTCAATACATACATACATACATATGCAAAACGAACATTATGGAAGTTGTTGTGTTTTAAGTTCCGAGTCAATAGGTCGACTTCCTAGGTGCTGCCAGCCAAAGAGTTGCCTACATTTCAACTAGCTTTATTCTTACCGCCTAGACAGAGGAAGGAACATGTTCATAGAGTGGCGAAAAAAGTGAATGACTTATGGCTCGGAACCTCATTGAAATGTAATGCTAACTAAGTGGACGCATTCTAATTACTTAATTGGTATTTATTTTGAATTGATTACAATAATTGATGCAGCAAAATAAAAAAAGAAGAAAACAAACAAGGAAAAAAATCGATTGCTTCTGACTGTGGCAAAGTTTTGGGCTACACATGCATACGTACATACATAAGTATATAGTGTGTAATGTAATATTGTATATACAATTGTATAATAGGCGGTTACAGTGATGTGCAGGTGTAAAGGAACAAAGAAATAATCAGAACAAAATGGATTTTATATTTTTCTTTTAACAATTTAGCATATGTGATATCTAAAAACCATAGAAACGATATGTTTTCTAACTTAATACTATATAAATTTTTTATTCTCACCTAACATAATTTCTTTATTCTCTCCAATGAAATAATATTGTTTAAAATAGTATTTAGTATGAAATGAGAAAAATAAAAACATTTTAAGGGGAAAAAACACTCGAACGATGTCGGTTAAAAAATAAATCTTGAACGATTTTTCCTATATAGCGTTTCTCTAGAGGTTCTCAAGAAAAATGAAAAAATAAAAGATTTAATTCAATTACTAGTTTGCAGCAAGAAAGTGGAAGACGTTAGAAATTTGTAAAAATAAAAAAAATTAAAATTTGTACATTATTTTAAACAATTTAGAAGGACATATTTTCCGTTAAATACGAAAGTATTTTTTTTATTTTTTTTTATTATTCTGTTGTATAAAAGAATGATGTATTTTTTGGAGATCACCGCCAAGTACCTTTTTTTGTTTTTGAGTTCGTTATTGTTTGCTATTGTATTTTGAAAAATAGTAGACATTTTGAGATGCTTTTTAGTTGCCTCACAACTAGGTATTTACATATTATATAAATAAACCCATATGTGTAATAATTGTTGTTTAGTTTACATTTCAATTTTGGTTTTCGTGCCTTAAATAAGTTTATTTTATCACGAACACAAAACTTGCAAATTCTTATCTTACTCTTATTTTTCTACATTGTGTGCTGTTTGGCTTTTTCGAAGAGAACAATGTAGATACATAAAGACATATGTATGTCAAATTTTCAGTTGTCTCTTAACTGTCTAATTTCCACTGCCGAAATATGAGAACATATGTACATAGGTACATATGTACACAATAATTATGTAGTTATTGTATTGAGCAGGAGTTACTCCACCAACTGATAGATACAAAAAAGACCAAAGTATCACAGAAATGATGATAATATCAAAAGATACAAATAATACATTCTGCACTTAAGAATTCTTTACGAGACTATTGTCCGCTTAATAATCCCGGAAAGACTTTATTATCATATGCACATACAGATCTGTGTGTGTGTGTAGGTACAAAAAAATTGGAGAAATTGACACATACTATGTATGTATGTATTAAATATCTGTTTATTTATATTATGTATAAATATGTATGTAAAAAGTTATAAGAATACGTACGTATGTACATTCACATTTCGTTAGAACATTATAAATACAATCACAGTAAAGTGCAAAAAACAGCAGAGAGCAAAATAAAATTGGTTACTGAAGTTATGCGATAGAAAAATTACGTTCGTAATAAACTTATCACTAAAAACATCAATGAACTTGAAATCACGCCACCTTATCTCACTGTGCTATGAGAAATGCAAAGGGCGAGAGGACGGGTAATATGCTCAGAAGCAGTAGTGTATATACCATACATACATATGCCGGCAGTATAAACGAAAAAGTGTACACGCGTTGATGACGAATAAACACTCTCTCAAGCGTGCAACACACGAGCGTAATATACATACATACATAAATACATATGTATGTATATTATTGTCTATATTTTTCTTAGTTTTAACTGTAAAAAGCTTTGAAATTTATTTTGGTTTGTATTTTTTTGCGAATATTTTCGGATATCTATATATGTATGCCAATAAAAAGTGTTAACAATCTTACCTATCTAGAAAATATGCTTTAGATTTGTGAGGCTATTTGTTGTGCTGTTGTTGTTGTTACGGCAAAATGATGACTAAATCGATTTTGGCCAGATTGTTGCGGAAGTGACAGTCCCTAGCCGGTTAAAAATAGAGTTTAAAAACCCGACTGTCGTGGATGCTATTGGAATTTATTTAGTCGCCTCTCACGACAATGTTTTAAAGAAAAGATGTCTTATAAATTATTGCTTAAAATTAAAAAACATTGTTTATGATCACAAATTTTTGCTTTAATAATAATAAAAATAATAAAAAAATATATTTTAAATATACTGACTATGACAAGTAGTGGTGCAAATCACACACATACATATTTATGTACATATGTATGCATGAAAATTTATACACAATTCTGTATTTATTAATATATTTATAATTCGCCATGCGGTAGAACGAACTTCGGTATAATTCTACAATACATAGAGACATACATACACATTTAGTGTGAAAAATTTGGTGTGCCATTGCTTATAAGCACATACATATAAATATGTAGCTATGTACATACATATATACGCATGAGTTACAGATGTACAGATCAGCTGTTCGGAGCCTTAAAAGTTAACTTAACTGTGGTGTAAACAAATATATCATAAATGCACATGTGTACATACATATATAGGTGCATATGTATACATACCTAATGTTGATATGTATTTTCTCAAAAATTTTGTGTGATCCATCTAAAGTTTATATCGAAACTAGTATTGCAGAGTTTAACTTAAAAATGTACATACTACATATATTGTGCACCGTAATAGTTTACTTCGAAGCACTCTCACTACGCTTGTACGTACTTAGTTGTATACTTATGTGCATACGTATTATGGGTGTGCATTTGATGAAGTAAAAGCAAGAATCACCTGATTTTGGATTTGTATACCAATGTTTTTGTTAGACATGCGGCGGCAAACCACGCCATGCTGATTTCACGTGTATGTACATAAATATGTACACATTGCCGTATGTATATACAGAGACGAAAGATTTTTGCTGATTTCTCTTTAATTACCTAACTCTTTATTACACTCAATCGCTGCATTGCTCTTTTTAATTTGAAAGACAAAAAGAGAATTTTAATTTTAAAAGAGTTATTGATTTGTTGATTATGGTTGCCAGATAGTTATTTATAAAAAATAATATAGGACTTTCTGCTATGGGCTTGATAGCCACATCTATTTTCTATAAAATATTTACACTACATTTGAAATATGAGAAAAATACTTGACTTCTTGACTTATTAAGAAAATACATATACTTAAGTGTACTTTCGGCTTAATACGTTAATTTGTTGTGCAAGACAGGTTGCTAGGCACCTATGAGAGTTAAACTATTTATAAATGTACATACAATCCTGTACTGATTACTGATTTTGTATCGGTATGTTTTTTTACTTTTAGTTCCTTCAAGCTGCTGCAAAACACTGTTAAAAGTAATACTTCAAAAACTGGTGCTGTTACTAATACGCCGCCATCACCATTACAGAAAAACGCAAAGTCGCGCTCAAATCGACGAAAAAGACGTCGCAACAAACATCATCAACAAAATTCTGTGGAACCGAATTGTGTTCAACAGCCGAAAGAGCAGATAGTACTAGCTAACAAAATGCCAGCCCGTTTTGCAGAAGACGTCATTGCTGACGACACTGAGCGTGGTGTTCCATTGAATTTAGGTGGACGCTACAATCACCATTCGGTATTAAGTGACGATATCGTTATAACTGGTTTTTCTGGCAGACTACCTGAGAGCTCGAGTATTGATGAGTTTAAACGAAATCTCTATGATGGTGTGGATTTAGTCAATGATGATCCAAGACGTTGGGATAGAGGTAATGTAACAAATGTTGCTAATGAGAATGAGGTTTTCTTTATAATGTTTAATAAATATAAATTTTCTTTTGTATTTCAGGTCTTTATGGTTTACCTGAAAGACTGGGAAAAATTAAAGCCGATGATTTAGAAGTTTTTGATCAACAGTTCTTTAGCGTATCTGCAAAACAAGCAGAATGTATGGATCCTCAAATGCGCATGTTGCTGGAGTCGACTTACGAGGCTATTATAGATGCAGGTCTTAATCCATCTGAATTGCGTGGTTCACGCACTGGTGTGTACATTGGTGTGTCTAACTCAGAGACGGAGAATCACTGGACTGAAAATGCCGATCGTGTAAATGGTTATGGTTTAACCGGTTGTGCACGTGCTATGTTTGCGAATCGCATTTCCTATACATTCGATTTGAAAGGCCCAAGTTTTGCTATTGATACCGCCTGCTCCAGTTCCTTGTATGCTCTATCTCAAGCCTTTTCTGATATGCGTGCTGGAAGATGTGATGCAGCATTCGTATGCGGTTCTAATTTAATTTTAAAACCAGAGATGTCGTTACAGTTCAGACGTTTGAATATGTTAAGTGACAGTGGTATGTGCAAGGCTTTTGACGAGACTGGTGCTGGTTATGTGCGTTCCGATGGTGTGGTCGTGTTACTTTTGCAACGCGTCTCAGCGGCCAAGAGAGTTTACGCATCAGTTTTGAATGCTCGCACAAATACCGATGGTTTCAAGGAAAACGGTATTACTTATCCTGATGGACGTATGCAGAATCGTTTGATTCGTGAAACCTATGAAGAAATCAATTTGGACCCTAATGAAGTTGTGTACGTTGAAGCTCATGGTACTGGTACTAAGGTTGGTGATCCACAGGAAGTCAACTCGATCACAGATTTCTTTTGTAAAGATCGCAAAACTCCCTTATTGATTGGCTCTGTCAAATCAAATATGGGACATTCAGAACCCGCATCTGGTGTGTGCTCTATTGCCAAAATCTTAATTGCTATGGAAGAAGGTGTAATTCCTGCTAACTTACATTACACCAAACCAAATCCTGATTTGTATGGATTGATGGACGGTCGTTTACAGGTAGTCGACAAAAATCTGCCTTGGAACGGTGGTATTATTGGTCTTAACTCCTTTGGTTTTGGCGGAGCTAATGCTCATATTATTCTAAAATCGAATCCAAAGCCAAAAACTATTACTCCTCGTGACGGCCCACCTAAACTAGTTATCACTTCAGGTCGTACAACAGATGCCGTACAAGAACTGCTCGAAGACGCAGCCACACACCGTGATGACGATGAATATCTGGCTTTAATCAATGGAATTCATACCAAGAACATACCCCTTCACTATTACCGTGGTTACGACGTTTTGACATCTAAAGGCTCCGTGCAACGTGAGGTGGTGGAGTTTTCTGAAGAAAACCGCCCAATTTGGTTTGTTTACTCTGGTATGGGCAGTCAATGGGCTAGTATGGCTAAAGATCTCCTGCAATTCGATGTATTTAACAAGTCTATTCATCGTTGTGCCGAAATTTTGCGCCCTGAAGGCATTGATTTATTAGAAATCTTAACACGTTCCACTGACGACAAATTCACCGACATTGTTAACTCGTTTGTTTCAATCACGACCACTCAAGTTGCTCTAACTGACTTGTTGTCATCACTTGGTATCCACCCAGACGGTATTGTTGGTCATTCCGTTGGTGAGTTAGGTTGCGCTTACGCAGATGGTGGTTTGACAGCAGATCAAGCTGTTTTGGCCACGTACTGGCGAGGTCGTGCCATTAAGGAATCAAACTTGCCCAAGGGTAAAATGGCTGCTGTCGGTTTATCATGGGATGATGCTCATAAGCTTGTGCCCACTGATTGTTATCCAGTTTGCCACAATAACCAAGATAACTGTACAATTGCTGGACCAGGTGAATCAATTGATGCACTAGTAGAGAAGTTAAACGGCGAAGGTGTATTCGCAAAGGCTGTCAGTTCATCGGGCTTCGCATTCCATAGTAAATACATTGCCGGTGCAGCACCAAAGCTGAGACAAATGTTGGAGAAAATCATTCCTACCGCCAAAAATCGTTCATCACGTTGGATAAGCAGCAGTATTCCGGAGAGTGCTTGGAATACCCCAGTGGCGAAGCAGTCGTCAGCAGCTTACCATGTAAACAATATGCTATCACCTGTACTCTTCTACGAGGCATTGAAACACATTCCAACAAATGCAATTTGCATTGAAATTGCTCCCCATGGTTTATTACAAGCCATTCTGAAGCGCGCACTTGGACGTGATGTTTTAAATGTAAGCTTAGTAAAGCGCGGACATCCAAACAACGCTGAATTCCTTTTGGCAAATATTGGAAAATTATACGCAGCTGGAGCTCAGCCACAGGTACAGAATTTAGTACGACCAGTTTCTTATCCTGTGGGACGTGGAACTCCCATGTTGAATTCCAAAATTGGCTGGGACCACTCTCAGAGATGGTTGGTGCCAAAATATGGTGCTGCTAAATCTTCCGGCGACACAGTTATTGATATCGATTTGTCAAGTGATGATGATGCATTTGTTATTGGCCATACGATTGATGGACGTATATTGTTCCCCGCTACTGGTTACATGACTCTAGCATGGATGACATTCGCAAAAATGCGTGGCGTCGACTTCAATAAGGCAGCTGTGGTCATGGAGGACTTGATATTCCATCGTGCCACAATTCTAAACAAAGAAAATGTTACTAAATTTGGTATTAACTTCTTCGATGGCACTGGAGCTTTTGAAATTTGCGAAGGCGGAAGCTTGGCTATGTCTGGAAAAATTAAGATCGTGGATAATATCACACAAGAAGAATTACCCTTGGACCCCCTCCAACCCGACACTGTTGGCCGCGAACTAGTCGCAAATGATGTGTACAAGGAATTGCGCTTGCGAGGCTACGATTACGGTGGAATTTTCCGTGGTATTGTCACATCGGACATATCTTCCCGTACTGGAAAGTTACAATGGGTGGATAACTGGATTAGTTTCATGGATACAATGTTGCAGTTTAGTATCTTGAGCAAGGATCTGCGTGAACTTTATCTACCTACACGTATTGAAAAGGCCGTTATCAACCCAGCTAAACATTTGGAAATTTTGTCTCAATTACCAGAAGACGATCTGAAAAACGTTGGTATACCTGTATATATGTACAGCGACATCAATGTCATCAAAAGTGGTGGTGTTGAGTTGAGAGGTTTGAAAGCTTCTTTAGCACAAAAGAGACCAAATGCACAAAATCCCCCAACATTGGAGCGCTACACATTCGTACCAAATACTAATAACTCAGAACTGCACGAGAACTCCGGAAAGGCCGGATCTCACGCTCTTGCCGTAGCTGTACAAATTGTAATTGAAAATGCTGAACGCTCGTTCAAAATTAAAGGTGTGGAACTGGCCAGTGGACGTAACCCTGATTCATTGGTGGCTGGCAAGCTGGTCCAATTGATTGAAGGCGAACCTGCCGTTGCTGCTGACATTTCCGTAGCTACAGCTAGCAAAGATGAAGAAAGCATCAAAACTGCTTTGAATGATTTTGGAGTGCGAGTTGTATCGAAAAATGTGACAAAGGAGCCGGTTGAGCAGAATTGCCACTTCTTGTTTGGAAGTGATGTACTTTCTCGCCCTGATACAGCCGTCTTGGAAAATAGTATTGCCAGTATCAAAGAAAACGGATTTTTAATTTTTGACGAAAGCGTGAGTTCATACAACAAAGGTGGAGCCGAGTTATTGTCCAAATATGGATTTGCTGTTATACAAAACTTGAACAAAGGTGATTCTCGTACCCTTATTGTGGCAAGACGTGCAGTGGATTTGAAAAAACGCAAGGCTGTAGTTATTAACGTAACCGAGAAGAACTTTGACTGGTTAGAGGACTTAAAACTTGCTCTATCAAAGGCAGCAGAAGAAGAAAAATACATTTACATTGTTTGCCAAGGTGAAGAAGTGTTTGGTGCCGTTGGTTTAACCACATGTGTTACATACGAGAATGGCGGCAAATTTGTAAGAACCGTCTTCATTCAGGATGTCAACGCCGAGAAGTTTTCGTTAAGCTCAAAGTTTTACACTGAACAACTAGTGAAAGATTTAACATCGAATGTGCTTAAAAATGGCAGCTGGGGAACATTCCGTCACTTGAAATTGGAGAAAGAACTTGCAACGTTGCAGGTGGAGCATGCTTATGTCAACGCTTTGGTGAAAGGTGAGAAAGAATACTTTATAATTACTCAGTTTGATTATGATTAATATTTTTCTTTGTTTCTTTCAGGTGATCTCGCGTCGTTGAAATGGATCGAAGCATCCCCATCCCAAAATGTAAAGACCGAGGGATTGGAACTGTGCTCCGTTTACTATGCACCCATTAATTTCCGTGACGTTATGTTGTCTTCTGGTAAATTATCTGCTGATGCTCTTCCCGGTGATTTGGCACAACAAGATTGTGTGCTTGGTCTTGAATTTTCTGGACGTGATTCATCCGGTAAAAGAGTTATGGCTATGGTCCCTGCGAAATCTTTGGCCACCACTTGTCTGGCTAGTAAGAACATGATGTGGGAAATCCCTTCAAATTGGACCATGGAGGAGGCATCTACTGTGCCTTGCGTTTATTCTACAGTCTACTATGCATTAGTTGTACGAGGAGAAATGAAGAAGGGAGAAAAGATATTGATCCATGCTGGTTCTGGTGGTGTTGGTCAAGCAGCTATTTCCGTCGCTCTTCATCATGGTCTGACTGTATTTACTACTGTTGGTAGCCAAGAAAAACGGGAATTCTTAAAACAAAGATTCCCAAAACTACAAGACAGATACATTGGAAATTCACGTGACACTTCTTTCGAACAATTGATAATGAGAGAAACTCAAGGCAAAGGTGTTGATTTAGTGCTTAACTCACTCTCTGAAGAAAAATTGCAAGCATCTGTTCGTTGTTTGGGTATCAATGGACGCTTCTTAGAAATCGGAAAGTTCGATTTGAGCAACAACAGCCCACTTGGAATGTCGGTATTCCTTAAGAACACATCATTCCACGGTATTCTGTTGGACAGTGTTATGGAGGGAGAAGAAGAAATGCAAAATCGTGTTGTATCTTTAGTTGCTGAAGGCATTAAAAACGGTGCAGTTCGTCCCTTACCGACATCTGTGTTTAATGAATTCCAAGTTGAACAGGCTTTCCGTTTCATGGCTTCCGGTAGACATATTGGCAAAGTGGTAATAAAGGTTCGCGATGAGGAATCTGGAAAGAAAACACTAAAGCCAACCTCAAGACTAGTAAACGCAATACCACGCACATATATGCATCCAGATAAGAGTTATATACTTGTAGGAGGTTTGGGAGGTTTCGGTTTGGAATTAACTCACTGGATGGTGTTACGTGGAGCTAGATACATTGTGTTAACTTCAAGATCAGGCATCAAAACCGGTTACCAAACGCTTATGGTACGAAGATGGGAGGAGCGTGGCGTTAAAGTCGTTGTAGACACAAATGACGTAACAACTTCTGAAGGATGCAAGAAGTTATTGCAAAATGCTAATAAACTGGCTTTGGTCGGAGGTATATTCAATTTGGCTGCTGTATTACGTGATGCTCTCATTGAAGATCAGACTGTTCAAGACTACCAGACAGTCTGCAAGCCTAAAGTAGATGGAACTAAGTTCTTGGACTTGCACTCTCGTACTCTCTGCCCCGAATTAGACTACTTTGTATGTTTCTCCA
The DNA here is from genome assembly GCA_037013455.1 of Ceratitis rosa. NCBI lineage: Eukaryota > Metazoa > Arthropoda > Insecta > Diptera > Tephritidae > Ceratitis > Ceratitis rosa. The sequence continues at coordinate 278,602 of JAWMAG010000421.1, read as the reverse complement.
GTGTTTCATGCGGTCGCGGTAACGTTGGTCAATCCAATTACGGTTTGGCAAATTCTGCCATGGAGCGCATTTGCGAACAACGTCGTGCCAATGGATTGCCCGGTTTAGCTATACAATGGGGTGCAATTGGTGACACAGGTCTTGTATTGGAGGGACTCGGTGATAATGACACCGTTATTGGTGGAACATTGCCACAGCGTATGACTTCCTGTCTTCAAACAATCGATCTATTCTTACAACAACCTCATCCTGTTTTGGCATCAATGGTGGTAGCAGAAAAGCGAAGCAGTGATTCATCTGGTGGCGTTAGTTTAGTTGCGGCCATAGCTAATATTTTAGGTCTGCGTGATGTGAAGAACGTACAAGATGCTGCTTCCCTTGCCGATCTTGGCATGGATTCTCTAATGAGTTCCGAAATAAAACAGACATTAGAGCGTTGCTTTGATATAGTAATGTCGCCACAAGAAATTCGTGCGCTAACTTTCGGCCAATTAAAACAACTAGATGGTGGTGCCGCTGAACAGTCTTCTTCGGCGGATAATGCAACGGAAGCGCGTTCACCAACACCTATCGGTGATGGAACTCAGGTCGTCTTTGTAACTGAATTAATGCCTTCTGAGACGATTGTCCGTTTGGAATCAGCTGCTCCTGCGGATTCCAAGAAAACACCAATCTTCTTTGTTTCGCCTATTGAAGGTTTTGTAGATGCACTAAAGGAAGTTGCAAAACGTCTAGATTGTCCTGTCTATGGACTACAATGCACAGCTGATGCAGATCTCGAGTCAATTGAGGCTTTAGCGAAATTCTACATAAAACATGTACGTAAAGTTCAACCCAAGGGACCATATTCAATTGCTGGCTACTCCTTCGGTGCAACTGTAGCATTTGCTTTGGCTGTTGAGTTGGAGAAAAACAAGGAAAAGGTCAAATTAGCTTTATTAGACGGTGCGCCCAAATATGTGAACTGGTACACAGAAAACTTCAAGAAGCGACACAACGCATCTGATGACGAGCAACAGAATCATGCATTCGCATTGGCATACTTTGGCATGGTTGCAGCTAAAACTGACTACAGTGTAAGTATTTTATAAAAAAAAAATTATGAAAATATTTCACAAGGATTATTGTTTTGACATTATTGAAAAATTCTAATGCGATTTCTTCCTTACATTTATGTAGCTGGCAAAACTGTTGCTAGATGTTCCAACGTTTGAGGGCAAAGTAGACAAATGCGCGGAGGTAGTAGCTGCTGCTTTGGAAAAACCAGTTGAATTGGTATGTACAATAATTGACATTTTGTGCAAAGCAAATCGTCTAATCTTAATCATTTTTTTTTATAACTTAAGGTGAAAGTGGCTGCTGCATCGTTCTATTACAAATTGGCTGCATCTGATAAATATTCCGTTACACAAAAACTGCAATGTGACGTAACGTTAATTAAGCCAACTGAAAATTATTCAAAATTAGAATTGGATTATGGCTTAAATGAAGTATGCAACGGTAAAGTCGATGTTCTCATCGTACAAGGTAACCATCGTACGATCTTATTAGATGAAGAGCCCCTACAAACCATCGAAGCCTCACTTAAGAGTTTACTAAATTAATTTCATATAAGCATAAATTGAAAACTTTAGTCAACAAACATTCTGGATGTTACTATGTTTATTCTAGATGTTGTATAAGTAATGAATGCACCAAAATGTTATCTTAGTACAGGAGCTTTCCATTGCTTGTTATTAGCAATTTAAATGTTTCGCAAAATTAGTTACGCTTTAGTCTCGAAAGCGATTGATTTTTAAATAGTAACAAAAGTTATGGAAGGATTACAATTTGTATAATATTAGTTTGATAATTTATTTACTAGCAAGATTTTACATAACATCGTTTATATACGAATATGTAAAAACTTTAACGCAATTATACTTAGTTGCTTCTGGATAAGCGCTTAAGAATTGTTACACTCCACAGAGTACTTTGCATTTTGTTAGACTCGAATGAAATATCATAGCATAATTAATTTATATATGTACATACACATGTGTATATATGAATGTATGTATGTATGTGAATCAATCTTTTTTTTTATTTACACTCAACATGATTCTATATTGTAATAAGTTTTCTCTACAACATTCCATAAACTAAAGCTCTTGATGATTTTCATATAATATAATACATGATAATATATATTTTTTAACAGTAATATATAAATAAATATGTATAAATACTTACATGCATATAAATTTAGAGTCAACATAAACGTCCTATCACAACCACACCATTTCTTTTGCAATTATCTTGCTTATCAAGTTAAGCTGGAACTCTTGAATTCTTAGTTGCCTGGAAAGTAAAAAATTTGTAAACTATTTGAGCTCAGAAAATTAATTTTGGGTTTGAAATGCTTTCGGTAATATGTATACAATCTTGTATATACATACATACAAAACACATCTCTGTACATATTATATATACATATGTATAAAATGTTATGATCTGTTTTGAATTGGAAATATTTGAGTATTTTTTGTATTTCATCAACAACCTCAAATATAAGGACTTTTTATTTCTATGTATGTAGTTATTCATTATTGCCTTTATATATTTAAATCTACTTTATATTAAATATTTGCTACTTAAGTACAGAGATACAATAATTAATAAAACTGCAATTCAATGAATTTATTTCCAACCATCTTTTCATTTATGCGTTTCGCAATGTCACACTTAACACACAAAAAGCATAATAAATGAACTTAGATTTGTTAGGAACAGCGACTGTAATAATGATTATCGGCATTTTCTTCAATAAATGTAATCAATCCCCTAGAAAATCCGCATAAAAAAAGGATTTCACTAAAAGGCTACCCACCACTTGCTTACTATTTAAGGTCTGAGTTAAACTCTTATTTCATGATTTTTATAAATTAGCTTCTTCTTCTTCATTGGCAAGGGCACTGCTTACACGATTCTAGCCGAATCAACAATCGTCATTCATTTTGACGACATGACCTAGCCAATGTAGCCGCTACCCTTCATTCGCTGAACTATATCAATGTCCCCAAATCGTTCTATTCGTCGGGCATGCATTCGTCCTATCATATTCGGTAAAGAAGCTGATGCCTGCACCTTGTCAGCTCTTTACCGCCATGATTAAATAGCTCAGCCGGTATGCCATTGCCTCCAGCCGCTTTGTTGTTCTTTAATCGTTGTTCGAACCACGTCATAGGCTGGTAATAGAATGTCTTTTCTATCATCATCGAATGGGGTTTCGGGTTCACCATCTCCGCGTGTCACGGGCTGGAGAAGTGTACAGGGTATGTTCTGGACATCGGTTCCTACATGACGGTCCCCGCAAATGTTTTCCCTTAATTGGAAAGATGCCGCTGCACAGCTGGTTCATGTCCTCGTAGGAATAAAGGTTGACCAAAACTAACTTTTTTATCCCTACGCTGATTTGTGCCCACGCCCCGACGGCAGAAAAGGACGATTTGACCAAATATGCATTTTAGGTATTAACGCCTGGTGCGTACTCATGAGCGCTGCCCCCGCTACGATGTGAAAGTCACGCATTGCGATTTTAACGCTAGGGTGAGCAAAGAAGGTATCTTTGGTACAACTGTAGGAAAAAACAACCTCCACAACGAAACATCCCCAAATGGGTTGATCGACTTCGCCGGGGCCACGAAATATAGTTGTCTGTAGTACTAGATTCTTTGTATCATAGAACGTCCGTCGACAAACACAAGGAAAGTTCGACGTTGCACTCCTGTTTTCTGAGAGCACTCTTCAGCAACTTACACAATGAGGTGATTTAGTAACCTATGCCCAGAGTATATTGAATTTATGGAGGGAACACTTATCCAGCCTACTGAATACCAATGAAAATGGACCTCACCTAGATGGTGAACCCGAAATCCCAATCGATGAAGAAGGATAAGACGTTCCATTACCTGACTATGACGAGGTTCGAATAGCGATTGCCCGCCTAAAGAACTACAAAACGGCTGGAGCTGACCTACTGGCCTACTGGCAGAGCTATTCAAACATGGCGGTGAAGAGCTGACAAGGTTCACGCATCAGCTATTTTGCGCTATATGGCCGGACAAAAGCATACTGGATGATTATAATTTAAGTGTGCTCTGTCTAATCCATACAAAAGGAGACTCCACAATCTGCGCCAGTCACCGTGAGATAAGCCTCTTTAATACCGCATATAAGGTCCTTACGTGCGTATTGTGTGAAAGACTAAAGCCCACCGTCAATAAACTGATTAGAACTTATCAATGTTGCTTTAGACTTGGTAAATCAACCATTGACCAGATATTCACCAGGTTTCAGGCATGTTGATTCCTTAACGTATGATTTCTTCAATTTCTTGCTGTTAAAAATAACTTTGAAGTCGTAGATAATTTCGTCTATTTTGGAACTAGTATTAACATCAAAAACTTCTGGAAATCCACGCAGAATCATTCTTGTCAACAGGTGATACTCCTCTTTCGATGAACGAAAATCAAACTCTACAAGTCGCTTATCGTTCTCGTCCTGCTATATGCTGCGGAGGCATGGACGATGACAACATCTAATAACCCGTCGTCCGAGAGAAAGTTTTTGCGTAATATTTATGATCCTCTACGAGTTGGAGACGGCGAATAGCACAACCGATACCAGTGACATTGATATAGTTCAGCCAATCAAGAAACGGCGTTTGCGCTGGCTAGGTCATGTAGTCCGGATGGATAAGAATACTCCAGCTTTGAAAATTTTCGATGAGGTATCGCCAATTGAAGCAGAGGAAGGGGAAGACCTCCACTCCGTTGGAAAGACCAGGTAGAGAAGGGCCTGGATGTACTTGGTATCTCCAATTAGCGCCAAACAGCGAAAAAAAGTAGTGATTTGGCTATAATCCAGAAAATAAGAATTTGCGCTTGGTAACCGCTCAAGCGATTTTCGGACGAGCTCCTCCTCTAATTTGTGGTTTTTGCGTATTGATGTTTTTCCAGCAAATGGAGAGACCTTCAATTTATATTAGGCCGCCTCCGAACGGCTGGTTTTTTATGATGAGCTTTATTTCAAGCCAGAAATACACTTGAAAGGGTTGACATTCCCTGCCGAGGGGTGACCGCAATTAGAAAATTTAGCTTAATTTATTTTTTAAATTAATTTTCTATAACTTTTTGCATGTTACTTAAACAAAATTTTATGTGAAATACCTTAAATTTTTATGCGTCTCACAAACAAACCAAACATGTCATACATATATGTTCTCGTACATACGTGTAGGTGAAACGATAAGGATATGTTCGAGAAAAGTGGCCCAACAGAACAAAAAAGAAAACGCTAAGCGAAAGTAGATAACTCTCGATATTCTAAAATTGATCTCTTTTTTTGAACAGACCTCGTATAAAACTTTTTATTAACGGACCCCTGGACCCCTCATCGTAATACAAATAAAATGTTAAAAGCCTTAAGTTAGGAAGCTGCAACATTTGAAATTTAATTTAATACTTAGCGTATAATTCTAAATATAATAATCATTTTAGATGCATACGTCTTATAAAATTTTTTTATTGCTAATCTTAGTTAACGTGCTGTTATTGAATTTATTTAGAGTTTTCTACAGATTGTATGCCACTAAACTTTGAAAAAAACTGATGGCCAAACATTTTCTCGTTAGGTGAGCTCAGGATATTCCTAAGCACTACATTTTATTTCCAAATCGGTTCTATTTTCCTATTTCCTTACTATGCTGAAGGGTATATGTATAAATAAATGTTTTATATTTTATTTATTATATCAAAAAAATTGCTGAAATATGAAGGAGCGTTTTAACCTTCGTGGAATGAGAGGGTGGCAGGGGGAGATTACGTTCATTGGGATCGTGATCGTATAAAGATAAAAATGTTTTATTTGGGTCGCCCCAAAAGAAACCGGCGAATTTTCACACAGAAGGCGTTGACAATTTTTTTGAACAGCTTGTAACTATTTAATTGTATTTTTTCTTTTGACAGTTATAAGCTGTCACTTTTAGCTTACTTTAGAAAAAAAGTACGCGTAATTTTGTTTATATTTGTTGTTTGGCGTCAATTTTAATGTGGAGCCCACCAAAGAACGTTTTCGCCATATTTTACTTTATTATTTCCTTAAAGGAAGTTGCATAATTTGTATGGTGATAAGGCCTTAAAAGAAACACAGCGTCGAAGTTGGTTTGTCAAATTCTGTTCACTCAAAGGTAAGCCACGTTCAGGTCGGCCAAGTGAAGTTGATGATGACGATATCACGGCTTTAATCAAATCGGATTGTCATGTAACTAAGATTGGAGAGGAGTTAAGTATACCAAAATCAATCGTTCATAATCATATGGGACGCCTTGGACTGGTAAAAAAAACTGGATATTTGGGTACCACATGAATTGAAAGAAATTCATTTGACAATCTGCTTCAACGCTTGTTATACTCGTATGCATCTTAAACGCAATGAATTTGATCCGTTTTTGAAGCAAATCATAACTGGAGATGGTCCAAGAATGATAAAGCGCCACAAAACCACTTCAAATGCTAACATAACTGGACAAATTCAATACATCCATCAACGTGAAGCGACCAGAATTGGTCAATCGTAAAGGTGTCATATTCCACCAGGACAATGCTAGACCGCACATATTTTTGGTCACTCGCAAAAAAACTGAGAGAGCTTGGCTGGGAAAGGTTGATGCATCCACCATATAGCCCTGACTTTGCACCGTCAGACTATCATTTATTTCGATCTTTGCAGAACTAATTATATGATAAAACTTTCGAAAATGAAGAGACTATAAAATCGCACTTGGTTCAGTTTTATGCAGATAAAGGCCAGAAGTTGTATAATGATTTCGCCGCAAAGTTGGCGAAAGGTCATCTAATGAAATGGAAATTACTTAATTGATTAAAGTTCATTTTAAAATTTAAGAAAATGAATTTACTTTCTTTTGATAAATCGCCGGTTTATTTTGGGGCAACCAAATATAATTGAAGAGTACAACGCTTCAACATTAGAGTGACTAAAAGTACCAATTAAAAAGGAAAGACCGGGAAAATTTACGAAAGGTGTGTTGCTTTTGTCCAACAACGCAACCGTCCTCATAAGGTGAACTTCGACATTTTTAATTACCCCATGTACAGCATAGACCTGAGCCGAGTGATTATTACCTGTTTCCCTGTTTCGCGAACATAATAAAGCTCCCTCTATTATAATTTGGGCATTGAATTAAAGGAAATAAGAAGGATTCCAGACCAAAGTATTTTCCAGAGCTGTCACCCGTTTTACAAATGTAGGCAAACATGGCCAAAGTAATTAATTATGTGAAGCGTTATGCGCGGCGTCGAAAAATTTAAGCAAGACAAGGCGAGAGTGAGGGATATTTTAAACAATCTTCAGCTTTTATAAGATTAAAGGTTAGAGTTCTTGAAGAACTGCAAAATTTTCATTTCCCTGCCGCTCTATGCTTTTAACAGTAGATATTGTTACCACAGTTACCGCTTTGGCAGCGTTTGAAGTGCTCAGTTAGTTAGTTAAACAAGTAAAAAAAAAGCCATTGTATGTAGTTCGCATTGGGCTACGACTTTTAAATGTTTAACGCTGAAGATTTCACGGTTCATTGTTAATTCGATTTGATTATTTGTTTAAATTTAATATATTTTAGTGATCTCTATTCATTTATTGACTATTTTCGTAACACGCAGATCATATAACCCACACCTATTTTTTCACTCTTAAAGTAAGAATTTTTCGCTTTCATTCTGAACTTCAAAGTACATACCTATATTTGTAACCGTTGAAGCGATTTTCGGCGGAGCTCTTTCTTCGGTTAATGGTATGCGTATTGATGTTTTTCCAAAAAATGGAGATACCTACAGTTGGATGGATTTTTAAGAGCAGCTCTTTTTTTCATGTCAGAAATACACTTGGAGGGATTGACATTTGCTGCCAAGGAAAAATGATTCCGGGGCTTAATATATTATGATTCAAAGTTGAGCAATGCTGAATTGAATTATATGTATTTGAAAGTTGCCCAGACAAAACTATCAGTATAAATTATAATTTCATCAAATCAGTCCAGTTTTTGCAGGCCATACAAAAATAGTAGTTACTGGATGGACAAAAAGTTATTGAAGTTAAGCATATGTTAAAAACCATAAAATAAAATAAAAACAGTTTTTTTTAAGACTTAGGTCTAATAAGGTAAAGAGCATGTGAATAAAAAAGAAAAATTAAAGTGCTGGTTCCGGCCACGCCGAAGTCCTTACATCTTTCACGAATACATCAAATGTATTGTATTGCATTGTTCTTTGTCATTTTGTACTCATGATTTCATGTCTATATATAAAAATGAATCACAGAATTGTTTGTACGCGTATGACTCGAAAATATCTGGACCGAATTGTCTAATTTTGATCTTGAAATATTCGCGGAAGTTCTTCTTCTTCTTCTTTATTGGCGTTGGCACCGCTTACACGATTATAACCGGATCAATATTAGCACACCATTCATTTCTACCAAGTGAAATCAGGTCACTCTCCACCTGATCCTTCCAACGGAGTGGAGGTCTTCCTCTTCCTCTGCTTCCACCGGCGGGTACTGCATCGAATACTTTCAAAGCTGGAGTGCTTTCATCCATTCGGACGACGTGACCTATCCTACGTAGTCGCTGTCTCTTCGTTCGCTGAATTAAGTCAATATCATACATAGCTCGTACCAATCATCGTCCCATCGTCAGCGGGATTCGTCGTTGCCAATGCGCAAAGGGCCATAAATCGTTCGCAAAACTTTTCTCTCGACCGACTCATCATATGTGGACATAGTCCACGCTTTTGCGCCATATAGTGGGACGGTTATGATGAGCTACTTGTAGAGTTTGGTTTTTGTTCGCCGAGAGAGAATTTTACTTTTCAATTGCCTATTCAGTCCAAAGTAGTACCTGTGATTCTGGCTGTGAATGATTCTGCGTTGCATTTCAAGGCTGATGTTATTATTGGTGTTAATACTGGTCCCTAGATAGACGAAATTATCTCCGACCTCTAGGTTAGGACTGTCAACAGTGACGTGGGAGCCGAGTCGCGAATGCGATGACTGTTTGTTTGATGACAGGAGATATTTGCGGAAGTTCATGGAAAATTTAAACGTTTAAAAAAAGGACCAGGGACCTATCTATTCGAAAAAACGTATTATAGTTCCTTTTACTTTAAATTATTGTTTTTCGGGAAGTGGACTGGACCGACCTATTTAGGAAAAAAAAATATATACGAGTATATATATTCGATTTAGTTAAATTTTTGGATGATATGCCTATATGGAATGCTTTTCTTTTAGAGAAGTAAACCGCGGACCCGGGAATAAGGTCGATTTGCTCGAAACATAAATAATAGTTTCTTTACGAAAAAGAAATCACCGGCAGATTGACAAAAACTGGTATGACTTGGATATAAGCATAGATCGTGCGTAGGTATATTCGCTGCGTAGTGTTATTATTCTGCGACTGCCGGTTACAAGCTATTTTCATACGTTCAATATTATTATGAATAAACATGGATCCGAATGGTGTGAATAATATAATAAAAATCTTAATATTTTGTATTAGATGATGCTCAATAGGGACTTTTTCTCATTCTTTGCAATTCCAATTAGAACAACTTTTTCGCTTTCGAGGCAAACCATTCGACGAGCCATTTTTCGACTTCTTCAAAATTAGTGAAGCACTACTCTGCAAGGGAGTGTCCCATCGATGCGAAAAGGTGATAGTCGGACGGGGCGAGGTCTGGAGAGTACGGCGGGTGCGATAATATTTCCCAATTAAGTGTTTTTAATGCGTATTTCACCAGTTTAGTGGTATGAGACGGCGCGTTGTCATGTTGCAAGATAACTTTGTCATGTCTTCGGGCCCATTCCGACCGTTTTTCGATCAACGCATGATTCAAATTGATCATTTGTTGTCGGTAGCGATCCGTGTTCACCGTTTCACCAGGTTTTAACAACTCGTAGTACACCACACCACACTGGTCCCACCAAACACAGAGCATTGCCTTACGGCCAAAGCGATTTGGCCTTGCAGCCGACGGGCCAGCTTCACCAGGGGAAAGCCATGATTTTTTTCGCTTCGGGTTCTCAAAATAAATCCATTTTCGTCCGCCGTGACAATTCGATGCAGAAAAGAATTCCTTTCGAATCGTTGAAGCAGCATTTCACAAACGGTTTTTCGATTTTCCATTCGTCTATCGTTCAGCTGGTGTGGCACCCATTTTCCATACTTCTGGATCTTTCCCATGGCTTTTAAACGTTGGCAAATTGCTCCTCGAGTCACATGTAGTGTTTCTGACAGTTTTTGTTGCGATTGGGTTGGATCAACATGCAATTCCTCGTCTTCGAACTTTTTCGCTGCACCCGGATGTTCATTGTCTGTCAGATGGAAATCTCCACTTTTAAATTGACGAAACCATGTCTCACATGTTCTAATCACTGGAGCATGTTCACCATAAGTTTCTACGAGCTTCCGCTGCTTTTTTCTTTTGATGAAATAAGAAAAGCTACGAATGCCGCAAATGCGATTTACTTGGAACGAAACTCGACATATTCACTGAGGTAAACAAATATGACGCTATTATTTTGGCGGAATGTGACTTGCGTATTTTTGTAGGTTAATGTCAATAGAAAAAAATTACATACATGTCAAATCATAAAAATTTATACATATTGCTATCGACATCTACTAGTAAAACCGGCACACTTTAACAAACACACCTGGTAAGTATTTATGTATATCTTATAATAATTGAAAACACCTCTCTACTAAAATAAAAGGATTCCTTTTCCCGATAGTTCGTCCACCATGCAATTGTCTGGGACTCTGTCCGAGCAGTGTTGGACTTAGTCGAGAGTTTGTTGAGATTATATATATAATTGGCGCTATGTAACCGCTGATGCGATTTTCGGCCGAGCTTCTCCTCCAATTTGTGGTTTTTACAGTTTATACTAAGCCGCTCCGAAAGGCTGACGGTTTTTTATGAAGAGCTTTTTATGTCAAGTCAGAAATACACTCGTAGGGGTTGACATTCCCTGCCGAGGAGCACCCGCAATTAGAAAATTTAGCTTAATTTTTTATTTAAATTAATTTTCTATAACTTTTTGGATGTTAGTACGGCACCACGATTTGAACCCGAGCCTTCTGAATGGCAGTGCGCATTCGCCGTTTATTGAGATTGCTTCTACATTTAATAGCCACTTTTTATGTGATACTCTTTCATTGTAGAAATCTGCTGGCAGCTTGACTTTCGGAATATATCGTAACTGATTGTCATACTCCAGTAGATTTGAGCAAAGAGTTCTGCTTGGAAGACACTGCAGTGGTCTAGTCTCATGCTCATATTTATTGAGACAACGCAGAGTAGATTCCGCAGCCCACTTTGTGCTTTGAGTCGCCCGTAAAGATGGCTATGGCTCGGGCGACATGGTGGACATGGTGTTGTTGTTTGTGTTACAACCGCAAAAATATTCCCCAAAGTAGTTTTTAGGGAATGTTGCGGGAGTGACAGTCCTTGGCCGGATAAAAATATCCGGGTCGTTCCGGTATAAAGACCCGACTGTCGCGGGAACTATTGTATTTTAGTCGCCTCTTACGAGAGGAATGCCTTACCGTAAATTCTTGAACCCCTAACCCGCAGGGGTAACTGGAGATGGTATAACCCAGCTCCTTCGGCACTCTTTCAAGAGATAACATTTAGCGTATCTTATACTGCAGTTCTTCCAATTTTACGTTGCAATCAATATAATTATGTTGCAGATCGCTTGTAATTTTCCGTATAGGTTCAAAGCAATGTACAGTACGTTTGAGGGAGTGCTCCTGTTAGCAGCTGTTAGGATAGCAGCCGAACGTTGCTCCTGAAATTCTTATTACCAAAGAGAACCTACTTCGTTTTACGACCTTAGAAGACATTAAAAGCGCAACGCTAGAAGAACTAAAATTTGACTCAAAACTCGACAATTTAAGAAGTGTTTCAAGGATTGGCAGAAGAGCTGTGATGGAGACTGTTTTGAAGACGAAAACATCCATGTAGGCGAAAAAAATTAAAAGCACGTTGACAGTGATGCCTTGTGGGGTCATCATCCTCGCACTCAAACATGTTGCTGACCTTTTCAATTTCGCCGCAATAAAAAAAACTATATATACGTATGTACATATGTAATGTATGAATGCTTTCCGGATTCTGGCGCAATACCGCAATACCGTCTTTGATGTTACAAACGTAATTCTTAAAGTGATTAAAAATGTCTTAAAATAAATTACAATTAAATGAAGAAACGCTTATCTCCTTTTACTGTTATTGCTACTATTGAACCAGAGTTACAAATATAAAATATGCACAGTTATGCCAATGATAACGATGCTAAGCCGATGGACACATGAAACAAATAAACTTACATATACATATTTCGCTGTGCGGAACGAGCTAACTACTGTTATTTCTCAATTTAAGTATCAAATTACGATTTCAATATTTATAGTGACGAATGAGATCACCGAATAGGCATATTTTGTTTACTAACAACAAGTACAGATTATCTGTCGCCATCAAGCTTCTTATCACTCTTCATGGCTATGTGATAAAAATGAAATGAAAAGATCAGATAGTCGTCGAATGAGCTCTTAAATCCGTACATGTCGAAACTGTCGTGATATCGCAAAACATTATTAAACAAAACTTTAAGTTTCAGAATAGTTCGTTTATATTCGATATGTGAAATTTCGGTTTCGTAATAAAAAACAAAGGATTTATGAAAGATGAATTCAAGATAGTAAAGTGATGTTGGTGTTTCAAAGAGTTTCCAGAAAGTAATAATAAAAAAAATTCACTTGCTGTCCGTTGCCAATTATATTATTATGAGTATGTGCATACATACATTCTCGTATTCTCGTATCTATAAACATACCCAGTAGTAAGAGAGTTCTTTATGATAAGAACGAATCTTTCTTTATCGGATGTAATAAAACGTAAATCAGTTAACGTCTCCACACAAAAAATTCTGATTTTAGCATAGATGATTTATGATAGAGCATAAGCTAGTCAATTTCTTTTTATTTCTATATAATAAATACCCAGATAAATAAAACAAATATTATTATTAATATAAAATATTTTCGAATTTAATAATTTAAGAGAAAACGAGCTCGTAACTGATTCGAGGCAAATTCGTTGAGCGCCTAGTAATCATCTTTACTTTTTTGTTCTCAAAATATTTTGCACACACTATACAACACACACTGTCAACGTCCTTTTATTTTGTTCATTTTTTGTACGGAACAATTTCATTTAGATTTTTTAAGTCCTAAAACATTTCTACAAGAAGAATTGAAAATTCTTATTCCTCAACAAATCAACAAACCGAGATTGTGCAAAAAACCATTATCAAAAAAGATTACACAGGAAGAAGAATAACTGAAAACTTATATTACTCTAGTAACAAAGTACTCAACAATTCATGTTCGTTACTAAAAGTGGTTTAAAGTTATTATTCCTAATCCCTTAACAGTTTGAGATACTTCTAAAAGGTATATGGGTATGTGGCCACAGTAGTCGAGTGGATGGCATTGCGTACTAACATTGGGAAGGACATATTTCAAGTCCTGGCTCTACCAACATCCAATATTATAACAAAATTAATTGTCCTAAGTGCGATCGTCCCCAAAAGTATTTCTGACTAGACATAAAAGACTTTTCATAAAAATCCATTAGCCATTCGGAGGCGTCTACATTTTTTATTCCTCCTACAGAAGATCACTCTAAAAATCGGAAACATGATAAACGACATAGAAAGAAGAAAACCTGAAAATTCTCTTTCTTCTAGTAGTCAGTAATGTGATAAAAGTGATTTTTTTGATTTTTCTCTAGTAGAATATCACCCAACAAATCGCGAAAATTTGTTTCCTCTTGTGGAAGATCACTCTAAAGATCGGGTTAATGATAAACAACTTGAAAATTCTCATCCTTCTAGCAGTCGAGACTATTAAATAAAGATACCGGAAGAACAAGAAGAGCTGAACAATATTTTTACTCTAGTAAAAGATCAATCAAAAAATCAGGATCGTAGAAGAGCTGAAAAATATTTTTACTCTAATAAAAGATCACTTCTCTATACATAGTTTACAACTCAAAAACGTTCGTAATATACTCTTTACTGGGTACATACATATGTAGCTATACAATACAGCTATAGGTGTAAACACACACACACAAAATGCCTGTGGGCGGCAAAACGTGCGCTAAACTACCCTTACCATTCCTCCTCTGCTCTAAATTTCAAATGTATTGTAGTAGAATTTAATGGAATGGCCTACATACATATGTATATTCGTATGTACATGTGTATGTACACTTAGTGCATCTGCTACTACTAAGTTCTACTATACCTATTGTCCAAAGTAATGTAGATTTTATTTGTTCTTTCAAACTGAGATTTTCACACTTGTCACCAATGTAGCATTTGGAATATGCGAAAATAGAGCAGATCGACGCTCGAAACGGCATGTAGAATATGTTTACTCACAATTCGTTATTCGTAGAGACTATATTATGCACATACATACATTTATACGAGTATGTAAGCTAATCCACAATCTAATTCGCATTGTTCAAATTCTCTAAAAAGGTAAATATGAATTTATGTTTAAAATCATCTTTGCACAGTGAGCTATGGTTATGGTTTTCGAAAAAGCGGGCGATTAGTTTATAGTTTTGCTTGTTACGAAACAGTCGCATGTTGATACGAAATCAAAGGATCTTACGAACGTACGAGCTGCATAGCCATGCATTATCCTTTACATAAGTACGCAGTCTACGAAACAATTCAAAAATAAACTCGAAGTACATACATAAGTCAGTATCTAAATACATACACGTATGTGCGTTTATTTGAGTGCTATTCTTGTCTGAGCTAATATACATAGATAATAACTAATTACATACGTAAATATGCGCAAGTGTGTGTGACAATAAATTGTTTTTATTTTTAGTAGATATTTATCATTTGTGTTAAACAATAAACGATAATAATCATCGCGAGTGCCTGAGACTTGTTAATCCTATTTATCAATATTCGTCAATGTTGTAATAACACAATCAAAATGATAATTTAAAAGTTTATTCAACTATTGTGCTCATACATAAATATGTAAACACGACCGACATGCTGTAATTGCCTACACAGGTAAGTGAAGCTTCGTCTGAAATATAGCTTTTTAAAGTTATTGAACGCTGAACGGTTTTTGTATTGGACCTGAAGTCTAAATGTAAACCATAAACTCCGAAAAGGATTTATTTGAAATTGTTTTCTATCCCATAATTGAAAGTAAATTCACCAAATGTTGCGGATTCTGCTTTTATTACACTGGCTTTCAAAAAATAAATAAAAATAAATGAATAAATAAATAAATAAATAAAAAGAAAGTCGAAGTCTTTATACCTTTCATGACCATATATAATTTCTGTTATTTCATTTAAGGATTAAAAATTAATCGAGGGGCGACCGCAATTAGAAAATTTAGCTCAAGTTTTTATTTAAATTAATTTTCTATAATTTACAACTTGGATGTCAGTACGACAGCGGCAGCCGTGTTTATAATATAAATCATCCCGTATTTAGATGCCTTTTTGACGGATTTTTTACCAAAAACCTCTTATTTGAAAAAATTGTTTGCTTGGGGATATGTAATGTACCATGTAAACCAAATTTGATTGGTTAAGAAGTGAAGGACTATGCACATGCCCAAATTTAATATGTCATTTCATGTACATGAAAGGTATAAAACTTCGGTTTTTTAAATTGCTGGCGGTCAATTCTGTTTTATCTATTTATAATCTTGGTTTTCATTTTTTCTGCGTTTATTCAAAATCAATCAATACAAATTTTATGTCATTTTATTACGGCAAATAACTGACAGCCGCAGTCGCTGAGTGCGTAGGCTCATGGGTTAAAGTTCTGGTCAGACTAACTACCAAAATTTTACAAAAATCTCATTTTCTAAAAATCCGTTCACAAATCCCTCCCAACCGATCGAGCCTGAAGGATAAGCAGAAAGTCAACAAGCTGATGACCGATAAGTTCCTCTCTCAATTTTATGTCATTTTATAATATTACGAAAAGTAAGTGACGGCCGCAGTAGCTGAGTGCGGAAAGTTGGAGTTCTGATCAAACAACTTTCAAAATTATTGGAAAAACCTCATTTTCTAACAATCCGTTCCCTAATCCCTCCCAACCGATCGAGTCTGAAGGATAAGCGGAAAATCCACAAACTGCTGACCGATATGCTCCTCTCTCAGAAATATTCTGGATTGAATACTGCAAACTCAACGAGAGGAATTTTCTCATATACATACAATTGTCAATTAATTAAAAGTGTAATGTCTTTTATATTAGCTCACAAAATATTAACAAAAGCAAGTTTAAACTCTTAGACACTAATATGAGTGTAGGCCTTTTATGGAGAAATGTTTATATTAACATGCAACATGCCTGAGGGTTAAGCCAAATAAATTCTAATATTGTACATACGTATAGAAGCAGAATAAAAAACATTTGGTATTGGCATTGAATTATGTTAAATTCTTTGAATAATTTTGAAATATAACAAAAATTTTATATCCAAATATTAAGCAAATCGAACTCTAAATAGGGCTTTTTCGAATGGAACGGTTTCTGACACACATACCTGAAAAAAATTCTCTACATATTAACCTAGGCAAAAAGCTATCTATTTTCCAAATACGGGCAAATCGAACCAAAAAAATTTTCGAATAAATCGGTTCCTAGTTCACTTTCGAGAAAAGAAAGCTCTCCGCATATTTACGCAAGGATTTATTATAAAGCGAATGGTATCATAACTATGATTCTTCCTGATAAATTGGTCACCGAAAAGAAAATCTATTTATGTATTAATACTAATCGCTGAACGCCTTTCGACCGACCGACTCCTGCAATTTGTGGTCAGCGTCTTTCTGTTTTTCCAACAAATGGAGAAATCTACAATTCAAACTAAGCCACCTCCGAAAAGCTGACGTATTTTCATGGGTAGCTATATTTTCTCGTCAGAACTACATACCTACATTCCCTGTCGATCGAAAATATAAACTTTTTTTTTATTTTTAAAATACATTTTTTGTAATTTTTGACATTGGCCCGTCCATGATGAACTTTCGCATGGCAGTAAGCCTAATTTTCTCAAATAGATCGGTCCCGAGTTCACTTCCAAAAAGAAAAATTCTCCACGTACATACGTGTACATATTATGAAAAAAGAAGGCCTTCGGCGAGCAAGCTTTATCGGAAAGTAGAATTTATAGCCCCACGGCCATGTTGACTATCCACATCAACTGACGAACAACATTTTAGTAAAATCAAAGAAATGGTGCTCCAAATCGTCGATGGACGATAAGCGGAAAAGCAGTATTACTGATTTTGTTGCAATATCGAAAGGATTAGTAAAAACCACTTCGAGGGTTTTTTTGTGCCTAAGAAAAGTGAAATCGAGATTGGTACCAAAAATGCTTAATGCGCACACTGCCCACATTTTGCGTAACTATTTCAACAGTAACTCGACCCATAGCATCGTTCGACTTCTGGCTATTCTCAAAAGATCACTCCAAGAATATCTTTTTAGAGTCGATTGAAAACATTCAATGTAAATCGTCACACGTTCTGAAGGTCAGACCTGAAAGTGACGTTTTGCATGCGACCCAATATAATGGTGGCCGCAATTCGAGTTTTGGTCCGACTAACATATAAAAATTAAAAAAGAAATAATTTAAATAAAAAATTTGAACCCCTCCGAGTGCATTTTTGACATCATCATCAGCCGTTTGGAGGCGGCTTAGTATAAACCGTAGGTCCCTCCATTTGTTGGAAAGATATTAAGACGCAAAACCACAAATTGGAGGAGGAGCTCCGCCGAAAATCGTCACAGCGGTTACAAAGCGCCAATTATAGATGTACGTGTATGTATATACCCGTATACTAGCATATACGTGGGGCCGCGTCATGCTGTTATGGCTTTCTGTATTTTGTAGAATTTTGATTTTTATTGCAAGGAATGAGAAAACCCCCTTAACAAGTATCATATAATACCAAATAATCAGTTTTTTTATTATATTCCTCGCTACTCAAAGCACGTCACGTACAAAAATTTTGACCAAAAACTGGTAAAAAAATTTTTTGGTTGGGAAAAAATATGGGTTGGTGATAGAAAGGTGAAAATTTTGTGTTATATGTATTTTGTAATGTCACATCATTTTATTTTTTTATGATGAAAAATTTTGTCCAAAAAATGAAAAAAAATGTAGGTTTGGACAACCCTTATCACTTAGGGGTGTGAAAAATAGATGTTATGTTATTCTCAGACCTACTGAATATGCACATAAAATGTTATTAAAATCGGTCTATCTGTTTCAGAGGAGTATCGTGTCTAACACTGTGACACGAGAATTTTATATATTAGTCTAACTGTACCCTGCAACGCTTCGCTGTTGCACATACTCATTGAATGTATGAAAAATTAATAATGGAATATCTTTTTATCATGACTTTATTTACTCAATACTTGGGGAATACAAAATGTTTGGTTTTACCATTGACATTGGTCCACTTCTCGGAGAGAGGAATAGCCCGACTTTTTGAATAGGCAAGTCCCAGGTCCACTTCTTGGAGAGAAGAGCCACCTATGTACCGAATTTCAAGTAAGCCGAACCATAAATAAGATTTTTTCGAATAGGTCAGTCCCGGAGAGAAATGTAGTTTTCCTGTTAATCTTAGCAAAAAGACACACATGTACCGAATTTCAAGTAAATAAATGCGATTTTTTCAAATAGATCAGTCCCAGGTTCTCTTCCCGATGTGAAAAAAGATGTTATGTTATCCTCAGACCTACTGTAAAATTTCATTGAAATCGGTCAAATCGTTTCAGACGAGTATCGTGTCTAACACTGTGACACGATAATTTTATATATTAGATATATACAAGTACATATAAGTTTTTCTCAAGAAATTCTGAGAATTTTTTAAGTTTTTTTTAATCTTATGTGGTGAACCAGAATTACCTAGTCAAAAAACCCGTAAAATATTTGAATTTTTTTTATTTTATCTAACTTATTAAAATTTTTCCATCTCAAGTGGTGAGATTTGAAATCATAAAAAAATCAGCTATTCAGAGTAAAAATTTGACCTGCGAATTATGCTCGGATGCACTTTTTTCAGTTTTAGTAAAATCAGAATCTAACCCATAATGCACCACACATACATACATAAGTGGTTACGTACATATGTATGTATGTACCATAAAACTCTTACATTTCCAATGAACCTATGTAAGCTTTTATAAACGTATGTAAAGTTAGTATTCATGTAGGTATGTATGAGTATGTACATACGTATGTGCATGTTGTTTGGCAATTCAAAAGTCACATTCAATTAGCTTAATTTGTAATAGTCTAATTAAACACAGGCTTTATGAGATCAAATAAATCTGCAATTGGCATATGGACATGCACACATACGTATGTATATGCAAACGTAAATTTTTCACATATACATAAATATTACCTACGTAAATGAGTTTTCAAGTGTTTAAAATTTGGCATATGCAACATATTTGCAATCAAATACCGTTAACTGCGACCTTAATGAAATAATTTTAATATCAACGGATGTATACGTATCAATACCTTCAATCTTTTGGCATGACTTACATATGTATATGAACATGTTCATGTGCTTACATACTTACAGACATATGTGCTCGTTGGGGTGTGAAGTACGAAAAGAGACTTTTAAATCTTTTAGATTCCGAAGAGCCTTCTAATTATGAACGTCAAGAATTAATTCACTCGTTTCTAAGTATTAATCTCGACATATACATGCATACATATGTACAATTATACAGTGCCAGGGGAAAACGATTTTACAAAAATAAAAAATACATAATTATTATAGTTAGAGGTTGTTAGGTTACACAGACTGGCTGATACACCATACAAACATTAAACTTCAACGCTTTTTCTAAAATTAAAGGGCATACTGATATCGACCTCTGAGGCTTCTACCAGTTCTGAACTGCGAATGCCTATTCTACACATATGCGACGCCGAAGGGATTAGATGGAATCTTTTCGACTATACTGCGAAGAGCCGATAATAGGATTGTAAAATTCTTGAGCAAACTTTCCGAAGCTTGTACTAGAAAAAGCTAAGGTTGGTATCCGGACAGGGCAACTGTACCCTAAGGACTATTGACCAATTAGTTTAACTTCGTATCTTCTAAAACCATTGGAACGGCTGGTGGATACTCACATCCTCGAAATAACACTTCGATCTAATACTTTTTCTCACCAGATCAGATGCTGTCATGTTCCGGTGTCCTTTTCAAATGATCTCATATATCCATACACTTACACTTACAACCATTAACAACTGAGATATTTCAGCAGAGTCTACTCACAAGGAAATAAAAAATTCCAGCTTGTATCAAACCACGGTTGGGAGTGACCACTTTATTAGCTGAAACATAGCACTAAGTACCTGAGAATTGTGTTGGATAGCAAGTTGTAGTGAAGACTCAATTTAGAGAAGTAAGTGAAGAAGGCAAGTGAAAAGAATGCTGGGCTTTATTTGTGGTCTCTTCCCCCTATCTTTCAGTGGATCTTTGTTGCGATTTTTAAGACAATTCTTTTCTACGGTGCCAAAATAGCTACTTCCTTTTGCAAAAAGGACAGCACTATTCTTTACATTTACTTATGATACTTACTTTACTGGCGTAGACACCGCTTACGCGATTATAACATTGCTTTTTCTCGTTTGGTTTTCGTTCGTCGAGAAAGGACTTTAATTTTTAACTGCCAATTCAGTCCGAAGTAGCACTTATTGGCTAGCGTGATTCTGTGTTGAATTTCCGCGCTGGTTTCAAAATAGACGAAGTTATCTACGACTTCAAAGTTATGACTGTCAACAATAAAGAGAGAAAGAAGAACTCAAGGTGCGGTTGTTGAGACCAATAATGTCAATATAATCGGCCAGTATACGCTAGCAGCTGTACACTCTTATAAAAGATTGTCCCTTCTCTCTTCAGCTCTGGCACTCTTATTATTCTCTCCAGCATCAAATTAAAGAAGTCACAAGATAAGGTGACTCCTTACCTCGTTTGGTATCGAACGGGTCGGAGAGGTCTGGCCAATGGTAGATCTACCAGGTCTAAAGCCACATTGATAAGGCCCAATCAGTTTGTTGACGGTAAACTTTAGTCTTTCACACAATACGTTCGACAGGACCTTATAGGCGATATTAAGGGGGCTTATCCCACGATAATTGGCGCAAACCGTGGGGCCCCTTTTTTTATGGATTAGGAAGAGCACACATAAATTCCAATCGTCGGGCATGCTTTTGTCCGACCATATTCTGCAAAGTAGCTGATCCTCAGCTCTTCACCGCCATGTTTGAATAGTTCTGCCGGTAGGCCGTCAGCTCCAGCCACTTTGTTGTTTTTTAAGCGGGCGATTGCTATTCGAACTTCTTCATGGCCAGGTAATGGAACGTCTTTTCCATCGCCTCGGTTGGGGTTTCGGGTTCGCCAACTCCTGGTGTTCTATTTTTACCACCATTCAGCAGGCTGGCCATAAATTCAATATGCTCTGGGCATTGGTTGCTAGATCACCGCTTTGTGTCCTACAGGAGACAGAAAAAAGAGTATTGCAGTACAGCTTGGTCGTATGTAGTGTATCTGGCAATAATATCGTCTAAGTGAGACCTGCTGGTTAGCCAGTTCAACCTAACCTAATCTAGCGCCAGACGTTTATCGCCTGTGAATAGGCCTACAACCCTTATGCAGTCCATTCGAGAATGCTTGATGAAAAAACTGTCTGTATCTTCCTTCGCTTCTTGTACACATTCTATTTCGCCTTGAACCGCCTTTCATCTTTTCCGTCAAATTACTTAAACAGAGTTTTTAGTGTGTTTGGCGTTTGTCAAGTTCCTGCTCAGTCGCTTGACGAATTGCACTTTTGGAAAATCGCACAATACTATTGTAGCTCGAAACCCAGTCACTGCAGCGTCCCCACGTGATTAAGGCTTTAATTGATGCCTAACTTTCAATGAAAATGTTAATGTTTCTGAGGCTATTATTTGAGGTATTAGTTAGTTTTCCAGCTTTCCTCAGTGCGAAGACTTCCATCCGACACACCAAAGAACCATGGAGTAAGATTGACTTGCCTAACGGCGTCTATCATCAGTGCATAAGCTGCAGCACTAAGGATAAAACACAATTTCTTGGATCTGATAACACTTTTGGAACCTCTTTGATGGGGCCGAAGAGGAAAAGTTTAATTGAGTCCAGTTGATGTTTATGTCACGTTTTTTTACGTTGTGAATAATTCTTTTTGTTCCTCCTTTTCGTGTTTTCTGTGTTTTATGTTATGGTTTATCAAACTTAACTAAAAGAACATATTTTGGAGAAATTGTAAAAACAAAAACAATTATAATTCTCACACTGTTGTATTAACTTTACATTCTGAAACCTTGCGAACCCCAGAATATGCAAACATTTATTCATTTGTTATTGTAGTTTCCATAGGGTAAGTAATCACATTGGTTTAGAAATTCACTGCAAAATTAATTAAAACACAGCAAGACTTCCTCGATTGCATCACAACAACAGCAAGAAGGACAGCTGCAGCTATTGAAATAAAAAAAAAAAAAATTTTTTAACTATTTGGGAATCGCGTAGCTATTTAGTTATATACACGTACATATACATAAGTATGTATGTTGGTAGAAATATTCGTGGCGAACTAAAATGCATTTTAAAATTTTCATACAAGTATGCACAGAAATGGAACAGCACAAAATAATCGAGGTAGATATATACTCGTACATACCCATGGAAATGTATGTATATAACGATTATGTATATAACGATTATTTGTGAAATAATAAATATAATCATCATAAATATCGATCGAAATTCAAAAATAATGAGTTTTTTCGATCGAAAAATTGAAATAAACTAGACTGCACACTACTGCGCAATCCATCCACTTTTATGAAAGCAATCCTTCCCTTATTGAGTACTTATGAAATCCCTCCATTACCATATACAATTTTTGTAATTTCTTTTTAGGCATAAATATTAATTCTCGTAATTAAAAAATTGGTTGGAGGGGGCTACATTATAAAGTTTTCCGATACGTTGTTTTAATACTAAATTTTTTAGATACTTTTTTGGCGGATTTTTGATCAAAAATCTCACATCTGAAGATTTTCGGTGACAATGTTATTTGTAGGCACGAATTTCCGAATTTCTCTTAGATGCTTTTTTGAGGGAATTTTAACCAAAGCCTTATACCTGAAAAAAATCTGTGTATGGGTTCTATATTTTATAGTCGGCCTATTTCGATAAATTTCAGCATCAACATTTAGTTCATCATATGTATGTAGAATATCCAATTTCACGCTCTGTGATGCTGATTTGACAAGTTTATGACCCAAAATCTCAAATCTGTAAAATCCTATGTATGCTGTAGTGAACCGATGTGGCCCGATTCATCCTGGCGGGCCGAATTGCGGGAATCCGCCAAAATTTCCCGACAGAAGCGGCGGTACTAACATCAAGGCGCAACTCAATTCGTAACACCGATCCCGGATATTTCCCAATCAGGGATGTCAATCAGGAAATTCGGTGACCAGTCAACACTCATAAGCGGAAAAGTGGGAGGAGCACTTAAGATCCTGCAACCTCTCTTCTGGGGCAACCAAGCTCTGGGTCACGGTCAAATCACTGTAAAACCCGATGAGGCGCGGTACGAGAACTATTTTACTCTTTACACTGCACCCTTCGATTGAAGCGAAGCGACAAGTGACCCGCCGTCTGCACAAATAACCGAACACTAGCGCAACGCTTGAGTTTTCCAAGGAAGAGGTTCAAGGGTTCATCCGGAAAGCGAAAACTTCCAAATCCATCGGCCCCGATGGAATGAGCTTCTTCTTCTTCTTTATTGGCATTGGCACCGCTTACGCGATTATAGCCGAATCAATATTAGCGCGCCTCTCTTCCTCTCTTCTTTCCGCTGTCCGGCGCCAGTTGGAAATACCAAGCCAGGTCACTCTCCACCTGATCCTTCCAACGGAGTGGAGCTCTCCCTTTTCATCTGCTTCCATCATCGGGTACTGCCTCGAATACTTTCAGGAATATTGGAGTACTTTCATCCATTTGGACGACATGACCTAACCAGCGTAGCCGCTGTCTATTCATTCGCTGAACTATCTCAATATCATCGTATAGCTCGTACAGCTCATCGTTCCATCGTCTGCGATATTCGCCATTGTCAATGCGCAAAGGACCATAAATCGTTTGCAAAACTTTTCTCTCGAAGACTCCTAAAACCGACTCATCAGATGGTGATATCGTCCACGCTTCTGCGTCATATGAGCGATTTGTAGAGGTTGGTTTTCGTTCGCCGAGAGAGGCGAAGGCCTACTCAGTCCAAAGTAGCATAGTTGGCAAGAGTGATTCTGCGTTGGATTTCAAGGCTGACGGAATTAGCTAGTTGATGGTACATCATCTAGGACCGGCGGGAGCAGATTTTCTCATCAAAGGTCCTCAACTTTTCTTTACCATCCTAAAAATACCCGACATGTGGAAAATAGGTAGAGTGGTGCCGCTACTCTAACCTGGGAAACCAACCAACAAAAGAGAGTCCTATCCCACTAAACCTCTTAAAAGCTTTTTACAAGGTCAACCATTCAGTGCTACTATCTCAATGGTCGTGAATCATCGGTAGAATTCCGATGTCAAACTTCGAAACTCAGAAAGATTAAACAAGGGATGGTGTCCGCAGAGTGGTGTCCTCCCCCACTGCTGTTTAACTTTAATACCTCGGAAGGGGTTTCCCTGATCTCTTATGCCGATGATTGCTCGATATTGGCGTCTGGCCAGGATATTGATGGCTTATGTTCGAAAGTAAACTACTATCTCGACGACCTTTCCCACTTCTTCACTGCAAGACAACTAAGACTGCAACATACAAAATCCTCGGCTACCCTCTTCACCAACTCGATGTGAAAGTCGATATCGTCGAAATTCCGACTATAAACAACCCAAAGTTACTGGGAGTCAAATTCGACAGCTATTGCAGCACAAAAAAAAAATAAAGAAACATTGCTGTCAAATTACAAGGTAATTGGCCGGCCGGTCGTATACTATGCTGCACCGATCTGGGCACAGGGCAGAGGGCGCCCTCAAGACCCTGACAGGAAACCTTCTGATGTCGCCAGAACACCACTTGCACAGCGAAACTTTTACGTTAAGCTTTGAGGAGCATAATCCTTGTTCTGACATAATATAAAAGATCCTCATAAAAAGTCATCGGCCGATCAATAGCGGAAATATAAATTCCTCTATTTTTTGGAGAAACATCCTCATCATTGACATAGGCAACCGAATCACCAATAGCGCGACATTACTTCCTTTCGTTTCGCTGTTTTGTCAATGCTCAAAGTACCATGCATCTTGTGCAGAACTTTTCCTTTGAAAGCACCCAATGGCAATTTGCTTTACTATTTGGCTCAGTCTTGAGAAAGCAGAAGCTGAATTTCCTACAGTTATGCCGAAGATAACTTCTTTTCCTACTCAGGCATTGAAGTCGCCAAGCACAATGTTTACTTCGTGGACGGAGACAGCGCTCATAAGTACGCTCAATGCGCTCTGAAAGGCACCCAGAGTCACATCGTGCTTATCTTCCATTGGGACGTGGTGGCAGGAGTCACCTTAGGTATAAGAAACCTCACTTGTATCGAACGGTTTAGAGAGGTTCTTCCCAATTTTGACGAAGTTTTTTATGTTAATATCTCATCAATGGTAGATTTGCCAGGTCTGAAGCTAAACTAATAAGGTTTATTCAGAGGGTTGACGGTGGGCTTTAATCTTTCACACAATACGTCAGATAAGACCTTATACGCGATTGAGGAGGCGATAATTTGTGCAGATTATTTAATCCAATATTCGAGTATTCAAACATTTCGTATTCCATAAATAGAACATAGAAGCTCAAGCGAAATTGTTTTTTTTTTTATTTAAATCAAATGCTAGGTATTTTACAATGGATAATAATTATAATTGGTTTGAGTATTTGCAGATCACAGATTTATTGCAGTGCTGTGGGAGCTATATAATACGAAAAATTCCTGTGTGGATTTGAAACGAAACTTGGTAAGTAAGATTAGTTATCAGTGGAAATTTTATTTAGATATAATAAAGTAAATATCTTTATATACATACATGCAATATAAATCTTTACTGGGTGTAACAAAAAGTTGGCAAATATCACATGTGTAGGAGTGTATATCTACATATGTATGTAAAGGGTGGTTTTTAGGCGTTTGGTTTTCAATGGGACTTCATTTATTTCGTAGTCTGTCTTTCTGTTAATTGAATCATACTCAGTTTGGTTTCATAATGAACAACATTACTCCGGAACAACGTTTGTAAATCGTGAACATTTATTACCATCTCATCGCGCGCCGTACCACTTTACTCTAGTAAAGTACACATCCTCAGAGATGCCGTACCGTGCGCACCGAAGGCGCTATTGCTGCTATGGAACAGAGTATTGAAGAAGACCCAAATGAGTCCATCCGCCATCGCGCGCAACAATTGGAGCTGCTCATCCACTTTATGCAAGATTTTTGCGAATCTAGGATCTTAGTTTGCGGGCTTACGAAATCCAGCTGTTGCCATAATTGAAGCCGAACGACCACCCAGCGCATAGTTCGTTCATGAATAGGCCGAAAAGGAAAGGGCCACTCATCCCGGTACGTTAATTCAAACAAAATTGTCGGTTGACAATCCACAAGCCATTGTTGAGACGCCGATACATCTCCAAGAAACATTGTGTGGTACGCTATAGAGCCATGATGTATGACTTTTTCGTACCTGAATTGGAGAATATTAATGTGGACGACTTCTGATTTCAACAAGACGGCGCTACACACCATACGGCCAACGAAACAATCAATTTATTGAAGGAAACTTTTGGTGAGCGCATTATCTCTCGTCGTGGGCCTGTGATGTGGTCTTCAAGATCGTGCGATTTATCTGCACTGGACTATTTTTGTGGGGTATACGCAGATAAGCCCGAGGAGATAGAAGCCTTTAAAGCGGAATTTCATTGCGTTATTGCTTACCACTGGTCGCAAATTTGGCTCCTCGGCTAGAATTCATTATGCCGAAATAATTTTTAAAACATAATATTTATTACAAAGCTAAATTCATGGCCAAAATATTAAGATATATGCGTTTTATTTCTTTTTGAAAACCACGTATTTAAAAAAAAACACCCTTCACATATGTACATACATATAAACAAGCATGTATAATATTCACAAATTGAAAATATACATAATAGTCAAATGTTTCTTTTAATCTCTAGGCGCAATAAAAAAATTGGTTAATAAAGCTTTTAATTTCCATAAGAAATGCTAGTTTAATGATGAAAGTAGTAATGCTGATAACAAACAATTGAAAACAGTTGATACTCGGCGTTCTTGGCGGTAACATTAACATTGATCCGAAATGAGGAATATTAATGCTGGTCGAATGCATTCGTGAAATATTTTTACAAAAGAGACTTTTGTGGCTATTTGATGGGTGCTACTTAAAATTAATTAAAATAATTTACTTTTAAAAGTGGTAAGTTGTTTGACGAAAATATTTAACTATATATACATACATATATATTTATTTATTTGCATGCAGCAGTGTTCGAAATAATATCAGTGACATAACCACGAAGAACAAAAACATTATAATTGGTATTACACAGAACTATAAAAAAATCCTAATTATATTATTGACCTAACTACTTTCCATTCGGATCTAGTTGAACGTGTAAGGAGGAAAAGCTTATTTTGAAATAGATCGGGCCATTTGCCGTAAAAATTAGTTACAAGTAAAAAAAACTGATATACGGGTGTGATCAGAAAATAACCGTTAATTTAAATTTTTTCAAAAAGTATTTATATGTTCATCAACAACTATCTTATCTCCCTCAGATATAACACACTTATGCCAGCTTTTTTTCCAATCCTCGAAACACTTCTAAAACGCGTTTTTTTGGTATCGCCAACAGCTCCTGTTTCGATTTTTCTTTTATCTTCTCAATCGTAGCAAAACGGTTTCATTTCATCGGTGTCTTCAGTTTTGAGAAGAGGAAACAGTCAGCCGGGGCCAAATCCGGTGAATACGGTGGTTTAGACATGATAACGGTTTTATTTTTGGCCAAAAACTCACGCACAAGCATCGATGTGTAGCTGTAGGTGCGCTATCAAGGTGCAAAATCCATGATGGTTTTTTCCACAATTCTGTGCGTTTCTGACGAATTGCTTCGCGCAAACTGCGCATAGCTCCTAGGTAGTATTCCTTATTGACCGTACGAGCTTGTGGCAAGAATTCATGATGCACCATGCCATTCCAGTCGAAGAAAACTGTGAGCAAAACCTTCATATTTGACGTCCTCGGGCGACTAGGACGAGCATTGTCATTGACATCTTTTCGGCCTTCCGGACCGGTTATACCACAATTGAAGTTGTGTTCTGCTCATAGTAGACTCGCCAAACGCCATAGTCAACATTTCAAATGCCCTTGCGCATTTAATTTCATTTTTTTACAGAAAACAGTTTCATTGATCATTTCTCCGAATAGTAAAAAATCGAAGAGCACACCAAAACACGACTAACTTTTTTATCTGTCAAAAACAAACTGACAATCCAAAATGGCTGATATTGCCAAAATATAATAAATATATAAGAAACATGTGTACCAACATAACAGAAAAAAGAGAAAATCGAACATACGTAACTCACGAAATTGGATATTTTCTGATCACACTTCTAAGCAAAAATCCATGTACCTATGTACCAAGTTTCAAGTAAATCGAACCATAAATACGATTTTATCGAATAGGTCAGTCCTTGATGCACTTCCCAGAGAGAAGAGTACTCTTCCTGCCTAACACCTAACCATAAAAACCATAATACAATATTTTCCCACAATTCGTTCCCTAGTCCACTTTGCGAAAAAAAAATGTTCATAATGTAAGAAGAAGATTATCATTTAATTTAATTTGTTCATATTCGAGTTTCCAAGATATATAGTTTCTTTAAAAATTACTTAAAGCGCTTCTTTAAATAAATAAAATGACATGTAAATAGATATATTTCAGCTGAGATTAATAATAATAATATTGAGATATCACATCAACAATAATAATACTAAATAAAAAGCTTAAATAATAATTGTTGGATGATACAGCATGGCATGAAATCCACCAAATGCCTTTCTCGAGGAGTATAGTCTACCACATCTTCTACACAACTAAACACAACCGTAATTGCTTTGTATTTGACAAATTTTCTTTCCCTACAGCCGGACATGAACTTGAAGCAAACTAATAGTGTGCCAACTTCTGGTACGAGTTGTTAGAGTTGATAAATCCATTTCAGCGGCGTTATCCATTCAGTGTATGGCAGCCGACACGACTCCATTATTTCAACGTACCATTTGGCAATCAATACAAGGCACCTGTACCATAGTACTAAAAGTTCTCACATAAGTTGTTTTTGGCACGTCCATGTTTTGCCGTCCCGGAAATATAAATGGGATCAAATGAAGTATTTTCTGGCCTCCGTATATGATGCCGACGTCTTTGGGAACCAAATAAAGCAATTTTCATTTCGTCTAACTACAATTTGTGCCATTTTTCGACTGGTGCTCTTCAGCAAATTGAACTCTGCCCTTCACATGCTGTGGCTGAATTAATAGCATCTTTCTTGGATTCCTGCCTACAAGTTTAGCTGTTCCTTATGGTGGAGGCAGTAACACTAAGATTTAACTTATCTTTAATTTTATTATTATTGTATATTTTTTTATTGAGTTATAAAATGGTTGTCGCAAAAGCCGAGTGGTTAGCGTTGAGTGCTAACATTTGGAAGACCGGGGTTTGAGTCCTGGTTTGATTAAACGGCAAAATTACAGAAATATCTAATGCGGTCGCATCTCGGTAGGGAATCTCTTCATTAAAATCCATCTGTCGTTCGGAGGCGAGTTAGAATAAATTGTAGGTCTCTCGATTTATTGGTAAAACATCACGACGTACACGACAAATTGGATTAAAAAGCGCCAATTATATTATATATGTATGTTAAATGGTTTTACTCAACTGTAACCGCGAAAGAGTCTCTTTTTATTCCCTTATGTCAAGATTCGGTGACCATTTTTTGATTTTGCAATCATTTCTTCAGAACTTCCGAGCAAATATTCTTCTTCCATTTTGCTCAATAACTTTTTGCCATTTTCAAGATTTTGTCCCTATTGGCACAAAGTTGAGACAATCGATTTTCACAGTTTTCTCTTGAGGCGAATTCTTCACCAGACAAATCATTCGCCATAGACAGGAACTATAAGATGGATGCATAAAAACCTCCCTCCTCGATGTGCGCGATCTGTCATTGTCCTGTTGAAATACTTCTGTTGGCGAAAGCTGGGCGCTTCTAGGCGATTACTTCCTCCCGACGCTCATAGTTGATGATTCCTTACCAATCCCCTCAAACATATAAAAAACTTCTTCCTGGTGTCAATCCTTGCTTGGAGTACTTTTGTGCCGGCTTACTGCCCTTCGACCGCGACCGTTTTCGTTTAGTGTAAAAATCAGGACCATAAATACTATTCACATTTTCAGCTGCTTGACTTGCGTTTTCGTTTTTATCCAAGAAAAATTGTAGAATATAACATATTTTCTCTTTAATGGTGTCCATTTTTGACTCAAAACAACTAAGTTAACACTTCTCTCGTTATCTTTTTTAGTGCAAAATATCATCTTTCTAACGCCACTATGCCAAAAACATTTATTGCATAAATAATGGATTATAATTTACTAGATCAATATTTATTTTCACATGCCACTGCTATTATTTCGAATACAGTTGTACATCTAAAAATAATTATTTAATGCGAATACAAACTAAAATTTGTCTACCATAATGTACCATTTTAGCACAAAACAGCTGCAGGCAGCATCTTCTAATCGTACATGCGGCAGGAATACACATGCATACGTATAACGCGTGACGCTGACTTTCAATTATACACACTCACACACACCTTCAAATCACACCTGAATTTAGCGCATGCATTTACCCGTATGTAAGTATTTATGTGTGTTGCATACAATAAAAAATAACGGTAATAATTTTTCAAATATTTTATAAGAACTCGTACTCGTATACTCGTAGACTTTCCTTTGCCAGTACGTTAATTATACCAAATGATGTTAAGTGGCGACATAAATGCACAACCATCAAATGCTAACATAAAGTCTCTACAGAGCAATAACAACATTAATTTGAATACAAACAAAAAAATTAAAAGTTTACATGAACTATTGCTGGAAATATTGGACGCGTCATTATCATGTGTTATAGTGGCACCTTGCGTCATTGCCTATTGGCGCGGCACCTGGGAGCTAATGGGTATTCTACTATTCCCGCAGAATTTACCACTTTCTGCATTGATGTCCTTCTTTATCGGCTTTATGGGTCATTTCATATTTACAATTACTCAATCATTCTTTCGAAGATATATCCATCCTGACAAGCGTCGTCTTACGTATTATGTTATTTCGCGTTTTTACACGGCAATCTTTGGCGTGGTGTGTGTGAATATGTGGCGTGGCTCGTGGATTCTTTGTGATTGGCTAACCAGTGCGGACTCATTAATTATAATTACGATCGTAACGGTAGTGTCCTTAATGTTTTTAATTGCAACACGAACTGTACGAAATCTAGGTGCCGCCCCATATGCAGTTACAATGGATCACAAAACTGATTATTTTGATGTGGACACAATGTTCAAAATACCGGTAAGTTAATAATACTAGCATGTACATATGTATTTTCTTGTGCCTAGCAAAGATTTCGATCGAAAATATAACTGACAAGTCAAGATTTCGAACGAAAACATAACTGACATGGCTACATAAATGTGAGTTATTCGATAAGTAATATCGTGGGTCGTCTAATTTTTTATGAGAAATGAGCTAAATTACTTAAATTTAAACATCTTCAAAATGTAATTTTTTTATAAGCGATTTTCTGGTTTGACCGTTTTACAAGAGTAACTTAGAGCAAGCAACACGAATTTTTTGACAGACGCGATTAAAAAACAAGAGAGGGTAAAATGTGACTAAGGAATGTTCATGGGACACAACCAAGGTTTATAGAATAGAAGGTTACGGCAAGAGCGAAATCATATGCTTAATGACGAAGTTGATTCAATTTTGTGGGTTGCCGAAGATTTTAAAATAAACTTTCATAATTTTATCTATAAAACAACGCAACATTTTCACTATAAAATTCTAAAGTATTGTATTAATATTTTTTAAAACTAATACCAATCACAATTAAAAAGTCCTGAATAGTTTTATGTCGAACAAATGTATTTTACAATACTTTCAAAAAATTTTAAATTATAAAAATTAATATTATTTTTTAACAAAAATTTATATTACTAGCAACTCTAACTTTTGATGTCATGTAATACGAATGGCATGAAGAAATAATCTCAAAAACGTAAAAAAAAATATCAAAATTCCAAGTGAACGGGCATTATTATAAAAGATTCGTTAACCGTTTTATGAATTTAGTGATACATATAAGTTGTTCAGCTGAAAACTTAAAATGTTGGTATTAAGAAAATTGGATAGTTAAATATTAATATAATATAACATATGCATATGTAAGAAGAAAATATTGTACTTCTTCTATCTGTGACTGCGGTGGCGTTACCAAAAAATATATGTGTTTTCTTTTGTATAAGAAAATTTTTCCCATAACTATTTTATTAACATCACATACATATGTATGTATATATTTTTTAAAGGAAAAAACTACTTTTTTTTTATAATATTATATATATCAAGTCTCACCCACTTAAATGCAAGTGAAAATAAAAATTTATAAAAGACTTAAAACTTTTTTTTTTGGCTACAATAAATATGTCAAACATTAAATTGTTGCCCGGAAAATGTTCTATGAGATTACTGGGGGTTAACAAAAGTTCGGTAAGTTGACCAGAAAAAAAGAAAAATTATTTTTATTCGTAATCTTTGTCCTAATCTTGTCCTTCTCCACATAATCGCCATTGATTTCAATGC
The DNA here is from genome assembly GCA_037013455.1 of Ceratitis rosa. Lineage (NCBI taxonomy): Eukaryota > Metazoa > Arthropoda > Insecta > Diptera > Tephritidae > Ceratitis > Ceratitis rosa. The sequence continues at coordinate 245,341 of JAWMAG010000421.1, read as the reverse complement.
ATTTCTTAAGCCTATAAATCCACTTCTGAAAACAGTCTTCAAAATCTTGCTTTTTAAGCTCATCAAGTTCAGCATTAACAGTGTTAATTAACTTCTCGTTGCTATTAAAGACCTTTTCTTTTAAATTTTTTTTAATTTTTGGAAATAACCAGAAATCACAAGGTGCTATATCCGAGGAATATGGTGCTCGACGTATTACTTCGATCCCAGAGATCGCAATAAAATTACTCGTTATTTCAGCAGTGTGGGGTGTCACGTTTTCATGATGTAGTGTAGAAAGTAGCGCCGCAAATCCTCTTTCTTCCTGTTTTCCAACAAATTTTTGAAAACTTTCGGTAAGCACTCTTCGATGTATCATTTTGTAGTTACCGGCTGACCGTTTTTCAGTGGCATAGCAGCTCCGATTTTCTGGATCATAGAGAGTGAAATGTTTTTATCCAAAAAAATTCAGTGTTTTAGAGCAGACGAAATTTCACTTTTCCCCTACACACCTGGACCGATGCTTTGACTCGTGCAACGTGTTGCTCGTCAGTTGATGATTTTGGTTTTGTCGAACATTGTTCGTCTTCAATGCAAACAAAATTCAATGAGCCCTCTTTGCTGAGTAATTTCAAACATTGTAAAAATCGCCAAATGCACTTTTTGTAAATCAAAAAAACACGAGTGTGAAATTTGCCACAGATGTCAAAGACGGTATTACCAACTTAAAAACAAAACGATGTATTTCTATCGGAATACCAGCACAATTTAAAATTCAAAGTCACCTTAGACAATGTGCACAGTAGTACATAAATTTCATTTGAAAAATACATATAAAAAGACGATGTAAGCATCAATACACTCAGACCAGTTAGGCCCATTGCTTCATATCCATTCACTTCGATTTCTTCATAGATTTCATTAGATAATGTATCTTGTTGTCTGCTTTCTTATATACATAAGTCATCGATGAAAGCAGCTTAGATATCGGAACCTCCACAAGGCGGAACAGTCACATAGGAGATGAGGGACCATTTCTTGTTCATCATCGTCCTTACCGTTACAACAGCATCTAATTAAGGGAACACTCAGCCTTACAGCAAGTCGTCCTATCAATAATAGTGACCTTTACGACTCGCACAACTTTAGATATGTGCTTTCTTTTAAGGGAGTATATTTCGAGTGACGGTTTTCGATACCATTTCGACCAGTTTTGTCTAGAAATTCTGCAAGTAGCAGCGTCTTGTTCGGCCTGGCCATGTAGCAAAAGGTAATGCGTTCTTTGTCGGGAAGAATTTGCTTGGTCGTGCCTAACCTGGCAAATTCATCTGCGTTATATTTTCCCTCTATGTTCCTGCAAACACTAAAATCTTTTGTGTTTGGCCATATGTTGCAGATATCGACAAGAGTCCATTTTTTGAAATCGTTGGAAACTATCGTTGCTTGTGAGTTTAGTTCCAATGCAATTTGCTGCCTCCATCATGGCTAGAATTTTGTTCTGAAATACACTGCACTGATCGGTTAGCCTGAAAGAGAGCTCAAAAGGTGGGTGGCTCGAAAAGACACATCCTCCAACTTTTCCATCTTCGATCCATATCTCAATACTACAATTTTTCCCTTTTAGAGATATGCGTTATACTCGTATGAAATTGTGTCTTTCTATGATTGTCGAGTATCCAAATCGTATATTTTTTAATTAATCTGGCTCCATTAGGCGAAGAGCGGCTAGCGGCGCAGTCTGAAAACCGAAGGATCACATTTGAGATCTCATTTGGCGCGGTCTGTAGCGCACCATTTATGCCCATACAAAAGTATTGGCCTCACAACAAATGTAAAGATCCCATGACAAATCTTATCATTAATATCAGACGAAACAAACGGATGATCTTAATAAGTATTTTACGAGCTATAAGGTACAGACTATGTAAATTTACTTTGTGCTACGATTACAGCTAACGGTTATATGTAAATAACATAAATAAGATTACATACATTTTATGATTCCTCTCATGTACAAAAGTCGTTATCGTTATCGCTACTTTTTATTGTTATTGTTCCTATTAGTGAAATATGTGTATATAAATATGTATATAAAAGGCTTTGTCCTGAATATCGGATTAATCCACAGCCTAAACAACTGATCGTAGAGACCTCAAACATAGAAAGTATGCCTTAATTCGTTGAACTACAATATGTATCTCAATGTTATCGTATATGTCGTTCGGATCGTTGTTCCTTACTCCGATTCATAAGTAGTTTTCATTATCCAAGCCTCTGTACCTTAAAGCAGAATAGGAATGATGAGCGACATGTAGAATATTGTCTTTCTCGTAGAGAGTAGCCCCTGTTGGCAAGAGAGATTCTGTGTTGGATTTCAAAGCTGTCATTGCTAAAAGATAAAATTATTTTCTCAAGCCTGAAAATGAAGAAATCACGCGTTAAAGTCTGAAATCTTGCTTAAAATTAACTTGGGCCTTTAGGGCTTTGTGTAGTAGTCAATGCCTTCTCGGGGAATCTCGCGTTGTTCAAGCTACTTTCACATAAGGTGCGCTGTATTTGGTATGTTTTAAACCCACATACTACCTACTTGTTATAGAAAACATTACCGAAAGGATATGTTCAAGTTGTGGATGTCTACGCCTTTCTTGAAGAGAGCCTTGCGAGATCTAAGATGAGTTCTGACTAAGGCCGAACAGAAACAGAGAAGCTGCCCAATGCCATGCTCCCTGCACTTCCTACATATCTCACTAATGCCCATTCTGCTTACAAGGGATGCCAGGAGGTTGAGGCCTGCCTGGTTGCTTTGGCATGTCGCTAATGCGTTCTATCTCACTTTGACCCGACACCAAACTCTTTCGATTGTTTTAATGACTCTTGTATATCCTGTACAGGGTTCGCTAGCAAGACGTGCTATTTATTGCCATTTGGTAGATCGTATTTGTTTAAGATGATTAAAATAAAAATAAGTATGAATAAAAGAAAAAATACGTTTGCTTTTGAAACAACGTAGAAAATAGAGGAAAAGGCAGACTTATGTGAATACAAATAAATTTTAAAAATTTAAGAAAAAAGTTTTTTATTCATTTATATATTATTTTATTTTTATTTCACTAGGGTTTTCATCAGCCTGGATTATACGTACTGGACACTTTATTTTCCGTTTTAGTCATTGGAACTTTAGTTGTTATTGTATGGAGAGGAGTATGGGGTATAATGGATATAACATTTTACCCCTTCAATAGAACAAAATCATCTTGGAGCTCATTGGTAAGAGAGAAAAATTATCTATTAAAAAAATAAAAAATACAACAAATTTTAGTTTAAAGGATGTTTTTTTAGACGATATGGAGAATATTTTTTTATGCCATTTTTTTCAAATGATGTCGTGTAAGTAATCAGAGCGGCCCACAGAGCCAATTTTCGACCACTTTTTGCAGCAATTGGGTCGGTATATCAGCAATAACGCGCTGCATATTCTCTTCAAAGACATCAATTGTCCCAGGCTTATCTGCGTAGACTTCACATAACCCCACTTAAAATATTCCAGTGGTATTGCTTTCAATAAATTGATTACTTCCTTAGCTGTATGACATGTAGCACCATCGTGGAACCAAAGGTCGTCCACATCAACATCCTCCATTTCAGGCACAAAAAAGTTACTAGCCATGGTTCTAGAGCATTCCCCATTGACTGTAACATTATAGCTGGCTTCAGTTTTGAAGAAATATGGATTAATGTTTACCTCTGCCCTTAGAACACACCAAACAGTGACTTTGAGAATGTAAAGGCATGCGACAATTTTGTTTATTAACATACTCATTCAACCAAAATTTACCTTCATCGCTGAACAAGATTTTCTTAAGAAAAGGGCGATCGGTGACCAACCCGTTTTGGGCCTATTTGATTTTGTAAGCCCGAAAACCAAGATTCTTCCGCAAAAGCTTCCATAAAGTGGTATTCTTATTCGGTTCTACTTCAATAATCTGCTGCATTATCCATTAGAGCAAACGTGGTGCGAAACCGATCCAATGGTTGCACGAATTACTGACTCTGCTGAGCGATTAGGTCGACCGAATATTGCAAGTTAAGAGCAAACTGAGTACAAATCATGTCAAAAGACACAAGGAATTTATTGCCTCATTAAAAATCACACGTCTAAGAAAACATCCTTTATTTCTCGGTGAATGGGAAAATTTGTGGACTGAACTTAAAAAGTTTCTGAAGAGTTTCACATAAAATTGGAACTCAATAAAAACTTAGGGAATGTGAATGTAAACCAAAATCACTTTTACTATTTCAGAACAAAATTTCGTCGAATCAGTGGGATTTTTGTAAATACCGCAGATTCGGAATATTATAAAAGATTAAAATTTTAATTCGAAGTTGAAAGAAGTAAAAAAAAGAACTGGGATCTTTTTTCAAATGTGTTGTAATTTACTTGAAAAAACAAAAACTGAAAAATTTCGAGAAATTATTCGAGAGCTTTGGAGTCTATATGCCAGTTAAGTTTTTTGTTTAATAATATTAATTAAATAGGAATTATAAAAGAAATTCAGTATAATTGAAGCGTAACTTCAGTAGTTTATCGCAATGTAAATCTGATTTCTTGATCATTTTGCTAATACATAGCTCGCGAGTTAAGCTATTAACTTGGGACACCGAATTACTTAATAGAATTTGTTGAACTTGCTTTTGTGCTATATAAATATTGTACAATAGCTGATTTTAGTACACTCTAGTAACAATAGACTCATGTTGTATTGTGATTGTAAAATAATCAAGACTTGTATTTGTATTTTACAGATCCTTGGCTATACTACAGTCATCATCACGTTCATTATTAGGCCAATTATACGATGTGTATGCAAAAAAATTGACGGAATCTGTAAATTGATTATTTGCGACATGTTCTATTTTTTAATTTTTTTCGGCGCTGTAAATGCATGGCGCGGTATTTGGAATCTACTGGATATATACGTGTATCCAGGTAAGTAAACAAGTGAAAATCAATCTTAGCTTTAAGATGGGAGACTTTACCATATTGTACGAGTACGCAAATTTTTGAATTCATTTTAATCAGACGAATAAAAACAGCGGCCACTATAGCCGAGAAGGTAGCAGCATATGCTACATACCAAACATGAAAAACCTTCCTGCTATATGGTGCGGAGGCATGAACGATGACAACATCTGATGAGTCGGCGTTGAGAGTTTCCGAGAAAAGATTTTGCGAAAGGTTACGGTCAATCGATGGAACCATGTACTGTACTAAATATCCCGCGACATTGACCTAGTACAGTGGATCTAGAGACTACGGCTGAAGACGACCCGAGACAGGGCAGGAGCATCCAGGTGTCCAAGCTCGAACTTATCTAAAAAGTTGAAAAAATTTACCTCGACTAAAGAAGAAACAACTCGCGGAAATGTTTGGGGTATGCGATACAACCATTTTTAATATCATGCACGATCATCTTGGCATGACTAAAGTTAGCGCAAGATGGGTGCCGATCATACCCACGTCACCGCAAAAATAACAGCGCGTAGAGTATACGCGTGCATTTTTTGGCCTCTGTAATGAAGACAAGGATGGCTGTTTCGAAGCATATTCTCTGGACACATTACGAGAGAAGACTTCTCCGCCTGTTCTATCTACAAGCTTTGAGGACATACATACATATGTATCTACATTTAGGGTGTAACTGTTTCAAATTTGGCACCAGTAACGCAGCGACCAGGGCTGCTTTGTAGGACTTTTGAGCTTTATTCAGCTCAACGAGAGCTGTGAGTGGTATGCTTCTGAGCACTCCACGAATATTAACGCGATTGTTTGAACCTTGTTAAACAGCTTGATCGTGAATGTCTTGGTTGATTTACCTAGTGTAGTCCACCATACTTATCACCATACAACAATATCCTCCCCCAAATTGTAATGTGCATCTTGGTGTTTAGCAACAATTTGTTCTAAGCCTCCTCCGATTAATAGATTTGTATGAGGAGCTTTTATTCCAAGTAAATCGAGCCAAAAATATATTATTTCGAAAAGATAATTTCCACACATTAACCCAGGAAAAAAACTATCTATGTTAATATCAGCCAAAATCGAACTAAAAACCACAATACCATTTTTTAATAGTTAAATTCAGACAAAGTGCTACATATGTGTTTATATTCCATCCAACCATAATTTTTTCGATATGTAAATCAAACGATAAATACAAGATTTTTAAATAGATTTATATAGATAGGTCCTAATACTATAACAGTCAATTCTGCACAATTTTGGTCTCGTCGAGTTCATTCCAGTAATTTTGATGTAAAAGATGCTCCACGGTGCGGAAGTTCAATTCTTGAAAATGTCGATAAAATAATGGAAATCGTCGAGAGTGATCGTCATGCAAGCACAGTTTCGATTGTCCTAAGATAAACTTTGCAAAAACAAAAACCAAAACAAAAACAGTTTGGAACCACTTGAAAACGGCTGGATACACAAAGAAGCACATGAGTTAACGAGAGAAAAAATCTCATGGACCGAAATTCTATCTGCGAATCGCTGCTGGATCGTAACAAAAGTCGATCACTTACAGCAACATTAAATGAAATCGGTCGTGGTCGACCGGCATAAACGGCGATCTAATATTACTCCTTCAAATCAAGCAAAATTCTTCACTCTTAAGACACTTTTTTGCGAAGGGCAACAACTGCAGTTTAGCAGTGGAGTCACTTATTTAAATTTTTGAAACGTAACATACTTCCATACATACGTGTAATGTGTAGCTGCCAAAAATATATTATTTTAGGCATTTCGAAAAACTGGCTTTGACCACAAAAAGTGGTCCCGTGGACCAGAAATAATTATGTTACCATATATGGAGTATGAGTAGTTTATAAGATAATTTGCTCCTAAAAAATTTAAAATTTTACTTATATCATAATTGTCAAATTAATAATTTCGACAATTCTCTTACTTACAGACAATAAGGTACTCAGCTATTGGTTAACTCATCTCATACCATTCCTTGTGCTGGCTGCACTCAAATGCTCAAATTCCGTACTAGTTCGCGGAGTTTTCATTGACGCAGAAGGTTCACCCGATGAATGTGTCCAAATTCCGATTAACTATATTAAACTACATTTTGAACGTGAACGCAGTAAAAAATCGGTTTATAAGTGTCATCAGACGAATATAATGAAAATAGCGAATAAGGACGCGCAAATCAGATTAATCGAGAAATCGGACAAAATAGAGATTAAGGCGCAACCTGATAGAGATTTAGTTCGTAATGTGTAGTTATAAGTATTTACGTTTGTATGTATATTAACGCACATAGAATATTTCAAAATATGTACATAAGACCATCACAGACAATAAAATAGTATTATATACAAGAATACATTGGGGTGATAAGAAATATATAAGTACGTCTTATTTGAAAATTCAATGAAAGTGGTATTAAGTGCATGAGTAAGTAAAATTTGATTCTGGAACCACTTCATTTGCGTTCTCCAAAATTTCATTGATTAGTGCACTGTTTTGGAACAACAAAAGGTGCGGGAATGCTTTTTTCTACTAGTTTGTACTCCTGTTAACTTCTTGCTTGGCTGTATTAAATCTATTAAATTTGAAAATACCAAGTTTTACGCTCAAAACCTCATATCGGAACAAATCGGTTCCATATATATATATATAATTCGTAACCGCTGAAGCGATTTTCGACCGAGCTCCTCCTCCAATTTGTGGTTTTGCGTCTTGGTGTTTTTCCAACAAATGGAGGGACCTACAGTTTGTACTATGTCGCCTCCGAACGGCTGACGAGTTTTTATGAGGTTGTATAGGGTCTATATAATATAGCCTAACGATTTTGATGATTTTCAGTTCCAATGTTAGAATTTAGGTTCTAGAATGCTTTATTGAAGTATTTGTGATCGAAACGATCCGACCGGTTGCGCCATATGAACAAAACATTACAAAAATACGTCCGCATGTTAAGTCTTATTCAAATATCACGATTATAACTGGGAGACTAGCGTTCAAACAAACGGATGGTCAGACAGTCAGATAAATAGACAAGCCGACGGATTCAGCTAAATCAACTCAGCTCGCCATTCTAATTATTGATTGTAACGTTGGCCTTATGAAAACATACCTCATCCATATCATTCTCTTCAATATTTGGAAATAAATAATCTCTGAGCTTGACATGGTAACGATCGGCTTTGACGGTAATGGCACGCTTAGTTTTCAATGAAAATAAGCCAATGAAGTGGCTGACACCACCAAACCGCAAACCTTGCACTGAATGTTTGGCACATCTTCTCTTCTTTTAAGCAGAGATTATAGGGATTACTGAAAGTGACAAGTGGGAAACAGTTTAATGGGAAAATTCTATTAAGCAATTAAGTTTATCGAAATGTGCGGGAGCATGTAAGAAGGTAACAGACTTTCACGGGAAAACACAATGAATACCATACCAGGTAATACGGATGTTCTCCTTCTTCAACTAACCAACCAAACTATGATTATGTTCTCAGAAAAAGGAAAACAAATCCCTGATTACCGATGATGAAGATGAGAACGAATGCAAAGACTGTATGTTAGAACCAACGAAGAATGTAAAGCCAACTGAAGCAGGTAGAATTTTCAATAAAGTGGTACAGAGAACTAATCATGAAGGAGCCGTCGAACGAAATAAGACTTTTAAGGGAACGTTCCTCTTTGATAATTGGCAGCCGAATCTTTTCATTTGGGGTTTCAGAGAGCAAGAAGTAGAGATAAAGATGCCGATACGCCATACGCCATCACGCGATGTTCTTGTCGTGGAAGGATTCTGTCGATCGGAAAATCGACTAAACAAATAATTTCCACGAACCAACAAAAGGCGCATGTTTAACGTAAATTATTTACTAATAAAATCCGTACAAAAGGAATTTTATTTTGAAGGTGGACGCAAACGAAATTGCTAAAAATATTTCTTTTCTTTAATTAGACTTTTGACAATTTGAACACTTATGTAATTACGAATTATAGTTTACGTTATCGAATGCGCACTGTATTCACATATGTACGACTTTACATATATTTATGGCACGATTTGGTTCATGTTTGTAACATTTATTGACATACATAAGAATATTGACGAGAGAAAATAAATTTAGGCATAAAAATGTGTCTCACTGCAAGAGCTCGTGAATTTCGTAATTTATTTTTAACTTTAGATGCCCTTTGTTGCAAAAATTCCATTTAACATTACTAGGCGTTGCTACAACGAATGTTTCACTCAACTTTAGTAATAGGATTTAATTTCTTCACAATACTATAAATGTTTTCATAATAAAATGTGATCCTCACACTTATTTTCAACTAACTTGTCCGACAAGTAGTTGCTATGAATCTGTTGTTTTTAAATAAGGCAATTTAATTTTTTAAATATTTAGTGTTTTTTGGACATATGGTTTTCAAGAAGGAATAAAACGCATGTAATCCAATATTATGTTCAAGAATTTAGTGTTATTGTAAATGATTTCGGAGAAGTGATCGCCGCGACTGTCTCGAATATATTCCAGCCGAGAGGTTCATTTTCGACTACCGACTAGTCTAGCGGTGTTACCGCTGTGATGAAACTTTCAACTGTGCTTCTTTTTGTAAAAAAAAAATCAAAAAAAAGTGCAGTCGAACGAACGAATGAACGAACAATTCCCCTCCTATTAGCCAAAGCTGGGTGCTGGGTTCCTTCAGATGGTCCCATTGCTAACAGTACAGTCCGAATTAAGAGTTTGGTCGTAGGGCAGCAGCTCACATAACAAAAAATATAGAAGACAGGTTTTTGTTTTGGTGTTTACAGATTTGTTGCCCCTTTAAAGCGCCTAGCTGAAGGAATTAATGGTTATCCCAAAGAATGAGTTTAAGAAATTTTATGAAAACGACCTCGGTATTATTTGAACATACCTCGTATAGACGTACATGATTTCGAAATTTACTTTTCACAGAATAAATATTTCTTTAATATTGTAATTTATACTGAGATATTTTGCTGATTTAAAATAGTATTTCCTTCATTTGACTTGGAAAATGTTTTTAATTTATTTAATTTTATTTAATACAGCGACATATAAATGCTATTTATATATTAGATATGATTTCAGAATTTATCCCTCACGGAATAAGTGTTATTTAATATCACTTATTATCCGTAGATATTCTATTTCTAGGGTCACATGGGTATATTCGGTGGAAAAAGGCCTATTTCGTAAATTTTTTTATTTGTATGCATTATCATGATGTAGAAACCATGACTTGTTGTCCCACAAATCCTTCCTTTTGAGACGAATATTCTCACGCAAACGCTTCAAAACGGATAAATAATATTCAGCATTAACGGATTGACCTTCTGGAAGGAATTCCGAGTGCTCAACACCTTGGCTATCAAAGAAAACAGTGAGCATAACTTTGATTTTCGATCGACTTTGACGTGGTTTTTTGGGTTTCGGCTCATTTGGAAGGCGCCATTCAGATGATTGCTGGGCTGTTTCAACGTCGTATTCATAGACCCAAGCCTAGTCACCAGTTATGATGTGTTGGATGTCCGTATCACTCATTGTGAGCATTTCCTTGGCGAAAGTTTTGCGTTCCTCTTTTTGAAGAAAATTCAACAATTTTGGAACAAGTTGAGCAGACACACGTCTCATGCCCAAAACATCGTGAATAATGCTATGATTCATTTGATATGTTGAGCTCACTAGCTATCTCTCTTTCAGTCACACGACGATTTTCCAACACAATTTTCTTTACTTTTTCGACGTTTTCTTCGTTTATTGGCGTTGCTGGACGACGATCATGGGGCAAGTTCTCCAGCGATGTACGGCCGTCCTTGAACGACTTATACCAATCAAAAATACGTGCACGTGATAGACAATACTCCCAATATGCCTTCTGCAACATTTTCATTGCGTCCGTCGCACTTATTCCATTGGAATAACAAAATTTCAAACAAACTCTTTGCTCAACGTTAATTTCCATAGTAAAATTCGAAAAACACACTCGAGGTTGACTTGTTTGTAAAAAAAAAACTACGTGACAGACATAGGTATAACACTCCTGCCAACCTAAGCAAAAAAAAAGTATGGCCATATGTCTTGTCCTTGTCGAGTTATGGATAAAGTCTCCATTTATATTTGAGCAGAAGGTATATACGTTTAAGAAAGGCGCTCTGAAATATTCAAAGAAAAATATTCATAACAACGCCATTGTGACGTCATTTCCGTTAACCCCCCGGAAAAATATTGGTCTGCGTTGACAGCAGATCTCATGACAGGATCAGCAGAAGTGAAGAAAAGAAAATCGTGTTTTACTTAATACCACAAACTGAAACTTTAACGAAGGAAAAAAAAATGTAGGTTTGGATTTTTGGCAGATTTATTTTACAAAAAAACAAAAATGCAAATTTTGGTAAAATTTGCTCAACATTTTTTTATAAATAGTTGTAATTGAAAAAAAAAAATCCTTCGTCTAATACCTCGTGAATTGTATCTCGAAGCTTGGTGGATAGGAGGGAGAGAAGGATTAGCAATAACGAAAGTTGTGAAATTATATCCATAAATGTATTCATCGAGCCCAATGGCTCTTGAAGAAGTTATGAGATGAACTCAATATGAAAAAATATATAAATATGAACAATAGTCAATATTACTTTAAGGATTTATTGGTTGGAGCCTGGCGGTGAACTCCAGTTGAAAAATTGGAGATGGTACGGGGTGACAATTTCATTTGTTACGAGGCGAATTTATTGATTCCACTGACTCTTTATAAAGTGTTGGAGTGAGAGAGAGCTCCAAGCAATTATTGGTACATTTAAGCCATTCGTTGTGCTGGCAAGCATTAAGGTGTGTAATAATACACGCATACGTAGTGAATGCATCAGGGGAAGCTCAACGGTGAACTCCGATTGAAAAATTGGAGGTGGTGCAGAGTTACTTTAGATGGTGGAGGATGAATATTCCGTTTCAGCCCTACTACTAAACACCCCCTCCTTTCTATCCCCAAAAGGTTAGACACCTGTGTAAAATTTCACTAAGATCGGTTAAGTAGCTTTAGAGAACTTTGAACAGCCGACTTTTAAAATACAGTATCGAAAAAAATGCTTTTAAAGCTCACTGTCTTTGAGTCCGCACCTTCTCAAGGCTGTATAACTCTGAAACTTTTATTCGGATCGACTTGACAATTTCGGATAATATTCTCGAGATAGCGATAGCCGAGTTGTTAACATCTAAAAATGATAGAAATTTAATTTAAATCTAATTTTACCGCGCTCGCCCCTTGGCAAGGAATGTCAACCCCTCCGATAGTATTTCTGACATGAGCTAAGAAGGCTCATAAAAACCTATCATCCGTTCGGAAGCGGCGTAGTATAAACTGTAGGTCCCACCATTTGATGGAAAAACATCAAGACGCAAAACCACAAATTGGAGGAGGAGCTCGGCCGAAAATCGGTTCAGTTGTTACAAAGCGCCAATAATAGTATATTTTAGATGTTGTAGAAATTAATAAGACAAAAACGATCTTTTAAAGCTGTGAGATCTATTTAACTTAAAGCTCAGCATTTGTACACATTATTTTTAATTCAGTGAATTTACGTGTTATCTTACTAAAAGTTGCATTCGAAATTAATTTCTCTTTGTTTAATTGGGTACACGCGCACACATCCACACATGTATACAAACATACATACATACATCAAATGCATTTAATTCAATAAGCCAATTGTAAGGTTGTGTAAGGTAAAAGTAAAAAAAAAATAAATAAATAAATAAATAGGTATATATCTGAAAAATAAAATGTATTCGTCTTGCTTCGTCGTATTTAATTTGTGTATTATCGAATTAATTTAGTTTGTACAACGTAGTCAAAGCAGTAGCAAAATTACTCAAGCAGCAAATTTTTACTAACATTTCAAAGGAAACAATTTTTAAAATTTTTTGTGGGAAAAATTGCCAATTCAGTTCGTATTTAACATTACCGATATATGATGGAGTTGATTTATTGAACGTGCAACTTAAAGTGTTATATCATTTGACACACATAAGTATATTTGAAACCTCAAAGCAAAAGCAACTATAAATCGGCATAATAATGGGTATTCCTGACATTCGAATGCTCATTTCGGTGGAGTTTGAAGTATTTGGCCACGTTCAAGGTAAGTATATCGCTCAAATTTTACGTATCTTGCACTGAATAAAAATTCTATCGAATCAAATATTAAGAATATAATTTTCGCCATTTACACAAAAATTCATTCGCTTGTCGGTACTATTTTTAGATACGTAGTAGTGCACAAGTAGCAGTCGTATGTATGGGTATATGTGCTAAGGCGCCTACGAAAAGTAAATAAAATAAAATCTTAAGACCTGTGCGAAAACTATTTGAATGTCATTTTCTTAAGTTAATTATATATGTATGTACATAGAACGAATATGCATACACGTATGTATATATGTATAAATTTGGAGCAATACTCTCTATAAGAAGTTCCAAAGTATATATGAATATATAATTGGCGCTTTATAACCACTGAAGCGATTTTCGGCCGAGCTCCTCCATCAATTTGTGGTTTTGCGTCTTGATGTTTTTCCAACAAATGGAGGGACCTACAGTTTATACTAAGCCGCTTCCGAACAGCTGACGGTTTTTTTTATGAGGAGCTTTTTATTTCATGTCAGAAATATACTCGGAGGGGTTGACATCTCCTGCCGAGGGGCGACCGCAATTAGAAAATTTTGCTTAATTTTTTATTTAAACTAAATTTCTATAACTTTTGGATTTTGGTCGTACCCTGGCCTTCCGGATGGCGGTATGCAATTCTAACCACCCGGCTACCGCGGCCATTGTACTCCTTTGTAGTACAGCGTTGGACCAACTTACGTCGCGTTCAATGTTGTCACTCGAGAAAATATCTAAGTACCAAAACGCCGCAAAACTACAATTTTCATCAAACCTAACATTTTATTTTATACCATATTTTAAAAAATATGTCCATACTTATAAACATTAGAGATCAATTAAAATGAGCCTCCTTCCGTCGGTCCAATCGCTGGCAGTACAGGTTCAAATTAAGACTTCGGCCGTAGGGGAGTAGCTCTTATGATGGATAATTCCTTGCCAATCCCTTAAAAAACACTGCCAAGCCTTCCTGGTCGTCAATTTTGGCTTGGAGACCATATGTGCCGCCTCACTGCATCCATACATCGAGCTTCTTTGCGTATCCATTCTTTTTCAAGTAGTTTCAAACTGTTTTTTTTTTGTACAATGTTTAGCTCTTGAGCAATAGAAACTGTGTGACGGTCACACTCGACGATTTCCATTATTTTATCGACATTTTCGACAAAAGGCCTTCCACACCGTGGAGCATCTTTACGTCACTGGATCTGTGCTTATTCTAATACGATTTTTTCGCAAAAAGCCACCTACATATGTATGTAACGAATTTCAAGTAAATCGAACCTTTTTCGAACGAACTAGATGTTTTCGATTTTTTTTCCTATAAACCTTTCCAGGAACCACTCAAACGAACATAAATATACAATGCTTAACATTGGCAACAAATCAAAGGCACTTTGTAATAGTCCTTTACAATGCCTAATACTTACTCATGGGTTGAAAATTCCTCCGGGCTTGGCACATTGTTTGTAAAATACCACTTTTGTAGAACTATTTAACTTTTTGCTCAAATTATATCTCAGCTTTAGCAACATCCTCTTAATTCGTACAAAATTTCTGACTGGTGAGTATTATTTGAGGTCTAAGAACAGCCAGTAGTCGATAAGATCAAATACGGTAGTTGTGTGGAGTAGTTCGAAGTTGAAATCATATAGTCTTATTATTGCTCCGATTGTCACCGTGTCATGAACCACATCTATATCGGATATACTCGTACCTATGTAAGGACTTACCGAGCGTACTGTGTAAAAACTAAAGGCAAACGTCAACAAACTGATTCGATCTTATCAGTTCGGCTTCAGACCTGGCAATTCTTGCACTGACCAGATATTAATCAAGCATTAAATCTTGGAAAACATCTGTAAGAAAAGAATCGCTCCACGTCACCTTTTCATCGATTTGATAGCAGCCTTCGATAGCACGAAAAGGAGCCTCTTCGCTGCTATATTTTCATCAATTTAGTATCCCCGCAAAACTTATATAATACCGATATGTAAACGGACGCTGAACCACATCAAAATCTTCCCGACCTCCGGCGCCGGTCGATACTAAACGATTTTTCAAACAAAGTGACTCTTTATTCGTGTGACTTCTTTAAACTAATGCTGGAGAAAATAATTTAAGATATATTTATGAATACATATGTATATATGTACATGTACATATGTATATATACAAATGGGGGACCTATCCGCCGAGAAAATTAAGAAAACTAATTTTCGATAGCTTTGAATGATATTTGGGCCAAGATTTAAACATGACCTTTCGAAATGCCACTTGGCTACTGCGTCCGCATCCTTGGCATAGTTTCACGATTTAAAAAACGTCTAAATCATGTTTTTCGGATAAGTACATACTTCAAAGTATTCGAAGCAGTACTCGTCGGCCAAAGCAGAGGAAGAAATCAACGCCTGTAAACAGATCAGGAAGAGACTAGTTTTGCTTGATTGACCTTCATTTAATTTTCTATATGCTAAGATGAAAATCTTCAAACTACAATACCATATATTCAACAACTCTGTGGCTCCATATCAACCAACTTCTCCTAGCAGAGAAGAATGGAACAACAACTACACCCACTCTGCTGGTAGTGTGGAAATATACACGGATGAATTGAAATTTTAGGGGGAATCGGTGGTGGTGTCTGTTCACGTAAGGCTTGCAATTTACGGCACAGGCACAACCAAGTATATTCTTCTCTACATAGAACACATTCGTATTCCTTTTAACTCGTGCAAACTGCTCCTTAAAGGACTCACCTATAAACAGTTTGTGTAAAGTAGTGAAACCAGACCAAATGGAATGAAGATTACATGAAATGTACTCCTTAATAAAAAAAATTTCCTAGGACGACATCTATGGAACTTCTTATGAAATATGGTAGAGAATCAGTTGAATCAGTGAGGAGGAAATGATCCACATATTCTATGGGAATGAGGCAGCGTTAAATTTACACGAAAGCTTCACATCTACAATACATAACTTTCATGGCCAAATTACAAAGCCCTCTTGATACAGTGGTGAAAAGTATGTGAACTAAGACGAAAAACGACGGAATGCAGCAAAAACAACAGATATCAATAAATCGGTAAAAAGAAACTGTGATTGAATGAAGAATGATTTTCAACAAAATTGAACGAAGAGCTAGTCTAATGAGGAAGAAGAGGGAAGGAAAATTCCCTAGGGATCAGCATTAAGACCAATAATAATTTCACCATCGAAAATCAACACAGAATCACTTTTGCTACTTTAGACCTAGTAGTAAAAAGTAAAGCCATCTTTCGACGAACAAACATCTAGCTTTACAGGACTCACTGTCGTGCTGTATGGTGCCGAAGTGTGTGCGGTTACAGAATCTGTTGAGTCGGTATTAGGAGTTCTCGAAAGAAAAGTTTTGCCAAAAAAAAATATTAATATTTGAATTTTGTGTTTAGGCCATCACACAAGTCTTCTCTCATCAAACAAACAAACCATGTGGGAGGACTTGCTTCTTGACTCCCACGTCACTATTGACAGTCACAACTTTGAGGTCGTACATAATTTCGTCTATTTTGGAACCAGCATAAACACCAACAACAATATCAGCCTTGAAATGCAAGGCAGAATCACTCTAGCCAACAGGTGCTACTTCGGACTGAGTGGGTAATTGAAAAGTAAAATCTTCTCTCGACGACAATGGGAAAGCTCTACAAGTCTCTCATCATTCCTATCCTGCCGTATGGTGCGGAGACCTAGGTGATGACAACATCTGATGATTCGGCATTAGAAGTTTCCGAGAGAACGATTTCGCGAAGGATTTAAGAACGCAGAGCCACTCTACGCTAGACCAAATTGGACGAATAGATGAGAATGTTACAGCTTTGAAAATTTTCAATGCAATACCTGCGGCTGGCAGTAGAGGAAGTGAAAGACCTGCAATAATTTTTAAAGATTAGTTGGATAAGAACCGCATTTCATCTGATATCTCCAATCAGCGTTAAACGACGAAAAGAAGAAACGATTGGCAAGCTATTCTCAACTCGGCTATAATCGTTTAAACTGTTCTACGACAATAAAGAAGTTCACCCAAACACACAGACAATCATAGTTCATTTGGAAGTCTGTTGATTTAAAATTTTTGTGTTAAGTTCAAGTTACATTTAATACATACATACATACATATGTATATACATACATGACTAAAATAGATTTTGTCAACACTTCTATTTCATACCAACATTGACGATTTGGCAAAACTTTAAAATTTTGGTATGAATGTTATTTCGTTAAATATATCGAGACTAAAGCCACACAAAGGTACAGTAAACATATTTTTGTGTGCACAAAAAAATAGTAAACAAGTACAAATGTAAACTTAAAACTAAATTTGTGTACTCATAACTTTTTAACGGTATTTTGCAGAGATTTGAAATTTTAGTGGTCAATGTGAATTTTGGTAAGTTATCGATTTGCATCAAAACAAATAATCGATCATATTGTCTCTTACGTTCTTTTGGCGGTTAGGGCCCAATGTGCATTATTGTATTAAAAAAACTTATATTTTAAATGAAGTTAAAACTAAAAGCAGCTGATAAAGATCCCAAATAGTCAATTTTCTGTTGACCATTTGTTACAAGTTTCATGTCCATGTTATTTACGGCTGCATAATTGCCATCACTTTGGGGAAACTAAAGATGTTTGTTAACAAATTTTTATAGAACTCAACTTACCGCTTTCGCCATGCTACAAATATCCAGGTTATAAGAAGAGAATGTTAAGAATAAAACGACATTAGTTGAATCATGGTAAGATTTCCTTGCTTTTTACTCGCCATTATTTACTCGGTAAAACTAAAGTATTCCTTAGAACGAGATTAGCTCCGATGCACTCACTTTGTTATTGCTTTTTCTATTAACTTTTAGAATTTGCTATTGTTTTCTATTAACTTTAATAATTTCTTAATTTAGGCACAATTGATTAGTTTTCGTAAATTTTTGGATTACCTTTGCTAATGTTCACAGTTTTACAAAAA
Source organism: Ceratitis rosa (assembly GCA_037013455.1). Lineage (NCBI taxonomy): Eukaryota > Metazoa > Arthropoda > Insecta > Diptera > Tephritidae > Ceratitis > Ceratitis rosa. Next base: position 227,144 of record JAWMAG010000421.1, on the reverse strand, counting down.
AAAAAAATTAATACAATTAGGGTATTCAGACACTGAAGTTAGATTTCATCCAAGGCGAATTCATAAAGGCAGCAAATTCAAAATGTTTCATTCATTGATCGTAGAGTTTGACAAAACTATTTTTTTATTTTTATTAGATTAGCGCAAAAATAGAGCGGAACAGAGGGTATGCTTATTTTTTGTTTATTTTTAAAAACCGATGGATTTTCCATAGTTTTGACAATATCTTCGCAAAAGCAAAAACACTCTCTGCTCTCCGTTCTCACTTTTATGAATTCGCCTTAACAATTACCGTACGTTTTGTTTCAGCATAAATATGGTTAATGCCCGTAATATACGAGTGGTTAGCAGAGCGTACTATTATTCTAAAAGTCAGAGTTCAATTCCTGGTGCGATTAACATCCAAAATTTTAGAAAATTTAAATTTTATAATTGTATTCTTCTTAAGCAGACAATGCCAAGCCCACTAAAAACCCATTTTGACAATCCCGACGTTAAGGTCAATTCAATTAATTAAAAATAAAATTAATGCGCTGCCGTAGTAACTTCAGCAAATAAGAAAAGCACGAGCAAGCTGAAACTACTTCCGGAAGGTGATTTGAAAATAAAGAGTTGCCATACTCTACACTTTCTCTTACTCAAATCGTGAATCGTGGAAAGAATGGAATGGACTTGTTAAAATTTCTTTTCGGTTGCTCAAATCAGAAATTAACTTTTTTTGAGGGCAAATTGGAAAATATTTTTTCTTGCAATGTCTGACTGCACCTTAAGCTAAGAGTTGTTCGAAAATATAAGGGTCACTTTATTAGATGCAGTTTTTTTTATGAAAAATAATTCTGCAAAACTACTGTATAAAACTTAATAGCGAAAAATTACCATTCACTTTAAATATCAGGTATATGTATGTACATTATACGAAATTATAAAAATATTGATTCACTAGAAAAGAACCAGAAAGGGGTTAAATTTGTACAAATTCTCCATGTCGGTTAATGGGATTTCAGACCAAAGCGCTTAAAAAACTAAAATTATATAACTTTTGTTATCAAATTATTGTATACTATCATATGGTGATCATAGGATGTAAGCCTTCTCCATAGATTTTCAATTAGAGTTCTGAGAAATATAAAAAAAAAAATGTTAAGCTCCGGCGTGTTTTCTTCTTAAAAAATCTAGTTAATAGGCCAAAATATTTCCAAAACTTGAGGAAAATAAGATTCCAAAAGCATGCTTATTTACTAGCTGTGATGCTTGCCAAACACCTCAATTTCAAGCGTAAAAAAAGGGAAGCCATCACAATCGTCCTTTTGTAGTTCTTTGCATATGCCTTATCTTGGACAAATATAATATGATATGAAACTTACTCACTTATCTATTATCTTTGGGCCTCGATTAGATTTCGTTGCTACAACAGTCAGCTGTGAGTTAAAAATGTGAGCTGCCGTACACAATCCGCTAAAAACTAAATTTGAAGTTAATGCGATTTTTTTAATTTTCAGCAGAAGGTTGCTTTAATTATACCTAGTTATAACAAAAGTGTGCAAATTAGCTTTGCTGGCGAAAGAACAAAAACCCAAGCCCACAAATGGTTTAAATTCTTTCAGAAAATATTACAATTATTTTTGAATAACTAAATACTACTTAGACAGTAAACATTAACCTTTCTTGCAAGGTTTACCTTTTTTATTAAAAAAAATTATATGTAGATATGTGACAATAATAGTGGATTAAAAAATATCTCTTAAGTTAAGGATTAGCTGGTTGGATAGAATTTACATTATTTTCATTAAAATTGTGTTTTAAGAGTGTGTAAATTAAATTTAATGATTAGTTATATTGTACTCAAAGTTTTTATTCAATTATACTCAACTATAGTTTCACCGTAGTGGAAAAGTTTGAAAATGTTATAAAAAATACACAAGAATATTATTAATTGAAAAAAGTTTAAAATCTTCTAAGTTATGTAATAACTAATAAGATCTTTCCATTTAAATAAATTACAACATATCTGTTCATGAAAGAAACATTTAACTTAATAAATTGCAAATTGAATATACATACATACATTCATACTCAACTAATTCATTTTATTTTTTAGGCTGTTATTTCACAAAATATACAAGGGATCTTTGCAGCAAAGCTGGAATAAAAGGTTGGGTTAAAAATTCCAAAAACGGAACTATAGTAGGAAAAATGCAAGGTCCAAAAGAAGAAGTTGATAAAATGTAAGCCTCTAACCACCCTAATCAATAATCGCTCAAGATTTTCTTTCTCATAGGATACATTGGCTCTCAAAGGAAGGTTCGCCTGGCTGCCAGATCGAGAAGTGTGTTTTACAGAACACAATTACAATCAATCGGTTGGACTATAAAGACTATGCAATTCGATTTTGATTTATAGAAAATCATATGTATTCAATTTTAATCTTTAAATAAGTGGTTTTCTATTTATATAGAAGTTTAATAAATTTAAAAATTAAAAACGAAAAAATGTATATTAATTTAAACTCGAAATCCAAGATTAAACCCTTTATTCGTAGCTATTGCATGTTTCGTATAACAATATTGATTTAACAACTTTGGAAACGACCATTAGCCTTCATGCGTTCAAAAGACTTCTGCGCGTCATAAGTTCTAAAAAGATACAAAATAGAGAATTTGATACTTATGTATTTCAAGTTCAAAAGAATATCTTACTTATAAAACTCGGCATACGCATCCTTTTTAGGTTTGTTGATGGCGAAATTCCAGCCAACGGTTACAACAGTAGTAAGCGCGATGGCAACGATCAAATTTTTCTTAATTGTAGCATTATGAAGGCCTCGCAACACAGGCTTTGCTGAACTTACAGTAGCAGGAGCACTTGCCATTTTAATATCTGCAAGAGTTACGTAAGAATTTATCACATTAAAACAATTTTCCAACTAAAAAAATTATTCAGTGTTGCTCAGCTATAGTTGCTTTAGTTTATAATTGGTATTCTTATAAAATTAATTACACAATTTTGTTTTAATTATTACTTGCTATAAATATTACACGCTTCACCTTTGGTTAAAGTTTTCTTTTGGAAATAGTTGCAAGACTATCGGTGACAATCGCTGTCGGTAAAAGCAAAGGATGCCACATTTAAATAATACATAGTCCCCCGATAAACGTTGGCAGCACCTACGACACTGTATAACGATAATAAACTTTGAGCTTACGCATAATGCATCACCCATTTGCGATGCGACGGTACGACAAGCGGAATTTGTCTAAATTAAAACACACACACGGCTTTTCCATGATACGTCCTATTACGTTGTTCGCTCTCCCAATTTTGATTCGCACTCCAATTACGTGTTGAAATACTTAAATATTTAGGAGGGAATTACGTCATTCCCAATCACCATGCGAATTACTACCAAATCAAGGCCACGATAGACTCGAATGTGTATAGGTAATCAAATGACAAATCAAAGCAAAAAAGGCGATAACCGTGAGATAAGAAAAAAAATTTGAATTGAAACTTTTGGATATCTCGCTAACTTTCAAAATATCAAACATTTATTATACTTCCTAAAACTTATTCATTTTTGTTCATTTAAAGATTTAAAAAATTAAAAATTTCTTCGTAAACTTAGTATTAAATGGCATGATGTGAGGCTATGAGAAAGTACAATAAATACTAGTAAGCTTACCAGCTTCAGCAAATATTAGACTTAGCGCTAATGCCAATTGCCCAATAGAAACGTAGAAAAGTGACTGACTTACTAAAAGAGACGCTGCAAAAAGTGAATAACTTTATTGTAAGTGACTCAAGTTATGAGTGGCATATGATGATAGACAAGGCAAATATAGATAAGATAAGGTTGGTAGCGCAGCTGCTTTCTTCTTCTATCAACTGCTAGATTTCAATAATGTGAAGTGAAATAATGACTTAAATTTAAGCAACAGGATCTTTAATCCATCAGAAATCCACAGGATAGTTAATTTACCTTGAATTAAGACAGTTGATAAATCTCATAAAAAATTTTAGTGGAACTTCTTTATTGTTTATATCATAGATTTAAATATTAGATTTTATGTAATTAAAAATCAAAATAAAACTCACCAGAACCAAAAGCCATTTGGAGTTATGGTAATAGTTCTGAACATAGCATTATGCCTGAAACACATGTGCAGTAACACTGCACGCAGTAGTGCACGTTTAGTGCAGACATTTTATATTTGTAAACACCTACACGGTAAGTTCTGCTTGACAGCTTCATGCAGTGACTATTCAATTTAATATTTGTAAAATAAAAATGGATGTGAAAAAATATAGAAAAAAATTAAAACATTATTACTACTTTCGAGTTGTAATTAACATATATATAAAACTATTAAAATTACGGTTGAAATAAAAGACTATAACAAAGATTTGGATGCGAATATATACGCACACTCTGCAAATTTCTTTTCGCGATGCCAGTTGTTTTTGTATGAGTGGTGCCATGTCGTATAAAAACCTGTTTTCCATCACAAAATTCATTAAATATACTTCCGTTTTTAAAGAATAACGATATATCAAAACGTCTAAAACTGCAGGTTTAGCATTAGCAACAGCTTATACAAACTAGTGTTTTCAAAATTTTACTGCGCAGTATTACTGTACATGTGTTTCTAGCATTATGGTATGGAACCAAAAAAACCGGTTCGATAAGTGACACATCAAATCAAAATTTTATAATTTCATTCAGTTTATGCGGTTTATTAGTTTAGAAAAGGAATTAATCTAAATCATAAATTGATGAATTTAAATAAATAAATCGTGAACTTGTATGCATAACGTTTATGTGAAAAGCATCAGATGAAATTTTTGAGTTCAGAATGATATTTTTACTTTCATATTAATGTCCGTAAAACGTAAAACGTTTTAACTACCAAACAAAGATAAAAATGTTTTCGAAAAGAATGGCATCACTCCTCGGAATTCCCTAGTTAAGGAAATCTTTAATGGAATGCTTTCCAATACAATTTTCATTTTCCAAAATCGTTTGGATGGCAAATGCAAATGGCGGTTGTTATTGTGATCGCAAATTATCGTGGAAAAAATATTTTGTAGAATCTTTGTGAAGTCACAATATTTAACGCTATAATTAATATTAATTTAAAAATGAAGGTGTGTTCTAACGCGTGTATAAATACAGTAAGATTAAAAAGTTATTTAAACCTTCGGTTCCGAAATATTCGTACTTTCGTCGTTTAATAACTCGCTGCTGCGTATGTGTCCAAATAGTACCAAGTTATGTTGTGAGGACACGAATTTTCACGCATAATCTGTACGATATTTATAAGTACTGTGTATAAGTGTGCGGTGTGATTTATAATTTAGACAAAAATGGAAAATAAATAATAGACACAAAATAGAAATTTGAAAAGGTATAAATGGTAACAATAAAACGAATCAGGTGAAAAGAAGTAATATAACTTGGAAACTAAATCCCATGAAAGGCGGCGCCTTTGATAAGTGGTGGTGTGGCAATTCCTTGATATGAATCGGATGGCAGAAAACATCGTGGAAAAGGTCAAAACAGAAAAGTGCTAAAAGTAATATTCATGCTAAAAATTTTGTTTGCAATTGACCTATGTTTGGAATAAATATATTTTTGAATATATTTCTGTATATGTATTAGTACATACATATTTGCGGGTTGTTAAAACTTTAGTTGATATTTATGTGCTACTTTGATTTTGTATATCGGGGCTTTTTATAGAATTTGTGAAAAGTGAAAATCCATTTTATGGCTTAGTGGTTTAAGTGATGTATATAAAAACCTTTTACAAAAATATAGATAGATCTTTTAAAGAGAATCCGAATGAAAAGGCATTTTTGTGAAGTGTAAACATGAATCAAGAAGGGTGGAAACTTTATACTGTATCGATTTGTATCAATTGTTTTCAACGTTTTTTAAAAGTGGTTATATCTATGAAAGCTAAGTGATTGTAACAAAAGTTGGAACTTTTTAAACTTTATATATGTATTGCAATCCTACCCCTAAAATTAAAACTCTACAACAAAGTGTGATTGTCGTGTGATGATATGCAACTTAAACAGGTGAGTAATGAAACTTTATTCTACCTTAGATTTTAATGAAACTTGATAAAGTGAATATTAACGTTAATTAAAACTTACAAATCACATATAGGACTTATTAATTCAATAAATAAAATAGGAATGGTAGAAATACTTGCTATTTGCATATTATCGGGGCTCTTCTTTTACTAACATTCGTTACATTTAATAACGTCTGTGCATATGGTTTATCTCTTCTACGGCCTATTGCACGAATGAAATCTGTCAAAGAATGAACCAAAATGGCGGACATGTTCATAGTAAACGAAAAGCGTTTTTCTTCCAATGCATCAGTATCCTCATCATTCAAAGTTTTGAGACATTGTAAACAAATTGTTGAAGTATTTTAAAATTTTAGTTGAATTTTAAGAATTAATTTAATCGTTAAGTTTAGCTAAAAATTTAATATTTTCTTAATATGTAATGAATAGCACTCTTTCCTCTTTCATTGGAAATATTGGAAGTTTGGAAATCAAGTGGATACTAGAAATTTAATTAAAGGGAAGACATGAAATGTCAAAATTTTTATTTTTTTTTATACTTACATTAATATGTATGTTATATACATATGTGTGCTTAGGAAGATGTGCTTCACATATAGAGTATCTCATAATTATTTCATTAATTTAAATAAATATATTTCTGTTGTAGGATATATAATCATTCAAAATTATTATTTTTTCTTGATTCATTTATAAGTATAACTCATTTACTTTACACAAATACACATACAATCGATAGTAAATAAAACATCGTTATGATTTATAAAATATTTTTTCGATTATTCCTCAAGTCGTAAAGTTCGTATGTAATAACCCGAATTGACGAATCGGAATTTCGGTACTCGAAAACCATGTTCGAAATTCGTAATGATTACGGCGATTCAAAATGTGTGGCCAATGATTTTGAAACGTGGATTGTTCTTACCCCAGAATAAAATCCTTACCAAGTGTAATTTTCACCTAATCCTTCTTCATTATTAGTAAAACTCTTCTATGTTTTAATGTTCATTTTCATGTACTGACATCCCCGCAGCTCATATGCTGGTTGAATTCTTCGTAAGACTAAAAGCACCTTTCATGAAAAATTTACTTGTCGTTTGGTCTGGGTAGAAGGCTCCCTCGCTTAGTCCTGACATTCACCCTCGATCTTCAATTTATTGCTGATTTGAGTCTACCCCCGAGGGAAGAAAATTGCGATTTAACCGAAGATTCCATTTATGACCCGGGTGGAACGCTTCTATGAGCGCTGCCTTCACTAAAATAAAGCTTGCATATCTTAACGCTAAGGTGGGCAAAATAGGTATCTTCGGCACCACAATCGAGCAGTTCAATCTCAATGACGAAACATTCAAAATTAGGCTGACGATGATTGACTTTGCAGAGGCTGAATAATAGTTGTTTTGAACACAATACTATGAAGCGTATTGCACAAATACTAAGCAAATTAACGACGACAAGACGAAATATCTCTTGTTTTCGTATCCACATCGTTGTTGACAGTCTTAACATTAAAGCTAGGCAGTAGGGCAGCATAGACACCTATAATAATGTCAGCCGTGAGATCTAACGTAGAAGACCTCTCTCAACGAGCTCGAAGAGTTTTCTAGAGGAAGATTTTTTGAAAGGTTTATGATCCTTCACACATTGGCAGTTTGTTGTAGGTATTTTACGCCGACTCCTACTGCGATTTGTGGTTTGTGTCGCGATGTTTTTCCAACAAATGAAACGACATAAAATTTATTCTAAGATGCATCTGAATGGCTGAACTATTTTTATTAGGAGATTTTCTTTCATGATAGAAGTGCCTTCGCTGGAATCGCGTAAGCGGCACCTACGTCAATAAAGAAGTATTTTTATCTTATATTTAATAATTAAATTTATCTCTATTTTTTAGTAGCACTTAATTTATATATATATGTATATATATAAAAAATAAGTATTTAAATTTTTTTAAATTACAGCAGATTGATTCGTGCGTGCGGATAACAGTGCAAATCCCTAAGGATGCGGCTCAACGGCTACGCCAGCTGGCGGCGGAGGGCAATCCAGCCCTGCGAGCCCTCGGCATTATATCTGTGCAGTTGGATGGCGATTCTGTGATATCCATAAAATTACCCGGCCAAGAGATTAATTTGAAAACCTCAGGTATGTTTTTTTAATTAGTTATCCAACTGAATAAAATAAATAAAAAATATTTATATTTGTTTAGATAATGCTGTGGGTGATCCATCAAGCACAGCCAGTGGGTTGGGTGAGTTTGCTCAGCTGTTGCAAAATGGAGGAACTGCGATTGAATGTATCAGCGACCCTTCAGGTAGGGGGTCAATTTTACAAACACAAATGCAATATGGTGTTCCTACCCAAAATATCAGCCCAGCCATAAATGATGGAATATCTCCACAACCGCAATTAATTCAACAGCAGGTCGTACAGGAGAGGCGAAATTTGTTGCTAGGCGGTCCGAGTACAAGCAGTGCTGCTCAGGCCATTCTGCAAAAGCAACAATTACAACAACAGCAATTGCAACATCATAGTTCTCAACGTCAACCGCTGTTTAAGCCTCCAAATACTGTGTGCCCCATGGATGGAAAAGTTCCAGTTCCACCAATATCTTCAAACTTAAATGGCGGTTTGAGTAATCGAGACTATCCATTTGTGAGTATGAGACAAGCTCGCGTTTTACAGGGTCGGGAAAATGCATTAAACAGTGGACTAGTAAACGTCAATCAATCATATTCGCCAAGTAACTCACAGTCCCTGCCAGCCCCGCAACATGAACTTGGAAGTGGTTTGGGACCGTCACCTAATGTTCCGCTAAAATTCATAAAGAATTCTCCAAATATCGAGCTCACTAAAACGTCAGTGTTAGCTGGAAATAAATCTCAATTTTTGCAACCTCCTCCTCCACCATATCCGGGCATGAGCAACATAACTTCAACTGTCGTGCACAAGCCCACATCTCAATTAAATAAACCAGTGCAAAATTACTTACAAAAAAGGGTTGGCGGGCCAGCGGGACTTCAAGCGACAAATGTTACGTCGCCTAATAACAATAATATTGCCATTTCATCACCTTTGCTTGTGAATTTATTACAAAATGATGGCAATCCAGTTCCAAGTCAAGTAAAATTGTCTCCACAAATGTCTGTAATGCAAAGCCAACAAAAACCACAACAGCAGCAGCCACAACAAACTTTGCCGTTATCATCAGTAAATCAACATCCCCAACTGATGGGCTCACCAATGCGTACGCAGACAGTGGCTACAAGTGTTATGCTAGAAAATAAACAAAATCACCAACAACAGCAGGAACCACTGTTACATTCAGCAACGGAAAACAATTTGATTAGTGCATCTTCTACAATGGGCATGCCCTTATCTCCCAGTGTTAATACGAGTATGCTTAATTTGCAACAGCAACAACAACAACAACAGCAACAGCCGCAGCAAATTATGACAAGCCCTGGAAGCAACTTATTTGGACATCAACAATTCCAAACAAACTTTCAGCCGCCGCAGCATATGGCATCTCAACAAAGTAATTTCATACGTCAGCAAAGCCAGCAACAAGCTGGAGTTGTTACGGTGCCAGGTGTAACAACTCATCGTTTCATACAACAGCAACAACAACAGCAACCTTTCCAGCAAACTCAATTGATACAAACGCATCAGCACCAAGGGCCTCAGCAGCCCAGTGTTAGCGGAATAATTTTAAATAGCGTTCATCCGCAGCAACAACAACAACAGCAACCAGATGTCCGACAGGTTCGGCCTGGAAGTGGTATGCCAGGGCATGTGGTAGTCCAGCAACATCAGCAGCAAGCCCATCAGTTTCTTTCGTCAGGTGGCATATCTCCAGCTGCATCGCATTCACCCGCCTCCAGTCACCATTCAATGCATAGTCCGTTAATGGGACCTCACCAACAACAACTGCTGTCACCTTCAACGACACCGATTCAGTCACCACACTCCCATCCCCCGCTTGCGTCAAACCATCTTGGGCAACAACAGCATGTGCAATTGCATCAGCAACAACATCAAATACAACAGCAGAAGAAGACAGCATTGATTGCAGCTACGGCAGCATCACCATCATCACACAGTGTTACTTTTCATCACAACACACAAGTACCTTTATCAGCAGTAGGAGCAGGATCTTCTAATACTGTCAGTGGTGGTTCTATATCAAACTCATTGCCACCGCCACCGGACTATAATCAGGCAGCAAACACGACATCAACAACTCACTGGCCAGTGCTCAACAAACAGCTGGATTCAGAAACTAAAATTAGTTTTCAGGAGTTTGATCGTTACCAAATGCAGTACAATTTGCAGCAGCAGCGGATCAACAAAAATCATCAAACACAGTCACAGAAGCAAGATCCTCGCAAGCAGCAATTGAATGATAATATAACCGGTTCGGGGGCGGAAACAATTCCAGGCATTGTAGGCGTTTCTTCTTTAGATAATACCACAAGTGGATTACCAGATCCTTTGATATCGTTGTCAGACTTTGAGGCTTTAACCACAAATGATCTGGATGCTTTATTACCCACACTAAACTGTTTGGAATCCACCCTTAGTTTAGATGATAAAAACGAATTGGAGTCACTTTTGCAAGATGCAAAAGATCTAGATTTGGATCTAATTGAAGAAAATCTTTCTGCCGTGGGAGTGGACATCGATGAGACAGCAGCTGCAGCTTCATCACTTTTAGAGGCAGACGTAACACAAGTGCCGCCTAATGTCACACTTAGTCTTAATTCCATGCAATTTGAGCAAAATGTGCAGCAACAACAATCATCATTCACAGAAAGCAATAACATAATGGCCATGCGACAAAATCAATTACAACCGCAGCTAAATATTATTCAAATGCAAGATCAGATGATGCATAATCGTTATAAATCCGAAGATAATTCAAATCTCTTAAGCAATCAATCCAATCAGAAGGTGCATGTAAATCAAAACCTTTTATCCCATTCATCACAACTACCGCTGCACTCTAATCATCAATTACAACAACAGAGTATTATTCATCAAAAGCAGAAGGGTGGCTTAGTGGATGGTAATTGCTTTTCTTCAAAGCCGACAAGTGGAGCTGTTTCTTCATCTAAATCTAGAAAGAAGCAATTCTTAATAAATCCACTAACAGGTGAAATGGAGCCAACACAAAGCGATGATAGTGAGACAGAGGCCGAACAGGAGACTAAACAAATGTTGTCAAACTTGAAAAAATCCAATATAGTCTCGTCATTGATTGACAGTTTCAATTGCAATCGACCAAGCGATAACTTACCCAATTCTCTCTTGGAAGATGATTCGAATTCTTCTGGTACCGCTATTTCTAAAGTTTCTACGAATGAGGCAAATAATTTAATTATACCTGGGACTGGAAGTGATATAGCACCATCACCAGATTCCTTAAAATCGAACAAATCGAACCGTAGTGTTAAACATACAAAACGAGATGGTGGCCAAGTGCCTAATAAATCTTTAATACTTAATAATACAAGTGAATTTGGTGTAAATAAAACACCTAGCCCAAGTTTAACGGGTATTTCTAAAACTACGACATTAACAACTTCCAGCGTTGTGCATAGGAAATCAAAATCAAATGTAAACCGTGAAAAACATCAAAATAATGTGAGAGAGAAAAAACAAGATGTAAATGCAAGCTCTGAAGCCACTAAACCGAAGAGAACGAAGGCAAACGCTAGATCAAAGGCAGTAAGCAACGCATTAACAGCTAAGTCAGTTTCTACTGCAATGGTGACTGAATCTACATCAACGACGTTAAGTAATATGGTATCAAAAGCACACGCTGCCGATATGGGTAATACTAATGAAAAAATAAAATTGCGGTTGAAATTGGAAAAAAAGGAACCCGTTTCACCTGCTTATAAAGTAGACGTTTCATTTTCAACTCCACCGAAATCAGAAACGCCAGAAAGTAGCTCTTTAAGTATAACACCACAAAGCAATAATAATATAAGTATTCAACCTAACGTAATTGTAAGCCAAAATACAACTTTACGCCAACACCAACACCAACAACAAAACCAGTTGGACACTGGCCGTTTGATACAGAATCAACCTGCGGGTTTTAGTAATTTCACACCTCCACAGTCACAGTCGTCAGCAGTCAGTGTTGAGCCCTCCGGTTCAAGTGATGAACCACGAGTACCTCCATTACACATCAGCCTAAGAGGTGGCAAAAATTCAATTGTGATTAAAAGCAGCCGTAAAGATCGTAAGAAGCCACAGAGTATGTCAAATATATCCTCTGTGGTATCTAGTGGTGATACTGATGATGATCAAAAACAAAAAACTAATAAGCAATTAAGACCGCAAACATTACAGCTGTTAGATGTTGGTACAACGGTTATGAATTCAGAAAAAGTACTTCCATTTTACAGTTGTGTATCTACAGCTCTAACTCCGTCAGTTTTTAATAGCACCGGAAGCAGTAACAACTCTCTGACCGTAATGTCATCATCGCGTCTGCAGACTATATCAAGTGGCGAGCCGACATCGACAACGGTCTCTATGACAATGTCATCGGCAACACCATCATTCTTGTGTAACAAAAATGGTCTGACAATAAGTGCAATTAAATCTCTTGATACAAAAAGCGGTACAAGTTTGAATGACAATAGAAATTTAATCATTGGATCAACAAATGTTGGTACATTACCATTTCCACCACAATTAATGCAGCAATCTCAATATCAGAAACAACAATCAACTAATGAACCGTCAAGCTTACCTAGTAGCATTACACTTAATTCAATATCGAACTCCAGCGTGGTGGTCAGTTCTAGTGATAAATCAAGTGTAGTTAATCGTGTCATTAGCTCATTAAGTTCAAAGTCAGCGGCGACAATTACACCAGTTGGTATTGGCGGAGGAAAGCCGCTGACGAAGAACCACAACCCTCCATCTTACTTAACAGCAGTACAACAGCTTCAACAACAAAAGCATCAGCAGAAGCAATTGGAAAAGCAAGCACAATTTAGTGTCCTTAGTGGAAGTCAATCTGCTCAGCAGACAATTGTGGCGGTAGCTACTATGTTGCCGAGTGCAACGACACTTAAGCGAGTTACAGTACCAAAATCATTAACAGAGCAAGGTGATACAATTAACAAAACTGAAAGGCTTACTGTAACAGAAGAGACAAATTTGTATAGAGAAGCTCAAGCTCTTTCTTCGATTCCGTCATCCCCACAAATTGTCGGCATTAAAAAGCAAATTAATGAAAATGTACGAAATGAACCTGTTTCGACTATTCAAACTGTCGTAAGCAATGGAGGCCCAAATATCGGTAATGTTGTTTCGAATAGCCAAAATAATGTTGCTAGTACATCTTTGCCTACTCTATCTAATGCAATTCTACGTAACTCTCCGGCAAGTAATGGAAGTGGTACACTAGGTCACGGTAATGGAAATGGAACTGGAGAGGATAGTGGTATCGAGTCAATGGATGCGTTATCCGAAAAAAGTCCTCATCAACAAACCTCTAGCAGTCCGATTCAACAACAAATAAATAATGGTGGTAATGGTGGTGGGACTGGTAACGTTGAAAAACCCATTGTTGCTACAGCATCTGTAGCTACGAAAAAATCCTTAGCAAATCAAACAAATAGTGAAACTATAATTGTAAAGGATATGACAACTAAAATAATAACACAAAGCAAAGACGATAAAACGGCATTAAATCTGAAACCAGAAGAAAAATGTAATTTTATTGATTTTGCGGAAGATGAAATTGAAAAGGCCTTAGCTAAAATGGAAGGTTTCAATGAGGATTTATTGGAAGTTGATACGCCCTCAAGTGTTAATACAGTTTCACAATCAGCTACTACAAATTGTTCGCGGGCTTCACCTAAAATAGAGGAAACTTTAAATAAGGAACAGCTAGAACGCATAAGCAGCGTAAAAATTGCAACAGATACTGTTAAACAATTGTCAGAAAAGGGAGAGATTGAGGACAAGAAAAACATTCAATTTTCTTCGGTTGGAAATAAGTCAACAACAGAGATAAAAGAAGATAAATTCTATACCAAGCATAATGACGGTATAGAAAATGATACGGCGAGTGCGATTGACGCGAAAAATAAAAGCGTTACGTTAGAGCCTTCTGATGGAAAGATTAAAGAAAATATTGAAGGAGTGGACAATGTAAAGAAGGCTGAGCCTGAAACTCAAAATCATCGGTACGAGTCGAATTCCGTTTATCCCCCAATTTCCATAGAAATACCAATGCAAAGTGAATTAGAATCTAATCGTATTCGCACGCGTGCCAGTAGTCGTTTGGGAAGCCCCATGGATGCAAATAAAATGAGTCCGACAGTGTTAATAACAACGAATGAATCCAATTCTAATTCCTTCGTAATCGCCAGCAATAAGCACATCAACAAAATTGGAGTTTCTTCGCAAGACAATACCAATTCACAATTAACCATGTCAATAATTGATAATGGTATTGAGTCTGGTATAGGAAATAAGCGAAAACGACAAGAATCTTCTGCAAGTACTCACAGCTCTAATAACGAATGTTCGGACGAAAAGCGACTTCGAGCAAACAGTATAAGTATTGCTACTGGTAGCCTTGTAGCAAATGAAATGGATGAAAATATGACCCAATCGTCATCATCAAATGAAATGCAAGATGTTTCCAAAGTTTGTGATATAAGAAAATGTGAAGAATCTTCTGATTCTGATGAACCATTGATAGAGGTAGCCGAAAAAGTAAGAAATTCTAAAGTTGGGAACTCTACTACTGCTGTAAACAGTAATGAATCCGCTATTCAAGCTACTCTAGCAAATCTTACAACAACGGGAAAATCCGAACTTAGCAATACATCAGGCTCAGAAAAGGCTACTAGAAATAATCGGACATTACATATAAGTAGTAAGTAATAATATATAAAAATATTGTTTTTTTTTATTTAAATAAAATAGTTCAAATTCGAATTCAAACACAGACTATAGCCATATCTTTATAGCTCCTCGAGAACGATATACTTGTTTGAATGTTACTTTCTAATCATACAAAAGAGCATCGTCGCATTTCATACAACACATCGACGCAGAATCGGTATTGACGGAACGTATTAAGAACATGTCGACGATTTGTTTTGTGATTTCTGATTTCTTTTTTTAATTTTTTTTTTTTTTTTTTTTTTTTTTTGCAAAAGGTTTCCTTCCTCGAATGTTCTTATGTAAAAACGTTCTTTGTTAGTGTTATATGTATTAGGTTTTCAAGATAAATGGGCAAAAAACGTTTTTTTTTTATTGTCTTATTAATTTCTACAACATCTCGAGAATATTATCTTAAATTTTCTAGTCGATCTGAATAAAGTTTTCGGAGATAGAGCCTTAGGAAGGCCCCCAAAACGCGCTATTCTCGAAACTGTGTAAAAATATTCCTCAAAGTATTGTAATTTTTGGGGAATGTTGCGGGGATGACAGTCCTTGGCGGGATAAAAAATCCGGGTCGTTCCGGTATAAAGACCCGACTGTCGCGGGAACTATTGGATTTTAGTCGCCTCTTACGACAGGCATGCCTTACCGCGGGCAAATTCTTGAACCCCTAACCCGCAGGGGTTCAGTCGGTTGTCAAAAGTTCCTCAAACAATTTTGATGAAATTTTACACAAGATTCAATTCGCGAGGAGTTGAACGAAGAGTTGTTTATGTTTTCAATTACAACTATTTAAGAAAAAAATTTGTCAAATCTTGAATTTAAATTAAAAGTTTTTTCTCAATGCGACCGAAGTAAAAATGTGTTCACGCGCAGCCCATTTACTCAATAATAGCCAATAATTTAAGAAACTTCAAAAAACAAGTAATTCAACTGCATTTCTTAGGTTTTTATGGTTTTTAAAATAAAAACTTAAAATAAGGAACTAAATCGCCGTCGGATTTTTACTATCGGCATTTTCCTGTAAATCGAAATGCAGAACATCAAATTCGTTGAATAATACGATTCGAACATAGAATCCCATAGAATTTCAGGACATATTTGTGCAATTCCGATCGCACTTGGATTTCAAAACAGCACTGAAAATGTAGATTTCATAATGTAATTTCTTCGATAAGAAGAGTGGAAAATTTGTTTTTTATGTTACACTAAAATTTTATTTTATTTCGGATTTAATTACTTTTCTAGTCAGCAAGTGTCGTTACTCTCGAACACGCAAATTTTATCTGTAGTTATCTTAGAAACATATAGAGAAGTTTAGCTAGAATTTCAAATTATTTAATTTTTTCATTACATTATTTCATAACATTAAATAAATATAAATGTTAATTTCATTTAGAAACATCTAATGTTAACAACGCGATGGGAAATGTGTCTACATTAAGCCCACCACCAAGTCAAGGGAAATCTACTGGAGCTACTTCTGCTGCAGCATTTACCAGTTTAACTGGAACTTTAAAAACTGCTGGCAGTAAGTATAAGAATTGTGTTGTCTGATCTACTACATAACATCTATTGATGACATTTTAGATGCGACTAGCAGTGCAACCTCAATGGAGCTAAATTCAAGTGATACTCCTAGTACTAGCTTTTCTCCTACGTCGTCCGCATATTCTACTCGGGGTAACACAACATCTACTGCTCCTAGTTATTCTGGTGCGGCTGGGTTAAACAATAACAATAACAATAACATTAGTGATGAAAAAATCGGAACACGTCGTAGCGTACGTACGAACGCTGGTGTCCACAAAAATGTTTATGGGCGTACGATCAGTTCCACTGCTACATCAACTATTGTGCAAAATACAGACCCATCAAAAGCCATCCCAGCAAAAGTGGTCGGTATTCACGGGAATGACCATATTGGAGTCGTTGAGGCTCGCCGCAAAACAAGAAGTGCAGGTAAGTTTAAATTAACTATAAAAGTTAGTGTAAGGTCGTGAGGGAAAGAAATTTTGATGTCTGACTTTTCGAGGATAAGGCACTGTTATGAAGCATTATCGACTCGCAATACATTTGTCCCACCTATTAAAGTATTAGAGCTAATTATAGTAGTACAGAATCTCTAATAGCCTTTTCTTTTCATAATTGGCAGTACAAGACTTACACGATGCAGTGGAAATCTCTCCATAAAACTTTTTTAATGGTTGGTTTTTTCTAGAACACGGTCACTGTGTAAAACATTTATGTATTTATAAAAATTTTATGAACTCCTAATGCCCAGTCTCCTTAATAGATGTAAATAACGTATCCCCGTTGTACGGCACTCATTGCGTTGTTTGAAACGTTGCGAGACAGCCAATCTTTCTCTTCAGTCATTCCTCATCGGACCTGCTCTTTCTTTGACTTCTTCGAAAATAAATAGTTTATCTGGTGGTAGTTCATCCGTCAGTCTCTTTTGTCGATTTATTTGCGAATGATCTCAGAGATCGCAAGTCGAATAACTCCTCTTGGTCGTCTATTGTGATTAAACAACGTCAAATCTTTTTTGTACCCGCTAATGCTCGTTTTTCACCGCTATGTACCATACGTGTATGTAGCTTAATGAATATTTTTGATGCTGGACCAGACGCAAGCACCGACGAAGACGGTCAGCCTGATCACACTTGAAGAGGTTTCTGAAAGTTGAATTTCTCGATTTCTTATTAGTTTAGCATATTTAGAAAGTTATATAAATATTTACATGTATATACATTGTTTCTGTTATAGTTATTGGGGAAGCACAGTTAACTGAAGGACGAAGAAGAAGAAGCTCTCGTGACAACAAGTGACCATTGTCTTGCGCCTCGGCTACAAATTTGAATGCATGTGATGAAGAAGAATTAAGCGAATACGGAATTCATGAACTCGGAAGCAATAATTGCTTCTTATTGGCCGAGTCGCAGGACGAATTAACAATGGATGATTTTATTGATGATGCCAGTAAGAAATCTATTAACTGCTATAATAAAGTTGAACAACAGGCTAGCTTAGCCGAAATTGGTGCAGATGAAAATGATTACCTACCCGAAACTGGTTTTAATAAGAAAAACATGTGTAAAAACTCAACAGGAGATGATAAAGCTGTAGACGAAATGTCCGATGTAGAAACTAGAGACCAGACATGGAAGCCTATAGAAAATTTATCGTTTTATAGTAGCGCCATGGCAACAGAAACCGAAAATCTGTTACTCCCAGAAATTTCTCATACAAATTCCGAAGATTGTAATTTCACAGATTTTAATGAATTCAATTTGTGCGTGAATAATATACTAAATTATGATAACGACGAAGTAATAAATGATTGCTTGTCACCTAGAACAATAATTCCAACAGATGGTGTTGTACTTAGTGACGATTATGCGACAAGTGAGAAAGCTATAAAAAACACTGCAGGTTCCAGTGACGATTGGAGCCACCGTTTTACGCCAAGAAGTGATGTTCATCTGCATAACATTTTCGACATAGTTCATTTAAGTGAGGACATAGATTTAGAGTCTTTACAAACTGACTCGCAATTACATACACAATCAGGCATTAATATTGAGAGCGGACTGCATTTTGGACCGACGACAGGAGTAGAAAAAGATGAAATTGGAGTAACTCAAGAACGACAAATCGTTGATTAGATTAGGCATATTGGTTGTAAATATAATAATGTAAATTAATGTAAAAATATTTATCTAATTATTTCTATTTACACATATTTCTTGCATTTTTCTTTTTTGTACATATAGAAAATTAAGAATTACATTTAAAACTGTACAAAAATTACTATGAAGTGCTAGGTGGATTTCTGTCTAGCTTACAAATTTCGAATCACTTGCTAACAGTCACCTCTAAATAATTAATTTAGAAAATTTTTTGGTCTTGTTGCTTATATTTCTAGTCACGAGGTTTAAATAAGAAATAACTTCTTTTAATAATATAGTATAACGATACTATTATGACATCTCACTATGTTTTGTAAATACAGGATTGTATTATGTATGTAGTTATGCTTTGTATATTGAAGAAAAAAAATTCAGTACGGTAATGCAATAATGCTACTTCACCAAAGCGAAAACTACGGATTAATTTTTATTTTCGGTTTGGCTCAGTGCATCCCCAAAATAGTGCCTTGTTTCTTAATCATAAAATTGCAGTTTTAAATATACATATAAAGATTTGTCATCCGAAAATGTATATTAATTGCTAACCAACCGCATTCAAATAAAACATTTAGCAACTGCAAAGGTTATTACAACTGAGCCGCTACAATAAGAATTTTTTTTTATAAATTATAATTCCGTTAAACTTTTCCTTACAGCCAATTCTAAAATATATTACATAGAAATTCGAGTAGCCCAAAAACTATTTTAAATCTTTTTTAACTGCTTTCAAGACCCATACTTGGCAAAGAACTGATTTTAGTTAAATGTTGTCGATTACAGATTTTTAAAATCAAAATTAATAATGTTTCATCCACAATTTAAGAAGAAATTTATTTGATTACAATTAAGCAAATGACAATTTAGTCCAAAAATATGTGTTTATAAAGCAAATATTTGTCATAATTTTTAAAACAATTAAAAATAATTACAACTTACGCATAATTATTGTAAATAATTATATATCATATTTAAGATCTACTCAAGGTAAATATTAATTATATAAATATAACTATTATAATACTATGTTTCTAAAAATGTATAAAATGAATTGATTGCAATTATGCAATATGCAATATAAATAATATGAATATGAAAAGAGAATTATTACATAATACAATTCTAAGTAATTGAGACTTAATAAATTAAATCATTTTAAAGTAACGCTATTTAAATGCTATTTTCATACACACTTACCCAAGTAAAAGATGTAAATAAATAAAAGTGAAATATACATAACAATATTTCCATTTTTGTATGTAATGTGTATATGTATTTGGAGCACTAGATATAAACGAGATATAATATATTATGAGCATTAACCATAAGAATATTTGCTTAAACAATATAGGATATATTTATGTATAAGGCCGCAGTGATTAAGAAAAATAAATAATTGAATACAATAAATATAAAAACATTGGATGCAGAAATAAATAATTTAAATAAAAAACAACAAAGTGTCTTAAATGAAAATTTAGAATTAAGTCCTATATACAATCTATAATTAAATTTAGAACTTAATTACTCTATCAGCTATTATGTTTAAAAATTTAAAACAAAGATTAATGTAGTAAATATAAATTTACATTTACGTGAAACCCCTTAAAATAGTGTTTATGTTAAAGGAATAATTTCATATTTAAGTGCATACGCTCTACTTTTTATTAGAACTGAATAAAATAAATATATTGAAAAAATCTAAAACTTTTATTTAACCATCACCACAGAACAGGCCAAAATACCGCTTTTGGTTAATTTGAACAATCGAGTTGCATAAACTTTAAACACAAACCTATTTACACAGAATATTGACAAGAAAAATGGGTTAATAAAAGCGTTGGCATTTAGGAATCAATGCAAAACCCGTCGAAACAGCTCGTTTCCTTGATCTTCCGTTAGACGACCTCGGTAACTTAGATTAACTAGCTTGACCCTAAACGTGGTTAGAAAGGCCGATAAACAACAACAACAGGAATCAGTTCAGAAACGCTGGCAGCAATTGGTCACATTTCAAAAGTTTGGAAGTAATAACGAGGCGACATGGACAGTAAATAATTATTTGCGAAATAGAAAATGGCATTATGCCACTTAGACTGTTGTCACTATACCGTCGAAACCGTCGTCATTTGGACGATTCATGCCAATGAGGAATGAACTGGACGATTTTGTGCTGCAAATTGACGATTTGATGTTGTTGTTACTGTAGCATATTACCAACCCTGCTTAAGAGTAGACTAGATCTCTCTAAGCCATCGGGGGGAAAGTGGGGTTAGGTGAGTTGGTTTTAGAGATCAGGCAAAGAGGTGGTTTGTGTAATATGTAAGAGTTTAATCTACTACAATATCCAAACCTAAGTTGTAGCAGTATTAGGCGGCACTCTCGAGGCAGCTCGAGCTTTTCGTTTGCAATAGAAGGTGGTTTTGTCTCCGAAAACGGCATTCGCTGGGAGAAAGTCCGACGCCTATATCGGTGCAGCATAGTTTACGACCGGCCGGCCGATTGATCTGTAGGTTGCCGGTAACGTTTCTTTGCCTTTTCGCAAGGTGCCAGCAACTAACACTTTGAGGATTTTGATGCGGCTCTAGAGTTTTGTGACAATTGCTGTCGTATGCGGAGTGAAGGATTACAGGCTGTCGTATGAAGAGTGAAGAAGTGAAGGCTGTCGAATGTGACTCCCAGAAACTTTGGTTTGTATATAGTCGGAATATTTACGCAACCAACTTTCACATCGAGTTCGAGCATGTACTCTTTCTTTCCGCTGGTGAATAGGGTAGCCAAAGATTTTGTGGATTGCAGTCTTAATTGTCTTGCAGGGTAGAAGTGAGAAAGGTCGTTGAGGTAGCAGTTTACTTGCCAGATGCCAATATCGAGCAATCATCGGCATATAATTCCTTTTAATGAAGGAGGGAGTTTCGAAATATGGAAACATTATGACGGTTTAATACTCCCCGCCGACTTTTTTATATACCTCAATTTTTGTTTTTCATATCCAGGTTTCTATTAATAAAATGAATACAATTTTTGAAAGTGAGAGGCTAAAAATATATATAATATGTTGTCTTGTTGAAACCACATAATGGCCACATCAATATCATCCAATTTCAGCAAAAAGGACTGGATTATCCTGTCGGGATATCGAGCACCAGTAACAGTCACTGCTTGAACAGCCTCAAAGTACCAAAATTTTTCACTTTTAAGACATACATACATATGTATTTATTTTAACGATATTCAACAGTTTCTCCAAATTTTTTCAAAAACTATTTCTTATGTAAATTTAAACAAAACAAAAATTATAAACCGTTTAGAAATCGATGCATTACAAAGAATATTGCTGGCTTAAGACTATTTAAAATAGACTAACTTTTCGCGATGTAATATCGAACCGTAAATATCTTAAAATATGAAATATGTTCATATGTATGTACATACATACCTTATGCATACAATACGCATTTTTAATTACTACAATGTTTTTTTTTATGTTCTAAATAAAATAATAATAATAATAGAAAATGCTATATTTTTTATATAACGATTTTAGGTCAAAAATAATGATTTTAAAGCTGTTCTTGACGGTTAAAAAAAAGTGGTACCACTGATTGTAGGATTTGTGATAACGCTAAAATCTAAAAAGGGTTTTCAATTTAAATTTATTTTGAATTCTTAACCTCTGGAAGTCAACGACTTCCTACATCGGCGATTTTACATTGAGCCTATAATTTTTTCGAAGCTACGTACGTAAATACAGTTTTCTTTATTTAAAACTCAAAATGTTTAGTACAATAATATAGATATTTCCAAAATATTTTCTTAGAATGTTTAAATAATCCTGTTTCCATTCTTGGCATCGAATATTTTTGATATAAGGCAAAGAACGTATATCAGAGAACGTCAAATAATATACGTTCTCTGATATGCCTTCGACTTCAATAAAATATATCGAGCAATCTAGTGCAGACAACAATTGGAATGAGTGGAATGTAAGTTTTTAAGTTGTTTTCAGCGAAAACTCTTTTTCGATGTGTTTTCGTTTCACATATTTTATATGATGAAAACACATTTTTTTGCAACGAAAACATTTCGGTCCGAACAAGGTATACATTCCTTGATATTGAACGACAGACGATAACCAGGACGTACGACGGTGTGTAACAGCGCCCTGCGGGTTAGGGGTTCAAGAATTTACCCGCGGTAAGGCATGCCTGTCGTAAGAGGCGACTAAAATCCAATAGTTCCCGCGACAGTCGGGTCTTTATATCGGAACGACCCGGATTTTTTATCCGGCCAAGGACTGTCATTCCCGCAACATTCCCCAAAAATTACTTTGAGGAATATTTTTGCGGCTACAACAACAACAACAACGGTGTGTAACAGAAAATTTTGAATATTTTGCTTGCCCTCATCACAGTGTTGGCAAAAAATAAGCAAACATTTGAAATATATTTTTACCTTGAAATAATTTAAAATGCCAGTTATGTTTTATAAATACAAATGGGATATTAACATTATTTTGTCGACCCATGTTATGATAAATTCTTTCCAATGGTGTTGCTCAATTGAATATGAATATATTGGCAGCTGCCACCAGTGGTGGGATTCTGTATTGTATATTATTGTATAATGACTTCCAAATATTTTGTGCAACACCGTCAATAAATGTCGCGATCCGTGTATCTCGTCAGTAAATATTGACGTGCGACGCCAATAAATACTAGCCCGATAAATATTGATCGCATAGCGATCGATCAATATTTGTATCATAATCCAAATTGGATGACGATCCATAACACAATATTATTGAACGTGCGACAATCAACTTGATTTCAGACCTAAAGTTTTTGTTTATTAAATGGTTTGGTTAAATTTGTTAAATTATGAAAAAAGAAACTCAATCGCAAGAACTAACATAAATAGGTTGGGCGAAAACTCAATTTCTTATACGAATTTTTATTGGAAATACCTATACCAAAATTGGCCAGTTATTATAACAAATGTATCAAACGAATGGGAATGTAGCAAGTCGTGGTTGACCAGAGAAGACTGTGGGAAGGATGTAGGGAAATGTACTAAAATAAATTTTGATTTTCTTAAAGATAAAATAGGAAACCGCCAAGTACCTGTAACATACTGTGATAAATCTAGTAAAGAAAATGCTACGCAAATGCTTTTCTTCGATTATATGAATAACTGGAAAAATTCTATAAATAATTTTGAAAGTAGTGAAATGTCAAGGCAAAGCTGTAGAAATGTATATTTGAAAGACTGGCATTTAAAGGCTCAACTTCCAAATTATGAGTTTTACAAAGTTCCAAAATATTTCGGTTCTGATTGGTTAAATGAATATCTAGTAGATAAAAAGAATGATGATTATCGCTTTGTATATATGGGACCTAAAAATACATGGTATAATACGTTTAAAGTTGAATTTGTTACGAATTATTAATTTTTTTTTATCAAATCAGGACTCCTTTCCATGTAGATGTCTTCGGATCTTTTAGCTGGTCTACTAACATATTCGGCACAAAAAAGTGGATCCTTTTACCACCGGGTGAGCAGTTAAAGTTATTGGACCGGTATCAAAAACTTCCTGATGAGATCAGTGAGGAATCCTTAAATGAAAGGAATGTGATTTATTTTGTAATTTATCAACAAGAAAACGAAGCAATTTTTGTCCCTAGCGGATGGTATCATCAAGTTTATAATATTACTGATACTATATCAGTTAACCATAACTGGTTTAATGCAACTAATATTAAATATATCTGGTATAATATTGCCGGAAATCTTAGGAAAGTTATTAAAGAAATTAATGATTTTAGGGAAGAATCTAATTTCGAGGAACAATGTCAAGCAATTCTACGCGCTGACTTTGGTTTAAATATTTCCGATTTTCTAGACTTGGTGTGCTTCATAGCAGAAAAGCGCATAAGCATGAATAGTAGTATGGACCATGACCTATATACTAAGAGCAATTCTGAAATTGATTTTTTAAATAAAACTTCTGTTCTTAATGATTTTCATATCTTGTACGATCTAAAAACTATTAACAATTTGTTAAAAGTTATTATACAAGATAAAATAATTTACAACTCTAATAATTGGTATGAGCAATGTTTGGAAACAATAAATCTTACTAATAAATTTTGTGAGGAAAAAATGTATAAAGAATAATAATGTGAAGTATAAAAATTCAAGTCTCTATTTTTTGAACCTCTAAGATTTTGCAAAAGTGAGTTTTTATTGTATAATTTATAACACTGTTGGGGAAATATTTGTATATATGTATGTATGTACATATACACGTAAATTATTGAATAGCACAAAAACTGCGAAATCCTTTTAATACCGTCAAAGTAATATATTTTTTACTTTATCTTTCAAAATTCTATACATGGGTTGGTGTCGTAAAATGAAATTTAAATTCGTATGGTGTATGTCGAGAATGCACGCAAGCAAAGAAAGACTATTGTATATAGCAAAAACGTGCGAAATTCATAGAATTCGCATAGCACGCAGAGTTCGAAAATATGTATTTTCCTAAAAATAGCCAACAAACATGTTACTTTTTTGTTAGTCTGTTTTAAAAAGAAAGCTTTTTTATTTAAAGAATTTGTACTCCCTTTGATAAGTTTCTTCATTTTAATTTATTGGTAAAATTTATTGCAGATGCAAAAATACAACAATTGACATTCCACCCCGTTTTAAAAACATTACATTTAAATAAAGACAATTTCTGATTTTAGGAAAAAAAGATTTATTGCTTCATAACAGAATAAAATAGCTTCAATTATGTGATATCGTACAACAAAAATGTAACATAGTATATGAATTTTGTTTATTTGTGGTTGGACAAGTATTTAGCACAGTTTTGGTGTGAGAATTACATTGTATTTATAATAGATAGCACAAATTTTCAGTATTACTGTTTACGGCATAGAAAATTAAAAAAAAAAACTTTCCTAAATGTGGTCGCACCTCGGCAAAAAATTACTATAATTTTGATATGAAACTTTCAACTTAAATCAGAGGAAGTGCTAAGCCGTAAATCGCTTAGCAGTTATAGAGCGCCAATTAAGCAGTGGTACTACACCACGCCTCGAAAATGACCAGCACCCTTTCGAGCTTCGTAACCCAGACTTCACAATTGTCTTTTATGGTGTTCCAAATGAATTTGTATATAGATTTTTTCGTGATGGATGCGTATTGTGACATAATCACCAATACACCTATATAATTCTAATTTATAATATATTCTCACATATGGAGGGTTATGGGTTGTATACTCCTTCGGGAGTATTTCTGACATGAAATAAAAAGCTCAGTAAATTTCATCAGCACTTCGGTGGCGGCTTAACTGTATGGAAAACATCAAGACGCACACCACAAATTGGATGTGGAGCTCGGTCGAAAATCGTTTCAGTGGTTATAAATTATATAATTATATATATATAATACTTAAACTAATTAAACAAAATAAAGCAATAATAAAGACAGCGTATTGAAAACTTTATATTTTCAAAAAAAGTAACGGTAATATTTGCAGTTTAAAGTGGACTAAATTACTGCCCCTAGAATTATGTTACATTATTCATGCAAAATATTAAATTTTTATATAATTTATTTCCCACAAGGTGAACTTCCCCCCCAATTCTATTTATAAGGAATGGTTTTTTTTTTAGTGAACGTTCCGCATTGAATTCCCTGTCCCATATCCGTGGGGTTTAATCGTGATATATAAATTGGGCAAGGATAACTTTTAGGTTAATGTGCACAATTATACATGTTGCATGAATATTTGTAAAAAAGGGTATTCTGTAATATAACCACAGTGCTAAGTATATATATGTACGTCACACACCAGGTTACATACATATTATTGAACTTATTGGATCATTACCACAGCCGCGTTCATCGTCTAAATCAACATACTATTCCTTTTTATTGTTTCACCTTTCCTGCGATAAACCTTATTCATTTTACCAACAAAATCCTGTTAGACTTTATATAAATTTGTATGAACAATTTGAATATCAGATAGGTAGTTTTGACTATTGAATGTAGAAATACTTGTATGAAGATAAATTGAACTTATTAAGT
The DNA here is from genome assembly GCA_037013455.1 of Ceratitis rosa. NCBI lineage: Eukaryota > Metazoa > Arthropoda > Insecta > Diptera > Tephritidae > Ceratitis > Ceratitis rosa. The sequence continues at coordinate 200,329 of JAWMAG010000421.1, read as the reverse complement.
GAATAATACGCCTCTCATAAGTGATTTGACGGTATCGCAACATTCGAATCAGAACTGGAATAACAATGCATACGTATATTTTTACTGTCATCTTCTGTATCCGAGTAGGACCCAACTGATCGGCTGATTCTAGAAATAAAAAATAGAAATATTAAAATTTAATAAACTGAAAACACTACAACAACAATTTTGGTAAAGAACTTTCAATTACAAAAAATACAAGTACAAAGCAAGTCCTTAGGGATAACAAAATTAATGTTCTAAAACGAAAAAAATTAATGTGAACTGACTATTGCTTGCTAATCCACATATGTATAATAATAAAATAAATTGGAAGTTTCACTTATATTTTACACAATATATATTTTGCTTAATCTCTACTACTTTTATATACAAACCGTTGTTTTATGCTAAAGCCACCTTCTGCAATCGATAACGGTATGGATAGTTGAAGCAAAGAATTTTGTGGCGAAGCTTTTAACAAAGGAACTGACATGTTATTTATTTCGACCGAAGAGTGTGAACTTGAGAGCGGATTATTGTCCACATTCACACAACCGTTATCAACGTTCTTATTACCTTTGTAGTTCAAAGTTACTCTTTTGTTACTGAATAAATGAAAACTGACTGTTTTCTTTTCATCTACATTTCGAATATCGGTTAAATAAGTAAATATATGATGTATATTTTCAAGTGTTAAACACATATCACAGCGTATTCCAGCAATGTCGTAACATAGTTGAGCAATATTTTGGTTGAGTAGAAATATTGCGTACTTTACTGCTTTGGATGGTATTGTAGAACGACTGTAGAGTGGAAACCTACGATGGAAAGAAAAATACTAAATTTTTAACAATATTTTTGGAAGAATCCAAGATTTCTTACTCTGAACAAGTATATGGAATATCTTTCACGACGTCAATTATATGAGAGCGAGATCCATGATGAATAATTGAATTTCTAAAAGAATATTAAATTGTGTTCAATATTATATCAATTTTAAGCAATACCATATTCAGTTCAAAATACTCGTAAAGGACTTAAGTCAGGTAAGGACAAAGAAATCGCGCAGTCTTGCACCACAGCTTTGTTTTCTTTTTTTTATTATTGCCGAACCGATTCAACTAGCTCTTACTTATTTCCAGTTCTTCAGAAATAAGGGATTTCCATAAAACATGTGGCCACATTTTAGGACATCCGGGACCCCCTCACTTTCTGTAGCTTATCGAGTCTTCTCTTGTAATTCTTTCATCTGAAGAAATCTTCGTAGCCTTAATCTCACCTTGATAACATGACTATAGGGTAGCATTAAAACTAACCCTCCTCCCCTCTTAGCCGAGCTACGTGGTTTATGGACGGCACTTAAAATATATTATATAATGTTCCCGATTTTTTCATTTTGCCAGGATTTGCACGACGAACAAGTGTAAAATTAGACATTTAATTTAATTACCTTAAAGGCCGATTGATTATGAGTGCAATCATCTGAACTAAATGAGCGATGTATCCCAATGAAACACTTAAGGTTATAGGTAACATATTGTCCATACTGCTTATACTGGTATGTTTTACATCACTATTAAATATATCCATAATCGGAAATGGCACATTATTTATAGTATTAAGACCACTTGAATTTTTTTCTATTGGGTAAATTCCTCGCAAACCAATACATAGTGCAGACATTCTTCGCTCCATATCTTTTATGATTTCACACCTCTTCTGCACCAAGGAAGATTGTTCATAATACTGCTCGCTTAATATTTTCTTTTCAGCTTGCAGCTGTTGAACTCTTGACTGAATCCAATGATGTCGCTGTTGACGATACTTCACTAAAGAAATTAAAAGGTTTCTATGTTGAGCAATGCGTGCAGAGTATACATCACATTCGGACTGAATTAGTCTTTGTTTTAAGCGCAAGGTTTCCATTTGTTTTTCTAATTTTTGTGCACTTAGAAGTGCATGCGGACTTACACCGTTTTGTTCAGAAAATAACTCGCTTAGGGTTCGACCCATTGTGATCCTTTGAGGATTACGGTTAAAAGATTTAGTTGATGCAGTGGATGACGGGGCAGAAAGTTGATCTTTTGTTATACAATATAAGCAACGACGTTTAATTTCTAAAGTCAGCTCTTTACTTTCTTTTATTTTTTGTAGCTGCATTCTTTGTATTTTCTGTAGTTTTAAAAGCTGCTCTAAATTGTAGCTCTTCCGCACATCACCTGCTTTAAAGAATATCTGCAGGTATCGAATATTTTCTAAAATGTCTACAGTTTCAAATTTTTCATCGCAACTATATTCAGAAGGACGATGTAATAAGCAGTCGGTTTCATTTGGAAAAGCTTTAAGTTGTGGTACGGTGAAGGAATTGTTGGAAGATATATCCGAAATTGTATGATCAGAGGACGTAAAGTATTCTCCGTTTATAGAGAATATTAATGAGTTTTCCTTAAACTTTAGGTATCTTTGTTCACATAACGGCTTTAATCCAGAGAAATTCACGCCCCAAGTAAAAAGCACTCTATCATCCGAGCAAGTTGTCGAACGCATCCTGGGGAGTACATATGCATATGTCGGTAGTAGTTATTAAGAAAAACAAGCAAACTTATTATTTATACCTTAATGATTCTACATAGTTCATCGCCGCTTGCATTTTTATCTCCTCCTTATAAACTCGAGCCCACACTTTGACACAAACGCTTTTTTTATTAGACTTAAAAAGTTTGGAGCAGATGATCTCCGCCCATCTTTGTTCCTCTCGATGGAGTAAGCATTCACTGGAATAAAATGCCTCTTCGTCCTTATGGTGATGAAGAGTATAATAAATTAGAGCTTTAGTTTCCACACATTTTATGTTGACACCTTCTATTCTGACAAGATTTCGCAAGCGTAGTTGCTGTGTCGATAAAGGTAGCCACGAGCGGCAATGAGGCCTAGATCTCATATTTTCCAAAATAAACAACTTTTCTTTATATTAATTATGCACTGTGTTACAACGCGTATTTTTAATTCATTATTATCGACAAATACAATAATTATAAGTGCTTCTGATATTTATAAACATACAGGTATGAACAAGGGACAACACCGATAGTAGTGTCAACATATTCAGCAAACAACACTTAAGAGGCGGTTAGACAAGGCAAGAAAAATATTTGATGTCAGTCAACTGAAAACTTTTTTAAAGTGCAAAGCAGGTTGGCTCAAAAAACTCTTGAATAAACATTTCTTTATTGTAATAGATCATAATGCCCATATAAAATTTGGTCTTAAAATTATATAACATTATACATTTTTTGTATTGATTTTTTTCTTTCCCCTAATATTTGCGATATCTGCCTTTACGAAAATTTCAGTGAGAAGGTATTACGAAGTATGGAGATATACTGTACTGTGTTGACACAAGCATATTTTTTTAAATTTTTTTTTTGAAGCATTCAAAGAGTGTCTGCATGAAAACCGTTAATCGTATTAACTTAATTTCTTTTTGTAAAAAGAAAGTGGAATATTTGAAAACTAAGCAAGAACTCTGTAAAATCTGCGGCAGATTACATGTTTTCAATGTTGCTCCCATTATTTTATAAAAGTAGCAAAAGTGTAGAAACTAACCGTAATAGCTGGTGTGTCAAAATATTATAAAATTTCTTAATAATCGATATGCGATATTTTTTGGCTATCTCTAGCTATTATTGTTTTCGTTTTTTATAAATATTCTTCACTGCGAAGAAAGATAAATAACTTATCATTGCTGTGAACTCGTGCGTAGATCGCGTGAGTAGGTGTTTGTTCTGTCTCGAAGCATTAACGAATATAACCTTGAAAATAAACAAGTCTTTTAATAAAAATGGGTAATCAGCATGGAAAAAAGGAAGATAAATTACCCTTTAGCGCTGAGCATATCAAAGTGCTGGAGGCCTCATTTCGAGCTTGTGGCCCGCATTCAGAAAAACTTCATAAGGATAAGTTGCTGGTAAAGGAAAAATTTATATATGAGATGGTATAGACAAATTTCTGCTTTCGTATATGGCTATTTTTTAAGAGGCTTTTCGTTACTTATAGCACCTAGTGTATGTCTAACTTTAACAAGTACTGATGAGTCTGATTAGCCATTTGTTAATCGTTTGGTCCTTAATTAAGTAATTGAGTTTTATTATTTATGAATAAGCTGACTGACCTTGGTATAGTTATAGTTAGTTTCTGCTGGTCTCTACGTTAAACGTCGTCTGTTATAAATGGAATATAAACACTTTACACATTAATTTGATCTGATGTTAACAAATATCGGGAGTTAAGTTAAAAATACTTTACATAACTTATTACCATGCAAATAACTAATCACCAATTTTCGACTTCGTATTATAAAAGGAAAAAAATCGACAGTGTGTTAAGCCCAAAATGAAATGACATTAAGGGAAGGTATAGAAGGTCGTATTAATCACATTTTCTTTAGGTTCAGTAGTAATTAGTTTTAAAGTTCTTTAATCGACAAATAAAAATAATACACTCATTGTGATGATATGACACATAACTTAGTAAGTTCAGATAGACCCTAAAACTAAATACCAGATGTTGAGGACTCACCGTGCATTAACAAAACCAATAATTATATCTAACAATTGAACTAAATACAAAAAAGCTTTAGCAACGCATATTCATGTCTGCTAGTTAAGAATTCTCATAATTTTTCTTCTTTATCTTTAAGGAATGTTGGTCAAATATTATCGACTCTCATTTAGCGCAGAGCACAGCAAATTTTCTTTTCAAGTCGACTCAGCAGACGACGCCCGCAATTACACTACGCCGATATGCTGAACCATTTCACATAGTACAGAATGGAACAATTGATGACAAAGTAAATTTATTAGCAGCTTCCCTAGAACAAACTGATACAAATCAGTATACAATAAAAGAATTAGAACATGTAAGATTAATTTTTAATTTATTACACACATTAAGCTAATCAAAATACTCTAATTGCCGATAGTATGTTGCTGCTGTTTTAAAAAGTTATCTAAAACTAGAGTTACAACAAGGTACGGAAGCATTCAGTAGTTGGAAGCAACACGGCTATCAGTCCTCGGAACGAGCTGTATTTGCATTCGCAAAAGGCCTTATTCGTGGTATATGTCAAGGTCAAGATCACTACCTTAATTTAAATCAGTTGGAACAATGGTTACAAATAAATCCTACTTTTCTTACAATGTGGCGAGAAGTTTTTAATAATTTATACAGCAAAAACATGACAAAATCTTTGAAATTAAATTATGCGCTTACTTCGAATATATTACCAGTATTAGAAGGTAAACATGAATTATGATTTATTTCAAAAACGATTAATGTTTTTTATTTCTTTTAGGATTAGCAACAGGCACAAATTATACGCCGATTTTAGATATTCCACATGTGATATTTGTGAACAGTAATTTACCGAACGAATATCGTAATAAATGGCGATTCTTATTTTCATCAAAAATTATGGGAGAAAGCTTTTCAACTATGTTAGGAAAAATTTTAAATCGAGGTCCTACGCTCTTGGTTATTGAGGATGAAGATCATTATCTGTTTGCAAGTTTTAATCCAGAGTCGTGGGCGTTGAAATCACATTTTTTTGGAAATGAATCTGCAATGCTGTTTACATTGAGCCCAGCAATGCGTTATTTTAATGCCACGGGTTACAATAACCATTATCAGTATTTGAATTTGAATCAACAAACTATGCCAAATGGATTGGTAAGTAATTTAGAGCAATTCAGTGTTCACACCGTGAAATATAATTTTACAATGCATTAAAAATTTATACATAACGACGAATACATTCACTTTAGAAACCAACTTCGGTGCGTAGAACCGGCACAGTAATGGACTAAATTCCTACCTATCTAGGCTCGACATTGACATATCCAACGTATGTCCCTCATGCAATGAGACCCCATATGACACTAACCATCTCTTTGCATGCCCCTTAAAACTTACTCATCTAACCCCGTTTTCCCTCTTATCCGAACCCGTCGAAACAGCTTGTTTCCGTGGCCTCTCATTAGATGACCTCGATGACTTAGATTTACCTTGCCTGCTCTTAAGCGGGGTTAAGATTGCTACTAACATATCAACAGCTACTAACTTTCTCTCCAAACATCTGAATTAGAAATTTTAAGAACTAATCATTAAATTTCTAGAAACGACATTGCAACTATTAAAACCTTTAGTTTTCAGTCGAACTAAAATATACATAAAAAATTCTTCATATATCATTTAACGATTACTTTGAAGTCAATTAACATATACATACACAATATTTAGGACAACTTTATCTTCAGTTTTCTACTTCTACTTCTCTCTTGTAGGGTATTGGCGGCCAATTTAATTATTGGGGATTATGGGTGGATAGTGATTACGGTGTGGGACAAAGCAGTGAGTCTTGTACAACATTTCGCGATTACGTTCAGCTTAGTAAACGTAAAGAGTTTAAGATACGTAATTTGGAAGTTTGGGGTATTGGAGATGAGCCTAAAGATGATGATGATGACGACGAGTGTGAGGTAAGTTCTTATAATAAATGAAATTTGGTTAAAAATAATTCGTACACATCTATAAAATATTTGTTTTTCAAATCGCTAGATTTTTTTGCTAGTAATTAATTAAGTTCTAGTTGAATAAAATAAAATTCACGGTAATGAATTAGTAATTAATTTTAGTAAGAGTTTTTTTTAAGATTTTTTACTATTTGGATAGTCGCTTTCTTACAACACTAACTATTCGAATGATCGAAGTATGCTCGAATGCTGCTCGTATAATTCGATATTTGAATAAAAATAAATATACAAATGTATCGCTCATTATAATGAGAAACAAAGTTCATAATAATGAAAAATTAGAAGCTATTAAACTTAGTTATTTATTAGTTATATTCGCACCCTGATTTGTACAGGTCGTATAGTAGAAATTGATGACAAAAACCTTTCATTTATACTAAAAAATAAATTTATATTTTAATCAATTTTTTTTAGGGCGGAAAACGTTCAATATTGGATAAAAATTTAGAGGATAAAGTTATGCTTCAGCTGGCTGGCAAAGAAATGCATTCGGAGGGTCTTCGTGAACCGGAAATGGACTTGTGAAAATTTTTCAAAATAGTATTAAAGAGAAAACAAAGTGTATTTTTGCTATTGTAATTTAAAATTCCATAGCGTATTGTAAATACGTTTTATTTGACTTATACATAAAAGTTAAATTATGCCTGAGTTATGCAAAAGAAATAATAATAATTGCTGTTAAATATTTCCAATTGGTTATAAAGTCAATTATATCTCATTAAAGGTAATTAATCAAAATTTATTAATAATGTCACAGCAAAAAATTTTCGGTGTTTCTTTAGTAATGATAACGTTAACTGCTTATTTTGTGTATTCTTTTAGTTTTCAATATTTTTGAATAATGAACCGCACTTCCAGGTAATTCTTTGCAAACAGTACTCCAGTATATTTAAACGGCGACGCAAGCAGTCAGTTCGCTTGACTAAAATGGAAACATTTCTAATATGTACATATATACATACTAAGGTTATTTATTTATTTCGCCGGTTGTTAACAAAAAAATAATATTATTTTGTGTTCAATTTTTCCGAACGGCTAACTAATTTTTTAAATTATAAATACATCATATATATGTATATGTATGTAGTATGTACATACATATGTTTGATATTTGTTTTCTATGATAAACATAAATGCATGGACAAATACAAAGTATACATTTTGAATTTTTGCTTTTAACAGATTTGCCTTATTAATTTAGGAATACCTCATGATAGAAGAAAGAGGGGTGGAGGGTTGGTTCAAAGCTTAGCTATTGACAAATAACCAATACTAGTACTCTGTTTAAATACTTTTAAAAGTGACAGTCCTTGGTCGGATAAAATTCGGGTCAATTCCCGTGTGTTGAACCGGTTGTCGTGATAGTTACACATGGAATGAATTTTTCACTCCTATGGTGCAACTGTCTGCAATATTTGTCGATTTTTTACGATAGAAACAGAAAAGGGGAATATGTAAAACCAAATTATTTTTCCTTTAATTAATTTATTTATGGCGCCAAACAGCGAAAAAAGAAACGAATGGCGCAATGTTATAAATTCGGCTATAATCGCATAAGCGGTGTCTACGCCAGTTAAGTAAGTCAGTAATTTATTTATAGCCTCATAAAAAAATGTTTTCCCTTTATCTGCGTAATATGTCGAAACCGCCTTCTTGACTTTATCATAGGTGATAAATATTTTACCCCTCAGCTCTATTTACAGTTTTGAAAACAATGTAATAATCACTCAGAAGAGAGGTCTGGTCTGTAGGGTGGATGATTCAAAATATGTTGTTTTTGCAAAGGCGTGAGAATTCTCGGCACCCATCTTGCGGTGACCTTAGTCATGCTAAGATGATCGTTGTTTACAACTTTTTTGTGGTGATTTGCCCGGCCTGAAAGGTTTTCAATGCAATACTTTCTTTGTTTAGGAAACTGGCCCATTTGTAGATCATGGTTTTTCCCCGGACTACGGTCGCCATAAACCAATCACATCTCATTCATTTTGTAGCTTGCTATACGAAATTTGAGTCACTGATTACGTTACGATCCTAATAAGCCTAAAACCTCCATGACAACCCTTTCTTCACGTAGCCGCTGTCTCTTCATTTGCTCAACTATGTCAATGTCATCATATAACTCGTACAGCTCATCGTTCCATCGTTTGCGGTATTCGCAGTTGCCAAAGCACAAAGCACCACAAATCGTTCGCAAAATTTCTCACGAAGACTCCCAGGACTGACTCATTATATCGACATCGTGCACCCGTCTGCACTATATAGTAATAACCTCAAAGTTATGACTATCACAGCGACGTGGGAGCCAAGTTGGGAATGTGATGACTGTTTGTTTGATGACAGGTGATATTTCGTCTTGTCCTCGTTCACTACCAGACCTTTACGGTTTGCTTCTTTATCAAGTCCGGAGAAAGCCGTCAGCTGTACACTCTTGCAGAAGATTGTACGTTCTCTTTCAGTTCTACAGGCAGTTTACACAGCCGTAAAAGACATTGCGGCGTAGAGGCAGCTCCTTTTCGTCGAGGGCTGGTCTGTGTCGATCCTCTTTTCACAGGTCTTTCAAGATTTTGCGCCTGGTAAATATCTAGTCAATGATGGATTAACCAGGTGCGCTTTAGTCTTTCACACAATATCTTCGACAGAACTTATATGGGATATTGAGGAGGCTTATCCCACGCTTTCTTTATTACCTGTTTAAATCTACGTTTGACTCCGAACGGCTTGAGTTTTTTTATGAAAAACCTTGAAGTTCATGACGTAAATGTACTCGGAGGGATTGACATACCCTGAATAGATGTGATCGAATTATCTTAGAAATTCGTCTGGCCATTATTCAAATCCAATGATATAATAGAATATTATTAAATTTACCTACATACGTGTATGTACATTGAAAATAACATATTTTAAATTAGTTTGTATTTAGCAGAAAACTAAAAAAATGAGACAAGAATACGTTCCATTAGGAAGGCAGGGAGGTGTCAAAGGAAAGTCACGTTAGTCTATATGAACGGAAGTACGGGGTCCAGAAAGTCCTAAAATATATTCACTTGGCTGATGAACAATCCTTCATTTACTTTTATTTTCGCCAATATCAGTTCGTGTGCACACAAGGTCATACAAGTATGCCAACTTTTTTTTTTGTTTTACACATGTCAATGCACATACATAGATACAGGAGAACAGTTACACATGCATATATACATATATGGATGATTGTCTTGCATTTAATTCGGCACTTTGCTAAGTAAAATTATATTAATGGAAATTTGGTGAAATGAATATTGGAGACAATTCGTTAGCACCACTCCGAATACTCGGTGAAGGGGCTTTTGGGCGGGTATACCTTTGCAGATCAGTTTCTATCGGTGTACCGCCAGTTGTTTGTGTGAAGAGAATATTAATTCAACAACCGAAATTAGAAATAAAAATGTTAATGGAAGAGGTAGAGGATTGTATAAGTAAAACAAGTGCTTACAGAAAAACGATTTAATATTTGAATATTTTGTTTCGTTTTTTGTTTGAAACAGATCTATATTATTTCACAATTGAAGCATCCAAGCATTATAAAGTTTATTCGTTCATATGTGCACGAAAGCAGCGTAAACATTGTTATGGAGTTTGCTTCAAATGGTACTCTGCGTGATGTAATCAGCTTAAATCGTCGCCCATCGATATCGAAAAAAAGATTTCTTGATATGATATTTGATATTATAATAGGACTTGAATACCTGCATATCCGTCACATAATTCACAGAGATCTCAAACCGGAAAATATTTTAATAGATAAAAATAATAAGATTAAAATAGCTGATTTTGGCATTTCAACGATATTTAGTAAAAATAAAGCAATTCAGGGCCTGACCGGTACATATCTTTACATGGCGCCAGAAGTTATGAAAGGTGAAAGATATGAGTTTAAATCTGATGTTTGGTCATTGGGTTGTATACTCTATGAAATGTGTAATGGATATAGTCCTTTCAAACATGCGAAAAATTTGGCTGATTTGAAATATTTAATTCAGAGCTGTGCTCAAAACGGACTTGATACCGCGACAATATCCACATATTATGGCGTTGAATGGGGTAGAATTTGCAAAAAAATGATTGTTGTTAATCCAAGTAAACGTTTATCGTTATGTAACATTGTATCGTATGATCCCAATATTGCTATTCCATATTATTGTGTATATTTTAATTATAAAAATGATTTTATGTAATACATTTATATTGTTATATCTCGAAAGCTTTCTACTTTAATAGAGTTCTACTTGTTTCGGTTTTAAGTATATTTGTTCAAAATGTTGAAGTTTAAGTGCACACACTGTTAGATGAACTCGGCTTGCGAAGAAATTGAGTTGAATCATCCTTCCCATTTTTATGAGGAAACAAATCATTAAAATTCAAATATACTGAAATCCCAGGTTTGAAGAGTGGCCAAAAAAAATAGTGCAAAGAAGGAACTACTAAAAATTTAAAAAAGCAAAAAAAAAACAAACGTAATTGCGCCTATTTCTTCTTTTAAATTGACGATTTTCTCATGCCACTAAATAAAAATCGGTACATAAGTTTAAGCTATAAATAATATTTATGTGATTTCTTTGATAAAAAAAAATCATCTCTTTAGAAAAGGAGCATATCAACTAAACAAAATTATAAAAATCAATAAATTATCCCTTATAAAATTTGAAGTTTTATTAGTTTCTAAATTCCTTTTTTCGGATTTATACTCACAGAAACATTGTTCATTTTTTGCTTATTTGTTATTCGCAATAATCTGATCATGACTACGGTGGTGCTAGATAGACATTTTTCCGTAAAATAAAATTTATGTTTAGAATTTGAGTTTTTTATAGTCTAAATACATATGTATGTACATATTTATTTTCTATTTCGATATTCAATATTTTAATTTTTGTTTTAATATTCATATTCCCACTTTTTGCTAGCTGAGTTAGTGTTTATGCCAACTGAACTTAATTATTTTAGTGATTGCTTTACATTTTATTATGAACCTGATGTATTTTTATTCATTCATAATTGTATAAATTTCTCAAGACATTTAAAAACGTTAATTATTAAGAAAATACTATACATATAATTAGTAAATATTTTAATACTTTGTTTATTTTCTGCAATCTAATTTTAATAAAATCGTTATCGATCTACTTTACAGTATTAGAAATTATATTCTATTCTTTTTAATTATTTTGAAATTTTAGGCACTAAGCCTCGAGTACAAAGTAATTTACTCGACATATTAAAACATTTAAAATACATTTTGGATTTTGCTAAGGCATGAGGAGATTCATATTGACCTTGGATGACGCACTTCCCAAAAATTTCTCTTCATCACCTCTAAGGGAAAGTTGCTTTGAAAAATCGTTTACATTCTTATCTCGCAACATTGCGCACCGTTCCCATCTGGAGCTGCTGCAATTTGAGCAACTAAATTTTGGTAATTTGAAAAGAGTTGTTGTACGATTTCCACAGTCTTTACATTGGAAAAAACGTTTCACACCTTCTATTATTTTAAGCTCATGGCGTTCTTCCTTGCACCGATCTGCAGCAGAAAATGCAGTATACTTACAAACTTTACATACAACAGCTTTACATGCTAATTTATATGTTTTAAGCATTTTTTCTTCCAAAGCTTCTTTTTTCTCGAGCTTATTGAAATATTTGTCTTCTTCCTGTTTATTACGAAAATCTATTAAATCACTATGACCAGAGGTAGTTTCGATTATGCTTGTGAAATGTAATTTTCGTGTTTCATCAATTTTTTGACGCTTTTCTTCATTTCCGTCAAGAGCTTCTAGAGCACGCTTTTTTCCGCCTGCAGTTCCACGAATAGAATTAGGATTTACTTTTTCGAGAGGTTTTTTCTTGAGCATGTCAATAGCTCTCTGCTTAGCAAAAGAATGCGACACCATTACTGTAATAAAAATATACATAAATATTGTTTAAAACAAAGTGTATTGATAATTAATATTGGCAGACTCATAATACCGACTTATTTTTAATAAAAAAAAAATAAAAATAATTTTTTTTTTAATTTGGCTTAAAAGGAAGATGAACAAATCTAAAATTTTTCTGTATATGACATACTATAATTATGTATATTTTACCTGAAATTTTACTTTCTGAGGATGATGTTGCACTAGCCTTATTCGAATAAAGTGATTCTCTTTTGCAAGCAATTGGGTCTTTGGACCTTAATTCTTGCATGGCAGATTTTGCTGTATTTGTTTGCATCGGCTTATGATCTATTGAAGATGTATTTCTACGCTGGAGTGTGTCCATTATTAGTCTATCTTTTTGCATAAGTTTGATTGAATTAAATTTTGCATTACGTTGTACATCAGAGTCTATATAAATATAAAACATATATATATATATAATTTTTCAACGAGTGCAGGATTTTTTAAAATCTTACCAAACTGCCTCCCATGTGCTTTATAGACACTTTGCTTCTGGAAATCACGAGACATGGATACCTTTTTATATTCCTTTTGCATATGAAAAACACAAAAATCGCATTCATAAAGATTTACAATATTTTTACAGGCATCACCATTCTTCTTTTTAGCTTTGCATATGCCAAAATCTTTAGATTTCCCCAAAAGCAATACTTTCTTTGCCGAGTTAATGGATAGACAAGCAATGTCCTTTCCAGAAGCATTATTTTCACTGAAAGTCGGATTCAGAATAGCCACACAACTGCCTTGGAGAGTTTTCCATAATTCTTTATGAGCATCCTGAAACAATAATACGCACACTGTTTTCATATCCCCTTTAAGATCCGTTAACTTCCAAATTGTGTAACTGTTGGATTTGGAGGAAACTTTAGTTTCCTTGGATGTTATAACGCCTGCAACAACCCAATCACTTGTTTTATCATTAACCAGCATCTGATTTTGTAAATCATTAAATGCTACAAATTTTCGACTTGCCATTCGCTCTCTAATCATTAAACTGGATATTAGTGGACTTGTAATACGCAATCCAAAAATTGAGTCCGCACAAGTAGGCGGATTTTTATTCACAGTTTGTAATTCTTTTGATGTGTTTCCGAGACGACTAGGTAATTCTTTTGATGTGTTTCCAAGACGACTAGGTAATTCTTTTTTGGGGGGCTTATCAATTGAGCTATTTGATTGACCGCTGTATTGATTGAATTTTCGTTCCAAAAAATTTTCAACATCACAATTTAATACTTCATTTTCTCTGATTTCTGAACTTTTTATATTATCAAGAAGAGCACCCAGAGTTAAAAGTTCACTTTCATTGTCGGAAAATTGATCATTCGTTGTTTCGTTAGGCATCTTGATAAAATTAATTTCAGATATTAGCTTTCTGAAATAGTTAATTGCCAAAAAATGCGCCAATAACAAAAGTGTTATCGATCTTGAAATCAGCTGTTTTTATGTCAACAATTTAAGATAAGGACAGACAGAACGCGTTGCGTGACAGGTTGACTTTGACGTCCTAGACGATTTCATGCATACAAAGTTTTCTGCAACATAACGTTAAAAATTTACTAACTGTTATCTTTTGCCACGTGTTGACTGTTAACTGATTTTAATATATATTGTATTTTCTTGTTATACATTGCAGTCTTTCACTTTGCTGGCAAAGTTTGAAATGTCACACAAAGCAAACAAAGAATGTTTAACGTATGTAAAAATTCCGCGCCGCAATGCGTGACAGATTGAGTTTGACCTGTAAAATGAATTCAATCAGCAATACGCAGCGCTGGGACAACGCTACGGTAAAAATTAGTAACTCTCGCAGCTATATATGGCGAACTGATGTTACTCTGTACATATATAGAATTTAAAAAAAATATAACCATAAAGAAGTTTCAAATACATACAGATACAAATGGTAAAAAATAAATTACGATTTTAGCTTTTATTTTTGCATTTGCTTAGTTTATTTAAAATTGTTTTTAACAACCCTGAGCAATCAGCTGAGACGGTTTTACCAAAACCAAATCAATCGCTCTTGGTTTCTCTGTTACGGTACTCAGGAGCGGCAGCCCCAGCGGTGGAAATTTTTGATTTACATGGCGCTCTCACAAGAAGGCGGAGTCGGAAAGTTTTAGGCTGACAGATACCGCTAAAATTGAAAGCTGATGGCAGATAAAACTGTTTTCATAGCGTGATATTTCTCACTGTGTCTGCAAATCGAATAAAATATCGCTATTTTTCTATTTAATTATTGTGGTTTCAAAATATTAAATATTTATATATATTTTCGGAATATAAGGAAAGGTTAAAAAAAAAAAATGGAAATAAAATCAGCAAATGGCCATCGCGATGAGAGATGACCCACTAGGCGTTGCATTAATGTTGTAGCGGTTGCTTTGTCGAGAGTGCTGCTTATGACGGAAATTTCATAAAGTTGCATTTATTCATCGTAAATGTCAAAGTTAATATGTCATACCACGCGGCTCAAAACTCGTGTAAACAGAAGCGATTGGAAGCATCTTCCAATGATTTTTCTGCATTCAGCACAACTCTGATATATATTATTCAGACAAACACTTTTTAACTACTTCCCTTTTTACGTTTATTTTATTGGAATAAATTTGCAGCAAACTATTTCATTTCATTTGACATACCGATTGATTTTGTTCGGATCTCAATTTAATTTCATCTAACAATAGTTCAGTTGACTGTAGTTTACTGTACTCTAAATGTAAAGCGACAATTAAATAAGTGTTTAAATTATATTTAGGCATGATAATAATAATGCCATTAATTTCGTAATTATAATAAAAATATCGAAACAAATTAAATATCCGTTCAAAAAGTTTAAGTAGTTTATTAGCAATCAAATTCCTATTATTTATTGAGCTAGTTCTTTCATACGGTTAAGAGCACTGCCAGCTTTGAACCAACCAATTTGCAAGTCATTCAAAGTATGGTTCAGCTTAATCTTATCAACCTTACTGCCGTTCTTTATTTCGCAATCAACCTGCTTTCCAGGTGCAAGACTATTTAGGCCGAGCAAAGAAATTTTACTGTCTGGTTTTATCTGTGGGCAAAGATTTTTTAAATTAATCGATATCATTTTACTTTTTTTTATATAAAATACATACCTTATCGTAATCAGCTGGATTTGCAAATGTTAAAGGCAACAACCCTTGCTTCTTCAAATTTGTTTCATGAATACGGGCAAACGATTTGACAATAATGGCTCTGCCACCAAGGTGTCGTGGTTCCAGTGCAGCATGTTCCCGAGATGAACCTTCACCGTAATTTTCATCTCCGACAGCAACCCATTTAATACCGTTAGCTTTGTAATCACGTGCTACGTCAGGAACGCCTCCCCATTCACCCGTTCGTTGATTTTTAATCTTATTCATTTCGTTATTTTCTGAGTTGACAGCACCAATGAACATATTGTTTGAAATATTATCCAAATGTCCTCTATATTTTAGCCAAGGTCCAGCAGCAGAAATATGATCTGTTGTACACTTTCCTTTTACTTTAATAAGAACAGTTAAATCTTGTAAGTCTTTGCCATCCCATTTGTCGAAGGGATTTAAAAGTTGGAGACGTTGGCTTTTTGGATCCACATCCACTTTCACAGATTCACCACTCTAAAATGTAAACAATATAATGTTGAAAACTGAAATTATTTCTAAAACATTAATGTCTAAAATGTAAAAGATCATCAAGTCTGTAATTACTTTCATAAACATATTTGAATTAATTACCGCTAAAAAAACATTTATGGTTTAATCAGAACGTCAAAGTTCATACCTAGAGCGCCGTTATAAAAATTAATACTGCAAAATAGACTTACAATTTAATTAATTCAGATTTTCGCCTTTAAAACATGTTATTTCAGGCGACAGGACAACCGCTACAACAACAGAGTGTGTGTGTGCTGCCATCTGCAAATTGTGCCAACGCTATAACGTAAACGCGAGGTTTTGCGCAGACTATTCAAAAAAAGCGATGCCTACCTCAATGGGTCTATGGCAAAAATTGCCCAACTGCGTTTAAAATGTCAAGGCGGTTTGCGTTGTTGAACCCTATGTCATTTGCCGATTGCTACAGCAGATTCAAAGAAAGTGCAAACTAACCTTTTAATTTATCAGTTGTTTGAATCCCTTTAAGGAAAAAGACAATTTTGTAGACTGCTATGCGAGGCAATTGGAATTGGTCATTAGAATTGGTCATTGGAATAAATATTGAAAACGGACTTTGGCGACCATTCCTAGAGGAGCACAAAAGTTGGATTATACATTCGACCAAGAAATCCATAAATATATATTTTCGTGTTTGCGCTTTATAGTGCCGACAATATTACATTCATACTCATATTTTTACCCTGTTGCATTCCCAGTGCCAGGTTTACAGTGACCCTCGGCAGCTAAGCAATAGTGCTAGTGTATTAGTAACCATTGTGGTTGAAAATCACCTCGAGTGCATTCAAAAAATTGTACTTTTTTATTTTTTGACTTCCTTTAGTAAATTTAATTGGTATTAATAATTTGATAGTTGTTGTTGTACAATAATAATATTACGTACCTTAGGTGGTGCATCAAACGTATCCATACCAGGATCGAAGCCTTTCGAAGGCAATTCATCACCAAATGGAGCAGCTAGTTTGAATTTTTTACCATCAGCACCAGTAAGTTCGTCGGTTAAGGGATTAAAGTCCAATCGACCAGCAATTGACAAAGCGGTAACAAGTTCAGGGCTGAAATTTTGAAATTATTAAGTCATATTAAATTAAATTTAGGAGTTAGATGCATTACAGAGACTCTGACTCTCTCAACTAAATGACAGTTCTAGTTTTGCAAATTTTATACTCAGAAGTAATATATTTATTGCATCTACCTAAATTGATTTCAGCCAATTCACGCATATATCAATCTACGAGTATAATATACTTTAATCTACAATATTCATTACTAAAATATAAGTATATGATTGATGGCTTTTAATTACTTAAAATCTTTTTTGCAGAATTTTTTACTGTCTCTGTACGGGGTATGCATTTTTATAAGTTATTACTTTCATCTCCAAAATATACTAGGAAATATTATAATTTACGTCGAGGAGTAAATGTTATTAAATAATAAAAGAAAAAAATTATTTTATGTTACTCTGTCGTACGTCTAACAATCTAACAAAAATTATTGGCACGCGATGTGTGTACAGAAGCACTAAACTTTATCTTTATAGCTGCCTAATTGCAAGATTTATCACCCAACAGAACATAACACGTTGAAGATATTCTATATCTATGATTTTTATTGACCCGAATTTCAAAATTTATTATCAGAACTTACATAACTGAACAAATCGAAGGTATGGGAAATACATTTTTACGTCATCTGACAAATGAAAATGATAAAGAAGAAGAAGACAAATGAATTATCTTAAAATTTGAGCAACTAGTTTGCGCTCAAATGAAAAAGTAATGAATGATGACTAAAAGATAAGCTTAAATTGCTCTACCTATTTGCGTATTTCACGGAATGTATAAAAAGAAGCATAGATGATGCGCATAAATAGAAATACCTGAATCGATCAAACAGATTAGATACATGAATTGACGACAAGACAATAATAACAAAAATATACTTTAATTACCTGGTAACAAATGAGTGTGTTGCTGGGTTAGCATCATTACGACCAGTAAAGTTGCGATTATATGATGTAACAATAGTGTTCTTTTCTCCTTTTTTAACGTCTTTACGATCCCATTGTCCAATGCAGGGACCGCAGGCATTCGCTAAAACGGTACCACCGAATTTTTGAAATACTTCACCGATACCATCTCTTTCAATGGTAGCACGAATCTGCTCAGATCCAGGAGTAACATTAAATGGTATTTTAGATTTTAATCCATGTTTCATGGCATCTTTTGCAATATTTGCACATCGGCCCATATCTTCGTAAGAAGAATTAGTGCAGGAGCCAATGAGACCCACTTTGATATCAATTGGATACCCATTTTGTTTTGCATTTTTACCGAGTTTGCTTATTGGGTGAGCCAAATCAGGCGTGAATGGACCATTCACATGTGGTTCTAGCGTATCTAAATTAATTTCAATTAATTCGTCATATTCACAATTTCCGTCAGGCGACAATAGTTTCGCTTTATATTTATTGGCTTCATCCGCAATACCGCTGCGGTTTGTGGATTTCAGATATGACGCCATACGATCATTAAAGGGAAACACTGATGTTGTAGCACCTATCTCAGCACCCATGTTGCAGATAGTAGCCATTCCAGTACACGATATGGAGTTAACACCGTTTCCGTGATACTCAATTATTGCACCTGTACCTCCTTTCACGGTAAGAATGTCAGCTACCTATTAAATGAAGAAAAAAATATTTTATTTGATGCTACCATTTTAATATTTAACTCATCTTATCAATTTAACATTTCCTTTTGACAATATTTATACCATTTGCATTTTCTTACCTTCAAGATAATATCTTTTGGAGAGGTCCATCCACTAATTTTTCCAGTCAAATTGACACCAATTACTTTCGGACACTTCAATTCCCAAGGAATATCTGCCATCACATCGACAGCATCTGCGCCACCAACACCAATGCAGAGTCCACCAAGACCTCCTCCATTTGGAGTATGCGAATCGGTACCAATCATTACTAATCCAGGGAAAGCGTAGTTTTCCAAAATGATCTGATGAATGATTCCGCTGCCGGGTTTCCAGAAGCCGAGACCGTACTTAGCGCATGCTGATGCTAAAAACTTGTATACTTCCTGGTTCAAATCTTTTGCTCTAGCTAAATCCTCTTTGCCACCAACTTGAGCTTCGATTAAATGGTCACAATGCACAGTTGAGGGCACAGCGACTCTTTTCAAACCAGATGAAATGAACTGCAAGAGCGCCATTTGAGCAGTAGCATCTTGCATTGCTACGCGATCTGGTCGAAGGCGCAAATACGATGTGCCACGCACAATGTCCTGATTTTTAGGATCATCCAAATGGGAGTATAAAATTTTTTCAGATAATGTCAGAGGACGATTTAAACGATCTGATACAATCTTCAGATTGTTAGTTAGCTTTTCATAAGGTAAGAAAACATCAGAATCAAATTTCGACAGGGCAACTTTGGAAGCTGCATATAACGACGAGTGGAAATTTCTGGAATAAATACTGGGGGCAAATTGACCAACTGCATGCACCTGTAAAAATAACAAAAAAAATGTAAAATATTTAAACGTTTGTAAAATATGTATATATGTACATACGTGTATGCATGTATGTATTTGCAGGTATAACTTTTTAATTTTATTTATACATATGTAATTGTTTAATAAATTTAAGTTAAAAACAGAATGAATGCCACAGTCTACGGACAATGAGCTATTAATATTAAAATGTATGTATGTGTACCCAACTCTTTATATATAATAAGCAACAAAATTCAATGGGTTTTTATGAAGACCTTCATATTTGATCTCGGTTTGAGGGGGACAACTTGCTCAACCCATATTGGAAAAAGTCTTTAATTATTTACTACAGCAAATTATTCATAAACTCAAAGCTATAAATTCGAGTTAGTGGCGTAGGGCGAACATAGCTTCAGATAATCACCATGCTATAAATAAGCGTTCTTAACTTCCATTGTCTTTTGCAGATATAATTTAAGCCTAAATAAACAAGAACACATTTGCGAAATTATGATTAAATTGAATCTAAATTTCAAAGGTCACATTAACCATTAAGCAACTTTGCATTTAATCATAGGAATATTCCATCCAAACCTGATCTTGCCCGTACGATTACACAAGCCAAACACATGACGTTTTTTTGTTTTTGTAAACCAATTTTGTCCCTAAGTTCTAACAATAAATTGCATATATAAATAGGTATAATAAAAAAAATATTTGTTTTGCTTTCTATTTCTACTGAAAAAAAAATGCATTGGTAATTGTATCGTCGGCTCTTAATTTTTTAGACGTTAGACGTCGGTACATTTATCATTAAAGCTGCAATTAGACAATTGCTACAAACCAAGTGCAATATGAAAAAATAAAAAAGAAAACTGGCTGTAGTACTGCAAAAAATAGTCACTATCTGGGACGTGTGTTAGAAGAAAACCATTGAGATTCTGTACTTTAACGAAAAAAAAAACAAAAATTCTTGCCTTATATTGTCGTGTGTTCCCGAGAATGACTGCCAAATGTTTCAACCTTATCATAATGGGAAGAACGTTAATTGATTTAAGAGCTAGAATTCGTTTCCGAGAATCTATTTATACACATGCATGAGTATATAATTCTATTTATGTTTTAATTTTTTCTTCAAAATACTTTCGTTGTGAATTAGTCGAACAGCATTTTAGTTGCGAAAAAACGTTTTCTGTTAATTTTGCAAAACAAAGATTTACATTTTTAAGGTATAATACAGCATTGGGACCAATTTCACTCATACTGATTCTAAATTTTCAGCGGGGGACAAGAACATCATAAACAAATATGTAATTTATTTTAGGGAAGCTTTTTACCCGAACTGTTGATCTTTTTAGCTCTCTAAAGCACAAACTTTTTTCCTACCGTAAAAAGTAAGTAAAAGTTAATCAGCGTTCTTGAAAGTATGCCCCTCTTTTATCAGCTGACAATAAAGAAGACAGTTAGATAATATTTGTTTAGTAAATTTTCAGATCAGAACATACTTTTTATATACAAAACCACAGTCCATTCATCTGCTATCTTTTTTAATTTAAATTTTTTATCTCTTTTCTTCAAATGGGCGCACGATTATGCTATATGTACAAACATACATAAGTTATATACCATACATATACAAGTATATCTTATCAAAATATTTGGTTATACAATATGCGTATATTATATGCTGCTGGTACTTTTTTTTACTAATTCCTGATAAATTCTCGACAAAGGATACTTTCAGTCCCATCTGGCTGCTGTTGTTATTGTAGCGTTTCATTAAATGCAGTTCCAGTCAATGTCAGCGAGGTCATCTGACGGGAAGTTCAGGAAACGAACTTTTTTTTAAGAGATTTGAACTGCACGAAGAAGGATGTTAGTATCATGGTGGAATATCAACGATAGCTTACAAAGCGTATCGAAGTGAGCTTTTCCTTCTATTTGGAATGTCTTTTCCAAAAAAGCGAGTGGACCGGCAGTTTTTTCTGAATAGTTTGTGGTGAGAATTATGTCAGAATTATAACTGGAGGAGTTATCATTCACTACCCAAGGCCGACCAGTCTAAATGACGCTCTGCCAACCACTCGGCTACTGCGGCAAAAGCTTCTCAAAATGCTCCTGTGCAGGCGACATCAGCAGACTTTCGGTCATAGTCGTCACGTTTATATTGTGACAGTAGTGTAACTTCATCAGCGTCCCATTTCGTTCATGTTGCTTATTCATGTTGAAGACAATCGGATGTCTCAACCAGTAACTATGGCTATGCTTTAAATGAAAACTCCTCTTTAATGCAATGTGCGGCTGTAAAATAAAGCCGTATTTGATTATTTTATTTGCTGGCCCTTTTTTACCTTTAAGCAACGATAGATTTTTTTTACTGATTGTATAAGAAGTTTCGTCGGTTGTGCCAATAAGAAGCTTTTTACTCATTAAATATATACCTGACTCTTTTGCAACAAAAAATTTTAAAATTTCTTTGAAATTTAAATTTCTGAAAATGATGTTAAAGGCAGTTAGCGATATTGTTAAATGGTACATGTAACAAAAAGTTGCAGATGTTGCTCCGTTGCTGACATTATACTAGTGTAATTTGCAAATACCAAAGGTGGGATTATGTATATGTTCTCAGAATCTCATTTACAAGATGTAAAAACAAATTTAGCGAATGATTTAAAAATTGCTCAAAAATTCAAAACACGTAACTTCCAACAATCTATACAAATCCAATTGGATACATTTAAAGCTTCTTGCTTGGTTAGATAACCGCATCCTTTGAGGTTATGGTCGTAAATATTAACTTAAAATACGATTGTAGGATATATAATAATTCAACCCAATTATATACATTGTTCTATTATTTTATTTTGCTGGAGAATGATTTTTATCATTAATCCACAAATAGAGAAGATTATACATACCCTATTGTTGATGCCACGGAGTAATTGGGCCATGATTATTTGATTGAATGTCGAAAAACTGATTTACATATACTTCTTTATTTTGTAAAACACAAATTTTATTTGTATTCGACAAATCTCCACTCGTGTTACAAATCTATTGGCAACGAACTATTTAAACGTATCAAACAAAATACTGCAATTTTATTCTGATTATGTAAATACACTGATAAACATTCGATAACAATCGATATTCTTATAGTGTGTGGTACAGAGCACCTTTGAACTTCGAAACTTAGACCAGGTTTACACAATGAAATTTTTGTTCCTCGTTTAAGACAATATTCTAATATACATGTATCGTTTAGCTTATTTCCTGTATACTCTGCTTATTTGAAAGATTTTTAAAAATGTTCAACTAACTAAATTCACACTTACTTAAAACATACTGCAACTTTAACATCATCGGGAAGGCATCGGTATTCAAAATTCTTCAAAGTAAAAAACAAGCGCTGCGCTAGTATTTCAATGTTTGCCTAAACGTTGCTTATGAGAGAAATTTCGAAGCTTTGAATATATTCATTTTAGATGTTAAAGTTAATCTGTCACAAAATGTCTTAGAAATTCTTTCCAGCATCGGCTTAATAGTCTATTTCCATCGAGCACTTAAATGCGTTAAAGTCCTCTGTTAAGTGAATGATATGTCAAACGTTTCCACCGAAAGTGAGTTAACTCAAACAACTGATTTTTGTTTACGTTTCCAGTTTGCAAAATTTGTCACAACTATTTAAATCATGAATTCAAGAGACCGCATTCATTTTATTTGGCATTATCTTCTCCAATTACATAATATATGCATTTATGTTAAAACTAATGCAAAAAAGTAATTATTGCAGAAAAAATTTCACCATGCAAAATAAAAGCCTCGTGCCTCATTAAATCCGAAAATACACGACTCTGGCAAGACAGACAGCATCGACTGTTAACATAACATTTTCTGTTAAATTACCGAAAGTGACTTAACTTACTTTGAAAAGTGAGCTAACACACTTTTATACAACAATGATGTTTAAATGCATTTAACGTCCGGTGGAAATAGGCTATAACGCTGACGCCAAGCGTGTTGACCGTTATCTGAGCTTAATTGTCATGCATTTTCTTAACATTTACAATTTTTTTGTAGAAAAATAATTAAAGAGAAAATTCTTCATTGCAAAGCTGGAAATGTAATGCATCCAGAGTTTGTATTATTCAAGTTATACATTTCAATAATTAATTTTATAATTTTGACTCATTTTCTGTGGTTACATTAATTGGTGGCAAGTGTCCATCCCCAATAGGAAAATCCGATTGAATGGCAATTTTCCCTGTATGGAACCATTCTATGCGATGTAAATTCGTGGCTTTCAAACGATATTGCTCAATTGTTAAGTCTTCGGTTTTCATTTGTTTTGATTCAGTATATCCATCATCACCTGGCATCAAAGACACAGTACCATCAGAACATTTCTGAATAATAGGAAACATTAATGTAACACCCTTTTGAGAACGAACTCGTGCGAATTCTATTAATTCATCAATGCGATTGAAATTCAACAGCCTTGATAATTCGTAGAACTGTGGGGGATGAAGATTAATCTGGTTGGATAAGTGTTGCCTGATGAGTTCCTTTGGTGTGTCCCACTAAAAAGAAACAAATTATGTAATATACTTAGCTTCCGTAGAAAATATTTACCGAAAAACTAGCAGCTTCATTAGATTCTAAGAGCACATCGGGTGTGTGATCTAACGCCGTCAAATAAAAAACGGCTGCAAACCTTCAAATAAAATAAAAGCGTTGATTTTTAGCTTTAGTTCATTTTAATTGTTTGTTGTGATAACATGAGACACTCCGCTATTATAAGAGGAACTTTTTCGCGTTGCGTGACTATTAATATTCCCCCGAAAAGTCCTAAGTCGAAATTATTAGATGTTCTTACCCTAACCCCTTACGGATTAGGAGTTCAAGAATTTGCCCGCAGGTATGCTTGTTTCAAGAGGCAACCTAAATCCAATAGTTGCCACGACAGTCGGTTTTTTATACCAGAACGACCTGGATTTTTTCCGGCCAAGCACTGTCACCCCCGCAATTTTCTTTAAAACCCAATTTGAGGAACATTAAAAAAAAAAAAAACTGGGCCGGACCTCCATACGCTCCGTTTTATTTATTGCTTTTTTTTAGATTTCTTACACAGTACGGCAACATCGTTTTTGGGCAGTTTTGACAAAAGCCGCTGCGATCTGTAATTACCAAAATTTCTTCTTTTTCAGGAGCTTCTCTGGAGTTTATTATAAACTCCAGAAGCTGAATAGTTATACAAATCGAAAGTTTAATTCATTGACTTTTGAATAGGATAGGTGGGATGTGCCCCGACACCTCCTTTCGCGTCCTACACCCCTCCAAAGTGGGATACCTAAGTAAAGATTCCCCCAGGGCGTGTTTCCCTAAGTCAGACCAAATCATGGAACTCAATCTCGAAATTCGACAAATTGTAGAAAATTCATAAAGATTTTGACGGACTATCGTTGAATGGTACTTGCCTGCCGGTACGCTATTTCGCTTCAAGTAGGTGTGTGTTGGGATAATCCCCACAGAATAACATCTTGCTCCTTACCCACTTGTCTTGTAAGTTCCGAGCTGCGTTTCTTTGTCTTTTCTAGGTGCTACTTTGAATTATTTATTGTCGGAGTTTTTACGTCTTCGTATAATGTTGCCTCTTATGCTTTGAAGTCGTTTTTCATGTGGAAGGTTTTAAAACCTCATCTTCGCCAACAAGGGAATCTAAATTAAGACATATTCAAGGCTCTCGTCAGCTGACGTGAACTGATACAGCAATAAGACCTCATCGTAACCTCGAATGGTCAATGGTTTAAATGGTTACAAATGAAATTACTTTAAATATATCTGTGCACCTTTTCTGAAATGTTACGGGTGTAAGCCATGCCGTCCAATCAAATAATGCCGTTAAATCGGGAACGACATCAAGTTTTTTGCAAAGTGTAAGAAACTGAGTGTGGTCATTGTGCACAAGAGTCTGCCAATAATGTCGATCCAAATCAACAAAATTGTGGCAAAAACTATTAATTTCACCTTTATTTAAATCATTTTGTCGGCAAAGAAGTAGACCGGTTTCTTCGAATGTTTCCCTTATAGCAGTTATACGTAGCGATATATCCCTAATTCAAGAAAAAAATATAGTATTAATCAGTAAAGCAAGGAATGAATGCATGTATTTGAATGTATACCTTTGGATTTGATCTTCTAAAAACTTCGTATAAATATTTGGCCGCGGTGCGTTACATTGAAGTGAGTTTAGGTCAGATAACTGAATAGAAGTTTTAATATAATCCATCCACAGAGGTGAAGCATCACTATTTTCATGAACTCCTCCTGGAAAAACAGCAGAATTTGCAAATGATGTTGATTCTTTAGTTCGTTTGAATAACAACACCTGAAAAAGGAACTTAGTCAGGAAATGGACATAACAAGCACTCCAGGTGAATAAATAATAACCTTTAAAGTTATATATGTACATATTATATTATTATATTTATATAAATTCACCTTTGTACTATCCAGCGAAACTTACTCGATAATCACATCCAACGTCTTTTAAACATTCATTTTTGGCTAGAATTATTAAACTTGCTGATTCTCGCCATTTGGAGGTCAAACTTTTTGCCATTGTTAAACTATTATTAAATCAAAATTACAACCTCTGACTTAAAAAATTTAACATTGATTAAGGCACATAAGGATGACACGTGTTAATCGATTTTTAAACGTTAAAACATAAAAAAAAACTTAAAATTAACCTCTGCCAATGTTTACCGTAATTAGCAATTTTTTTCATGTTAGTGAACATTATGATTCTAAAATACTTGTTGGAATATTTATAAAATATAATTTTGAAACAAATGTTTTCAAATGTCTATGTGCAGCCCCAGATAGAGTTCGCTATCAGCTGATCGTCGCTGTTAGTGATCGCGCTTTATTTTTCCGTTTTTGATGTTGGTTACAGGTTTCAAGAAATCTCTAATATAGTATAGTTCGCATGAGAACAATGCCATTACTTGTTTAATACTCTGGGGAGTTACAAAAACAGATTGTTGTAGAAATCAGAATTGAAACCGACAAAATTCTATTGAAGGGGTTACACATTCCTACTATTGATTTGAGCAATTCTGTGTCGGTTTCTATAACACCCCTGACTACTTTTGTATTTATAGCTATACATACATGTGCAAAAAATTAATAATAACAGTAAGTCTACTTTCATAAAAATTTCAAATAAAATAAATTCTTTGCAGTTTCTTATGTTCATTATAAAAAAAAAAACCACAATTGTGTATCTGTAAATCATTTGTAAATGTATTCTCAATTTTAATTTTATAATATATATAAAATAACATGTTTTTTCAATTTTCGAATAATAACAACTGTTAACTCCTTATATTATATTTTCATAATTCCTCACACATCCAGCACGATTTACTTTACCTAGGTAGGTAAATGGTACAGAAATATGTATAGGTATTTATTACGAAATATATGTATAATAGAATAATTATATATACAATTTACACATTTTTAATAAATGGAAGTATATCCTTATCACGAAGCATATTTTTGCAGCTATAACATATATTTTCTTTCCGTTTTTGGGTAAAACTCGATAGCTCTTTTATTTTAGCGTCTGAATCAGTTACATTCGATTTTATACCTCTTTCAGACACAAATCGGGAAAATTCAACAGCCGAAATTGTTTTAGATTCCCCTGAAAGCAAAGAACTGCAAATTTCACATGATGCTGTACTTTCTTCTTGGTTAACTACATCCTTTTTATCTTCAAATTTTGAAAAATTATTGTAAGCAATTTTATTCCCAGTACGTATTATTGTAGAAACTGTGGATGTGAAATTTTTTTGTAGATTTTTTATGAACGACTCTGTGATGCCTTGTATACTGTCAGCGGTACCAGGTATGGATTCATTATATTGCTTACAAACTTTCAAATTACATGCACGTAAGTAAAGATTGACTTCAGGTACACTTAAATCCTTTATCGGACGCATAATTCTTATACCATTTTCTAAACGATCATCGACGAATCCAACGTCTAAAGCAACGCTGCTTCCACGACCAAGTGCAATAGAGGACAGGAAATCAGCTGCTATGTTTATATTAATAGTGGGTATAAAAACATAATTACAATTTAACTGCTGAGCCATCGATGCTATCAACTTTTTATGATAAATTTTAATGAATTCTTTACGGTTTGTTGACGTTTGTATATTAGAATACATGCTCGAAAACATGTTTTCATCATCCAATTTCCGAGCCAGGTAATGCTCAATATCTTTTATTTTATATGGTAATTGATTCGGATTAGACCTCAGATTAGTAATATAACATTCCGTTTTACCATCGCTTAACATAGTATCCTTCATTTCTCGTAAATAAGTTCCATAATCGAGCGTATTTAATGTTTTGTTACGAAGTTCGTAATCGTCAACAATTATAACTTTGAAATTGCAATGTAATCTCTTAAAATTCGATCCCGATTGAGCCGTTTTCAACATATCCAACAATACGACCGCCTCGGCACTACCATCGTATACTACAAGTATGTTCGCATCTCGTGGAACAGCTTTCGAAGATCCAACTGCAGCTCGAAATTTGTGATTAACATAACTAAGAAAGCAGCTCCTGCATTCCGCTTCGCGGAAAACTAGTTTATAGAATTCTCCATTTTGCCCACATTTATTACAAACACCGCTTCTTGTGGGCTCACCAAATTGGCCCTCTGCCGCCTCATTTATCATCACATCATCCACAAACTCGTCATCGCCTACGCTGCACATTTTATTCAGGACTTTAGAAGCCGTTCACTTTATTATATTTGCTCTCTTCCGAGGATTGAAAGAAAATTATCGATAGATATAAACCTTCGATATTAAAAGTTGTTTAGACAGTTGAACTTTGAAATGCGCAAGCATGTTAATCCTAAAACTTTCTTATGAGCTGAGAATAACTTAAAAATTTGAAATAATATATTGGGCCTTTAATATACACATAAAAATATCTTACGATTATTAATCATTATTTATGGGGGTTTATTTTGGTACCAGTATATATATTAACGGCGGCCCCGGTGACCGAGTGGTTAGCATTGCGTACTGCCATTCGGAAGCTCCGGGTTCAAATCCGGATGCGAAAAGTTATGGAAAATTAATTTAAATTAAAAATTAAGTTAAATTGCGCAGGCTACAAATACATTTCAAGGAATTATTTCAATAACTGTAAATCACCAACACAACCAACCATTAAATATTCCGTCCCTGTTTGACAGTTTGACAGCGTTAGAATTAATTTCAAAATAACTTATACTGTGCGGTGCAGTTCGTTGGCAAGTTTTCGCCAATAAAATAAAGGCTTCGCGGGTGGGCTTAGCGAAATGTGACAGGGTTAGAAAAAAAATTTCCTCTTGAAAGCTTAGAGCAGGTCATACACATCCTAAAAATATGTGCCGTTCTTATAGTTTTCGAGTTATTTGTTTTTAAAGTTTCAAATTGTACCAAACGAAATTTCCGAATAAAAGCTAATATAAATTAACGGAACAATTAAATGTCACTTATAATGAAGACCAATAACGTTTACACCGATTTAGTTTAACTTACTCAAATTCACTCATATTGCAGCTGAGAAAGTTCCCTCATCTCACATTCTACCATAATGTTGATAGCAATGTCAGATCGGGAAATATTCAATAGTTGATGTGAAAAACGCTATGTAAATGCCGCTATGTAAATGAAAAATCCAATGTTTTCGATTCAAAAGAAATTTGCTTCAGCAGGAAATGTTAAAATCAAATATTTGATTGTTCTTCAATTGCAATTAAAGATGGTCGTTGTTCGTAATAAAATACCCAAAACTCCTCTAAAAATCCAAAGAAGTAAATTTTCTATCACAGTTCAGAAATATTATGAAAAATGGGGATTTTAGGGCGCTTTCACGAAGTGAAGAGTTTTGTATCCAGGCATCTTTGGGTTCGTATATAGGCATGTTTGATTGCGCATAGCGAACGGATGGAGCGAGAAACTTAAACAATACCTGTAAGTTATATTATATGTATTTTATATGTAAAACTATACTTGATTTTATAGGTACCTTTGGATACAGATTTCTTTTCAGTCAAGTTTATGTTAGAAAAGGATTTAGTTTTGCACTATGGCCAAAGGTAATCGGTTACGAAGAGTATGAAGTTAAATCATCGAATATTTAACTAATGATTATCGGCACATTACTAGTGCTGTTATAAATCGTTTGCAAAGTAAGTGTCCAACGAGGCTATTTATATTTGATAAAAAATGAATGTAGAAAAAGAGTACCATTATAAAAATTTCGTTTTCATTTTATGTGATTTTGCGAATAGTGAAAAATTATTTACTTAATTTTCAGAAAAAGAATTCACTTAAATTTGCTTGCTTGCTTAACTTGAGACATCTTGTACTCATTGTAGCGAGTAGCAAGGTCTAGAAAATTTTCACTCGATGATTCTGTGCACGCAATTGCTTATTCCTAATATATGTGACGAGTAATCGTATTATACTGGCACCCCACTGATAAATAGCTATAAAAAATACATTGTATAAAAATTATTACTAATTTTTAACAATATATTATAAAATTGCAGAATATTTTGAAAATAGTGGTTATTGTGTGTAACTTACTATCCCTGGCCCGACTATAGTGAAAGTGAACGCTAATATCCGGATTGAGAAATTTCGCAGCACCACCAATCTCCTTAAAAAGGGCAATATTGTTTAAAAATGCTTATAAAAAACCCAGAAGCCCTTAAAAGTTGGCTTATAGTAGTTTTGGAGCCATTGTAAGCGATTGAGCTACTTATAAAAATGTTGGTTATTAATTAATATATGATTGCAGATGTGACGCCGATTCTTCCGCTCTAGCTCGCTACGTTTTAGCTTTATTGAAGAAAGATAAACCTGAAAAAGATTTAAGCAAATTAATGATAGAACAACTAGACGTTTTTCTTGGCGATGAGACTAGACCTTTTGTTGAGAAACTTTTCGATGCTATAAATTCTGAGGATTATTTTAATAATACTATGTTGCCTGCATCGGAATCAACTGAAAGCCCTTTTGTTACTGAAGAAATAATTTCGGATATTGTAACTAAGGATATGGATCAGGAAGATGCAACAACTACAGAAATTTCAGATAAAAAAGACAACCTGCCAAATACCGTTTGTGCCGATAAAGTCCAAACACCACCATTAGATGACGTAAGTTATATTTATCGTTATTAATCATATTGTGCGTATTTTTATTTGTTTTATATTGACAGATCAATGATATGGAACTACTTCGTGGTAACATTTCTGACATAAATGATATCGATGTTCCAGGCCGCACTGTTCATTATCCTGCAAATGTCAAAAGTGAAGTTCCCTCTGTTGCAGCCGTAACACAACAGTCTTATCCAATCCCTAATAATCAAATAGTTCGCAGCGCAAGCCCACCACAAAGAGCAAATGCTGATAAGGAAAATCAGCCTCGAGAGACCCGACGCCGTCGCACATCTCTACGATCACGATCTCGATCTCGATCAAGGTCACGATCCAACGAAAGATCTCGAAGATCTCGATCGCGTGACCGTCGGATAAACGAAAGGGAGAAAATGCAACGGCAATTTAGAAATAAATCTCCACCAACTACAGATGCACGATATGGAAGCTCACATGAACGGCGGCGAGGCGGTGTTGGTACTGCTTCAGATCGAAGACGTAATGGCAACAATGGTTCAGACGAAAGGTCGCCGCGTTACGGAGGAAGCGGTGGAGAGGGGGTTGGCCGTAAAAACCGCCAAAATCGTTCAAATACTCGTAGCCGTTCTCCTTCTCCCGATCGTGGAAGTAGAATTAAATGTTCGCCAAATCTGTCACAAATTACTCGTAACTCTCCTGAACGCCATAGCCATCATGCTCAAGGACAGCATGAAACGGAAAAACGGCAGCGGTGTCGTGACTTTGATGAGAAAGGGTATTGTGTGAGAGGAGAGACATGCCCATGGGATCACGGCATTAATCCAGTGGTATTTGAAGACATCAATAACTCTACGTTAATAGGAATGTCTCTCCCTGAATATAATCCTGACGCTCCTGACTTGTGGATGAGATCTTCCGGACCATTAGTTGGCGTTGGATCTAATACTCTTATGGCTAACAGTTCAGGAGTGGGGGGAGGTATTAATGCCCCGGGTATAAATCCATTTACTGGGGTAGCGCGAGGAGGTGGAATAATGCCTGTAGCTGGAGTTGCAGGAGCTGTTGGCTTTCCTCAACTTGGCTCAGACCCTGATAAACAAAGCAACAATCCAGCGGCCATCGGTGCAGATTTTGGTCGTAATTCCAGCACAACCTCTAATTTTCGAGTGGGTGCTCACATGCTAAACTTTCCATTCAACGCATCTGCCGTCACTGCGCCTCTTCAGCGGGAACTAATTCCAATACCTGTAGTAGACGCGGGAAATTCTGGTTCGGGGGGTGATATAAGTCAAATATCGCAGAATAAACGTCGTTTCGATTTAGAAGATTCAGTAGCAATAGCCGAAGGGCCAGTGAAACGCAAGCTACCCCTTAACAGCCGTCTTGGACCACGCTTAACAACTATACAAAATAACTGTTCACTTGAATTAAGAAAAATACCCCGAGGACTAAATACAATCGCCCATCTAAATAATCATTTTGCAAAATTTGGAAAAATTGTAAACATACAGATTACATATGATGGTGATCCAGAGGCCGCTATCGTGACGTTCTCCACACATGCGGAGGCGAACGTGGCTTATCGTAGTACAGAGGCGGTTCTCAACAATCGGTTTATAAAAGTTTTTTGGCACAGCCAAGATACGAGTACACTAATCAATGAAATATCGCCCATATCAATGAGTAGTTCCAGAAAAAGTAGTCAATATCATTTAAATAACGTAGTACCAGTCATACCAACTCCAACCGCCGATTCGGCGAAAACAGCGAATGATACTGTTTCAAATCAATCGGCAAATTCGCTTGCAAATGTGACCAATGCTGCGCCTGCAACGGATCAATCAAACGTAACAAATGTTAATACAGCCATAGTGGCTGCACATGTGCCACCAACTTCTTTGCGTTTGAAAAATAACGTGTCCCGTGGACACAATACAGGTGCGTCAAATGCTAATATACGTAAAAAGCAGGAAGAGCAAGCCAAGGCTGTAGTTCAACTAGCCAACGGTCTCCGCAAAAGAAAACAAGAACTATTGCAGAGTTATGTTAAACAAATGAAATCAGCTTTGGAGTTGGTAGAGCGTTGCGAAATAAATGATCCTCAGCGCAGCAAGACACTTGAAACAATTAAAGTTTTGCAAGAAACTATTGATAAATTACGTAAAGAAATTGCCGCAGAACAAGAGCAAATTCAAGCTCAAATTCAAAATCAGCACCCTCCTCCACCAAAGAAGACTAAGGAGCAACAAAAAAAAGAATTGCTTGATATTGAATTGGAATTGATTGCTCAACAACAAGAAGGAAACGATACGTCGGCTATACAGAAACGCCTTGAGGAGCTACAGCGTAGTATTGGTGGAGTTCCTGGAAATGGTGTAGTTAATGTTACCCCCTCTCATCCACTACAAGCAGGTGGCAAAGCTCATCACTTTCCCTCCAGCCGTACAAATCATCGAACTCGTCCATCGTTTCCTGAGGGGTCTACACGCGTCGATCGTCGACCGAAAACCATAATGGTTACTGGATTTACGAGTGAGGAGGCTGACTCTGTACTGGGCCACTTTAAAGTAAGTTGGCCACCATATAATTTCTCTTGTATTATATAGATTTATGTCAATGAGGAAGAAGTATATTAACCAAAATATGCAATAGAAATCCTTTCACAGTTAAAAAAACCCTGCGGGTTAGGGGTTCAAGAATTTACCCGCGGTAAGGCATGCCTGTCGTAAGAGGCGACTAAAATCCAATAGTTCCCGTGATGGTCGGGTCTTTATACCGGAACGACCCGGATTTTTTATCCGGCCAAGGACTGTCATTCCCGCAACATTCCCTAAAAATTACTTTGAGGAATATTTTTGCGGCTACAACAACAACATAGAAAACCTTTTATTTAATGGAATTTTAAAAACGATTCACTACATACATATATATACTATTTGATATTTTTGCAATCGCCCTGTTTTCTTTAACACGCATAACGAGAATAGAACCATAATAACGGCTGTTTTAATACAATACTCTTTCTTTTAGAACTTCGGCGAAATAACTAAACATGATGTGGATAAAGAGATACCTCGACTCATATTGTCATACGCTACTCGTATAAATGCAGAACAAGCCGTATTGCGGGGAAAAGTATTTAAAGACAAACGTTTGCAGGTAAATATAATAAGCTTATATAATCTTTTAGTAATTAACGTAACAGTTAAATAAAAAAAATACTTAGAGCACCTCTGTTTTTTCATTTGCGTTTTCATTACAAGATTTTATTTAATTAATATAAGAAAATATAGTTATATGTATGTATTTATCTTAGTGATATCGGAAAAAAATTTCGCTCAAAAAAAAAGAAGTTTAAATAATTAGTATTTAAATATTTTGGTTCAAAACCAGTCCGAGTTACCGTCGGTATTAAACGAATTCAAATTTAAAATATGTATGTACTGGACTTACCCAAAAAAAAAATTATTGTTATTTATATTATTTTTAATTAATTTTTATAGTTATTAACATGAATTTTTTTTCCAGATAACTTGGGCTCCGGTCGTTCCGGCATCATTAACAGCGGGAACTGTTATCTCTAATAACGTGTCTAAGGCGGAAGGAGAAAATACAGATCCAACAAAATTGGAAGTATCTCACACTACTAGTGATAAGCAAAGCAATGATTCAGAAATTACTGGAGAAACTTTACCTGAACTTCGGCTTGAGGATGAAGAGGAGGATGAGGAATCTGAGGATCGCTCATGGCGGCGCTGATCGTGAAATACCACGAATTTCAAAGCACGATGTTTTTAGAGTTTACGTTAGTCAAAACAGTGAAATTTGGCGTTTTCACTTACTAGTAAATAGCAAATTAAGCACAGATAAATTGTTTGCATGAATCATGGTAAAGATTGAAATATTTCTATATTGTAAAGTGCATCTTAGTGCATTAACGTAAAGTATCGAAGTGAAATGAAGTGCCATCAGCGCTATGTCTTTAACTTCAATAATTACAGACTTATGTATTTGGTAGTTTACATATGCTTATGGCTTCATTATGGTATGAAAATGCAGCAATTGGAGCTTTCATTTGAATATTTAAAAAAATATAGAGGATATCAGTAAATAATACATATACATAACATGATAGACACCAATAACTCTTATTAGTTTTAATTGTATTACTGAAAAACCTGTACTACTACTTACTGAAGGAGTCTGTAGTTGTATATACAAGTCCGCCAAACTAAGTTATACATTAGTGGCGGATTGAAAAAGATCTGATATATTGGTATTTTTTTAATTAGATTCACAGATACCCATCAATTGTACCAATTAACATTTGTATTGTTACTAAAATTCTTGTATTTTTACTATTTTTCATGCTATTTGTTTTATTTAAGCCTTATGTTGAACTAAAAACTAAAAAAACAATGAAACAAGTTTAAAAAAGGTAACGAAAACCTTTTATACAAATATCTATAAATAAATAATGGTGTAAAATTCGCTATTAGTTTCACAATTTAGTGTTTTTCATTGAGTCGCAGAAGGTGTTTGGGTGTTATAGCAGACCCCAAGATAGATTTTGTGGAAAGCCATTTAAAGGAGCTTATGGGAGTTATCATCCTTTGCCTGTAGAAAATATAATATAAAATGTTTGATCAAAGATTCAACAGTGATGTTATCAAAAACTTCGTTTTGAAGCTTGTTGCCAGACTAGAACCCACTTTATACCATCTTTAACTTATCCATACCATTTTTTGAACGGTGACACCATCACTTTCACCGATTTTGACAATCAGTTGCTGATTCGCAGCTGTCACACTTTCGAATAATTGTCTGTACGTATATATTTTGAGATTGTGACATATATAATAACATAAATCTCATTGCCGCGTTCTATTCTCTCCTATTCTAGCTTTAATAGTGCTAGTATTCATCGACGTAAATATTGGATACGCGTCAGCTGATCTGATTAAACTAATGGTCACCAACTGACACAGCAACAAATTATTAATTTTTATAATAAAAAGTTATAATCTTTATGATAGTTATGAACCAAGGTAGCAAGCATTTCATGTCTGACCTTGGAAAAGTTTCGATATATGTGCATAAGTATATAGAACAAAATCTTAATAATTAAACTTTTTTTCTTGTTTTGATAGCTGTTTTGACAACTATTTACGGTAAATTGTCATATAAAATTAGAAAGCGTATCGATTTTTCGTGCAGAAATGAAAAGATTTGCTCATAAAATTCTCAGGTGATTTCACAAGTGATTTACAAATTAATAATTTCAGTCAAATACTTCAATTTTTCTTTGGGAATCAGTTTCTTAAAAAAAAATTGCTTGTCGAAACTACAGCATGCATTGGGAGGTATTTTTTCTTGCCAAGTCTGAAAGCACCTTAAGTTGTGGAAGATTCAGCGTGAGCATAAAAGAGCGGATACAAAGTTTGTTTATAAATGTAGTGACTGAATTTTAAATGATAAAATCCATCAAATGTTACAAACCCATTTCAATCCTTAGGCGTTTATATGGTAATGAAAAAATATGTAATATGAAGTATTTAAATGTGGCTGAGAAGAACGATGCTGCAAAAACCATTGCCGGCCTTCTTTCGAATGGTACCGCTGTCAGGGTAAGCAGTAATAAAAAATAAAAAAAATGTCTTTTAAGTTATTTCTTATTTAGCGAGAAGGATATTCTGTTTATAACAAAATCTATGAGTTCAGTGCAGAAGTGAATGGCCGAAACAGTAAAATGGTAATGACATCTGTCTCTGGTCATTTACTACAATTGTCTTTTATTGGAGCATATCGACGATGGGATGAAGTTGATCCTCAGGCATTGTTCAATGCACCAGTAAAGAAAGTATGTCCAGATGATTACCAACCAATTAAACGTACACTGGAAAGAGAAATACGGAGTTGTGGAGGACTTATTGTATGGACAGATTGCGATAGAGAGGGCGAAAATATTGGTTATGAAATAATAGATGTGTGCCTTAAAGTTAAACCGAACATTAAAGTTTGGCGAGCAATTTTTTCTGAGATTACAAAGTCATCAGTTCGCCGAGCGCTTAATCAATTAAAAGAACCAGATAAAAGATTAAATGATGCAGTAGATGTTCGCACGGAGCTTGATCTCCGAACGGGTGCCGCAATAACAAGATTCCAAACCTTGAGACTGCAGCGTTTATTTCCTGCAAAAATTGCTGACAAGTTAATTTCCTATGGAAGTTGTCAGATACCAACTTTAGGTTTTGTCGCTGAAAGGTACAAAGATATTGAAGCATTTGTGTCGGAGCCATTTTGGAAATTAAAAGGTACCATCAATTCGAAAAAAATTATGTTATATGGTACAACAAAAACATATATATTTCTAACTTTTCTCAAAGTTTCACACACAATTGATGATCTGACGGTAGACTTCCTTTGGGCGCGTAACAGACTATTTGATAAAGCTGCTTGTGAGGATTATCTTTTGCTTTGCTTAGCAGACCCCAAAGCGAAAGTCCAAGAAGTTACAACTAAAAGTAAACATAAATGGCGTCCAACTCCATTAGATACTGTAGAAATGGAAAAACTCGGATCGCGTAAACTTAAAATTTCTGCTAAAGAAGTTATGACTATTGCTGAGAAGCTTTACTCCAAAGGTATTATAAGTTATCCTCGCACCGAAACTAATCAATTTTCAAAGGATATTGATTTACGGTACGTTTTTATAAAAAAACTGTCATTTACCATACATGCATATGAGTAACATTAATATTTTCTTTATAGTTCCATAATAGAACGGTTTGTCCCACATCCGGATTGGGGAGCATTCACACAACGGATAGTAGAGTGGGGTCCAAATCCAAGAAACGGAAATAAGAGCGATCAGGCTCATCCTCCTATTCACCCTATAAAATTAGTAACAGGTATTTTTTATTTGAACTTAGTTTCCAAGCTTTGAATACCTTTCTGCGACTGCAGGTGTAGCCTGCAGATTTTACCAGGGTTTTCGAATTTTTGAATGGTTTGCATTGTTTTTTTATTATCTCGCGATTTATTAAAACAATTTTTATATTTTGTTGGAATCTGGTCCAACATACATATTTTAAGATATTACATTTTGTGTGTCATGCATTACTTATTTAACATAATTTTTTTTTGCAGATCTGCAAGGGAATGACGCTCGTGTATATGAATTGATATGTCGTCACTTTCTTGCTTGCGTTAGCAAAGATGCAGTTGGCTCTGAAACTGTAGTTAATATTGATATAGCTGGAGAAAAATTTACAGCTACTGGATTGTGTATTCATGAACGAAACTATTTGGACATTTATATATATGAAAAATGGAATGCAAAACAAATACACAAATACGAGCAAGGTAATTGTGTGGTACAAATTAGAATCAGTTTAACTTAATATTTAAAAAAATAGGACAATTATTTGATCCTACGGAAATTACAATGCAAGAGGGAGCGACTACAGCTCCGCCCCTTTTGACAGAGGCTGATTTGATTGCCTTAATGGAAAAACATGGCATTGGGACTGATGCAACCCATGCTGAACATATAAATACCATCAAAGAAAGAGGTACATATATTTCTAATACTAACATTAACCAATTACAATAATATCTTCATAACTAAATATGCGATTTTAGGATACATTGGTGTGGTTGACAAAGGCGGCCTAGTACCAGGTATTATAGGAATGGGTCTCTATGAAGGCTATGATGCAATGGATTTGCAATTAGCCAAACCCAAATTGAGGGCAGAGTTCGAGTCAGATTTGAAAGATATTTGTACCGGAAAAAAAGATCCAAAAGCAGTCTTGAAAGAACAAATTCAAAAGTATTTAGAAGCATACAAGCAAATCACGGAAAAGGTTGCCGCTATGGATAATAAGATGGCCTTGCGGTAATTTTAAGCAGCGTTTTATAGACTATATTCATACTAGTGAATTTCTATTTTCCTCTCTTTGTAGAATTAATGAAACTCTTATTGTTAACGATCCCGATCGAAATAGTAATACGCAAAATCGGATCATAAACAGCTCTACAATAGCAGAGTTGTTTCTGTGTCCAAAATGTTCCGTAGCCCCGTTAGCTTTACGACAGAAAAAGAATCAAAATCAGTTTTACATAGGATGTATGAACTTTCCCGACTGCAAAAACGCCATTTGGTTATCGGATGAATGCTTAGAGCCAAGTGTATTGTCAGAAACATGCCAAACTTGCGGTCCTAATATAAAAATGCTGAAATTAAAATTTAACTCAATTCACCTCAGAAATTATTTCAATACTCCATCTGGTTGGTATAAAACCTGTTTACGTTGTGACAAACTGTTTCGAGACTATTTCAATATAAATTTGGATCAAGTGAAAACAGTTGGTGGAATTGTTGAAGTTGATAATGGTAGTATTACATCTGTCGATGTAGTTCCAATCGTTAGTGCTAGTGGTGCTAGCTCTGGTAATGCCATCAGAAGTTCAGAAAGTTCAAACGTGGGTGCATACAATGGGAGTACATCTGGTTCAGGAAATATTTCTAAAAAACGAAATGTGATTAAAACAAAAACAGAGCCTAAAACAAAAACACTGAGTAAAACAGTTAAAGCTAATGGTACAAATCAAACTATTCGAAACTTTTTTACAACCGGTAAAATTTTGCTTTTGAAAATATTTAAATTATATAATGGTTTCAACCTTTTTTGTAGCAACAACTGAACAACAAGCTCATACACAAGTCGTAAATTCTGTCGTTACTGATGAAGTTTTAGATGATTTTTTCAATGATGATGATGATTTTGATGCAATGATTTCTGCAGTTGATTTGCAAAATGAAAATTTACAAAATACTAATAGTCTTTCCCAAATGCCAAGTAGTTCAACTACTCCTCAGAACAACAGAGACACCTCATTCAACCAAGTAGATAATACTGCTTCAACGGGAAACGATTTTAATTTTGACGATAGTTTTCCTGATTTACAAGACTTCGTTTGGGGTACTGCCGAGCATAACAAAAGAAAATCACTGAATCCAATTAACCAATATTCTCAAAATAAAAACTTGGAAAATAGTGCACAACCTCAGGGAGCTGATCAACGCATTGACATAGAAAATAATCTTGCCATAAGTGTTAAATGCTCTGGCTGTCATCAACTTGCTAAACGGTAAGTTTGTATACAATATATGTATTTAATGCTTTTATACATACGAGTATATAAATATGTTGCAATTCACTACTGGTACTGGAAAAGTACGATTAGGCGATTTCATAAAATGTTGTGGAAATAAGAAAATCAACGATTATTGTTGTCAGAAAAAAAAACTATTCAATATCTTGTGGGTAAATATTGATTTTTGTTTTAAAAACGTATTTTGGAAGCGGTTCACAATGATAATGATAAATGATGAATATAAGTATGTATATGGTGCTAAAATGAAAATAATCAGCGGTGTTTCGAAAAACATTCAAATGGCAATATTTTCAAAAATAATAAACATAAAATGCTCAAGATATTTGATGTTTGATTATTTTAAGTAAAAAAAAATATTATCTGATTAACGAAGTGGCGATGTAATACATCCTCATTGTTCACCATTCTAAATATAAATGTACAGTTAAGAAGTCGGTCTTCTTTTTATTTTATTAGACGCCTGTACAGCTTTATTGATTGCCTTCCAATGGGAACTTGAATATTTTTTCAAGTATTTTCCTGCGATGTAACAAATTATTATGCACAGGTGGAGTTGTTGTGTGGGCATAAGATTTAAACTTTGATAAGATTAGGTTTTCCCCCGCTACATCCAATTCGCAAAGTTTTCGTAAACAGCCCATAATTTTTGAAACATTTTCGGCTTCAAAGAAAACCTGTCGAGCAGCGTTGCAATTGTCTGTGGATCCATAGCCAGTCTTCACAAAATCCACACCTATTATTATTGTCAGTAAAAATTAGCCACTAACAAAATTGAGAGCAAAATGTTTTACTCACCCAAAGAAAGAAATTTACAGAGTTTTCAGCGAACAGAATTCTGCAAAAATTAGCAATCAACTTTTATAACAGCTTTTTATTTTGATGGTTACGTTTGAATCCGTTCATTTATAGAGTCTATATTTTCTGCTTTTCAAGTACTTTAATAAAATCCAAGATTTATTGTATTTCAGCAATTATGAGATTCTACACACATTATTGTCGTCAAACAATAAAGATACCAATATATTTTTTCTAATAGTCCTCTAAAAAGACAAAGATTTATGTAAAACTTGCTTTGCAACAATTTGTTGCTTATATATTTAGGAAGGATGATTAAAATACGATCGTTTGGGAACTTATTTTGTTAGTATTATATTCATATTAAAGTATTGATATTATTTTCATTTTAAATCAATTTTGGTTTTGAACAAAAAATCAATCTTATAATCACAAATCAGTTGTTTTTCATACTTGGTAGTTTTTCCAGAAGAATTTACAATTTTCTCTTCTTTAATTTGTTTTGATACAAATCCAGGTTCAACCATTAATTATATCTCATTATTATTTCATTTTGTAAACATATACAGCTGCACAGTTGTAAAGGATGGACCAAACAAGGGGAGGCCATTTTATGTTTGTGCCAAGATGAAACCATGTAAATACTTTCAATGGGCTGACGAGGCTTCAGTAACTAATTCGAGACCTGCACCTACAAACATATCACCGATTAATCACGCTCGTATAAATGACCAGCAAGCAACAACTTCTAGAAATGATTCGACTTTGAATTTTCATTCGCAAACCGAAAGTGTCAAATGCAATTGTGGAATTGCAGCTAGCTCGTAAGTGCCATATAACCTGTTAATTTTTTTTTTTTTTTTCGAAAAGGACAAATAATTGTATGTGGTGATATAAGAGAAATATGGATCATAAAATTTTAAAACAACTTCTCAAATTTTTATGATTTTTCACTATTTTATTATGAACGAGAGTGCCCTGGCAAGCGCTGAAATTCGATTATTAATGTTTCTTTTAAAATTAGGTTAATTGTGCGAAAAGAGGGTCCTAACAAGTCTCGTCCATTTTATACATGCTCAAATCGGGATGCTTCGTGTGGTTTTTTTAAATGGAAAGATGATGATCCAGAAGAGCGTAAGTACACCATTATACCATTGCTATTTAAACTATATATAATATAAAATGCATTTAACTCTAAGCCCATTTAGCTTTGGAAGTAAAATTACGCTAACAAAATTTACATTTACAATATTTTCTAGATGGTGCCTCAACAAGTAGCAATAAAAATGATGGGACTTGGGGAAGCAAGCGTCGTTTAACAAATGGTAAATTTGTAGTAATATTTTTCGAATTTATGTTGTAAGTTAATAAACTATTTAATTTTAGAATCTTCGAATGAAGTTTCAAAAAAGCGTAAATGCAGATTATGCCGTCAAGAGGGCCACACTCGCGTAAAATGCCCGAGAAAATCTGAATTCGATCTTTAATTTATAAAAAATATTGAAACTATTTTGTTACTACTATTGTTAATGAACTTTTTTTGTACATAAATATAATTATAAGTGTCTAAATATGGTTATATACGTTTTTATTTCCAAGTTAACATTATTTTCTTAACATATGTACTTAGCTCTTAAATTAAAAGCTTTCACAAGTGGAATATGTAAAGAAATTTTTAAACATCTAGAAGTCAATATACGGTTGATAACACTTTGCCCACTGAAACATACTGTGGCCAACTTGCTACAGTTTAACAGACAGCGAAATCTCATAGGTGTTATGTAGGGTATACAGTTGCGTTGACCAAATTTGCCTCGCGATGAAGAGAAGCAATACACAACTTTTTCAAATGCCAGCAACCGAAGGCAATTTTTCAACAACGTCGACACGATGTGATGTCGATTGAAAAAACAAGAACGAAGTCGACGACGCCAATCATAATAGGAAGAAGGTAATTTTCGTGAGACTTGACCTCAACAGCAGCGTTATTGCTTTTCACCTTGAAATCACAGACAGTCGAATTAAGAGCTTACTACCTAGGTTGTGTCGTCCAAATGGATGAAAATATTCCAACTGATACTGTACTCGTTGGCGGAAGCAGAAGAAGAGGAAGGCCGAAACTTCACTTGACGTTTCCAATCTTTGTTGAGCCGCAAGAAGAAACGACTGACGTATTATTGCCACTGCTATAATCGCTTACTACAACATTATAGAACCTAATTTTACATCGTATGATTGTCATTTTAGCCACAACTGTGATAATCCGTCTTTTTTTTTTTGTTGTTTTTTTTTTGTAGTCATGCCTGCTCGTAATGTGGGGATGAGGGAGTGATGTAAAAGAGTTGTGTGCACTCACGTATACACCACAGGCTCGGAGATATCCTAAAGTGGCCCGAACCATATTTTTTGGTCTGACTCGAAGAACAGATAATATGGGGTATTAGGATTTTCTTTGGATTTAGGGTCTAAAAAGGTTTCAAGCTGAAACCAACCATTATGCATTCGCGATTGTAACACGATGTGCATATTTTTACGATATGCGCTGCTTGTTCACGATTAAGAGTAGACAAAAAGTAACCAGTCGAGGTTTCTACAATAATATCATTGGTGGTGATGGAGATTTTATTGCTTTACATAAATAATTTTTAAAGTAATTAAATTTTAGACGGCATAAACGTACATAACATACACTGACTACTAGTTTTCTACTAGAAATTTTT
Source organism: Ceratitis rosa (assembly GCA_037013455.1). Classification (NCBI taxonomy): domain Eukaryota; kingdom Metazoa; phylum Arthropoda; class Insecta; order Diptera; family Tephritidae; genus Ceratitis; species Ceratitis rosa. Next base: position 156,635 of record JAWMAG010000421.1, on the reverse strand, counting down.
TTAATCCAGTCGCAATTTTTTTTTATTATATATCCGAAGTGCTGGGTGTCCTAGTTCAGTCAGTTCTTATGGCGCCTTAAGTTTGCAATTTCGAGTATGTAAGTATTAGTCGTAAACAGAGAAATAATTTATACGGATAATGAAAATAAACACATCTTAATTTTAAATTAGCATTTACTGATAGCCTAAGAAAATAAATCTAAGGGAAATACATAGTTTATTAGTTTTCTAGACAATAATATGCAATCACATTGAAATATGGACTAATATTAATATAATATAAATTAGTCTATATTTCGGTGTAAATATCGAAAATTAGTGTTACAATGCGAAATTTTATAGCATTTAGATGTAATGATTTACAACATAAAATACAAATATATGTACTTTCCTCAATTTCATTAGTTATTAGAAATTCAATCTATTTTAACAGCTCCGTATATTTTTCGGATAAAACTATAAGCGGCGAAAAATCCAATTGTTCCGGTTAGGAGCCAAAATGTTAATACCATAATGCCTGAAAATTACGGGAGAATGATGTATATGGTATGAAATTTTTATTTTGTTGAAACGTACCTGTATAGCTCAAATATAAAAGTGTAGGAATAAATTCAGTTATTTCCAATTTCGTAAAAAAATAGAATATGCTGTAGAGTAGTACATACGCAGCAGAACCACCTGAAACTATAAAGCTTCGCCACCACCAGCGATAATCCTAAGGAAGGAATTCACTAAATTTATAGTTTATTATATATATAAGAAACTATTTACCTCTCCACATAGTTGAAAATATGTCATAACAATTGATATTTGGCCACAACTAACAACTAAAATGCAAAATACAAGAAATAGAAAGCCAAACAAGTAATAGAATTGATTCTGCCATATAGCAGTGAAGACGAAAAACAATTCAATGAAAACCGCTCCGAATGGCAAAATTCCAGCCATTAAAGTACTGAAAAATAATAGTTACATAGTAATGACTGAGATCAAAACATACATGCGTTGTCTGAAGTACCTGAGAACAATATTCATGTACCAGTGCTGCGTCGGCACTTGTCTTGGTATCATATTAGTTCTAACGGGATGTTGATATGGTTGCTTGCGATAACCAAAATAATATCCCAAATAAACCAGGGGAACAGATATTCCAAACCACAAGAGTAGTAAAGAAACCATTGTTGTAAATGGAACAGCGCCGCTTGAATGTTTGTCCCATATAAAGAAATTTAGTATAAAGCCGGTCCTAAAATTAAAAACTTAATTATTTAAAAATTAAAATAAAATATTTTTGTATAACACACCCAAAAACAATGCCGGGATACAAAGTAGCTGTTAAAAAAGCAGTACGCTTCCATTCTCGTCCTTTCATAGTTTTATACAGCCGTGCTGCAAAATAACCCGCAATCGTTCCCATGAAAACATACATAAAAATTCCTGACGTCATTAAAGCCCCTCGAGAAGACGGCGACAACATTCCAAGCATAGCGAAAACTACAAAAATTAAAAGAAAAAGTAAAGTAATTCAATTCAAAGATGTACTATATGTATGAAGGTATAGATTAATCAGTTAAGATTTTCATTCGCTGCGGTTTGAAAAATTTATCTTCTGATTTGAGTTGCGTTTGATGGTTAAATGCTGGGAAAATAGTTAATTCGTCGTATGGCATAAATTTTGCTCTCTAGTTCGCCATTTTGGTAAGTAGTAAAATTAAAATCGAAAAAAAAAAAAACAACTGACATGTTAAAAAACTTACATATTGTTATTAAAGCCATAAAAAATATTTGTATGCCGCTGCCAATAACTGCCGAAAACAGACGTGTGTTTTTAGGTGGACGAAAAACGTCACCATGTACTAGTTTCCATCCAGTTTCCTCAAGTGTGTCTTCGATATTGTCATCTGTATTGTATCGTGCGATATCTCGACGCAGTGTACGAATCATTATCATTGTCAAAATTCCTATGATAAAATTACGTAAATGAACTATTACATAAACAATTTCAGCAAATATTACTCACCCGAAAGGAAGAATACGACAACAAGAGAATTTATTATACTAAACCAATGAATTTGCACATCCCTCATACCAAGATATATATCCCATCGAGAAGCCCAACTTACTTTTGATTCCTTCCATTCAACTGAATAAGTAAAATACAGTTTCGTATTCGAGTTTGAGTTTACCTTAAATATTTTTGAATATATGGATAAATTATAAATTAACTAGTTCTTATGTGAAATTATATAGTTACCAATTGTGGTCGGGCATTGTCGGGGAAATTACAAGAGTCACCTTCGAATTTTATATCTTTATAGTTTACTGAAGCTGTTTCTACTTCAAAACCAACTACACGATATTTGTTTCTAAATTAAATTGTAATTAAAAACACTCTTGATATTTTTAATGAATTAACTCACTTTGTATGCATATGATAGGATAGAATAAATTTTAGATGGTTGTTTATGTAAATGTTGTCACCATCAACTTGTCCCAAGCGATACCCATGTTCATAAGTAATTTCGTTGGGAAAATTAGCATTTAGTATTCTAGTCGCTACCGGTAAATTATCCACAAGCCTGAAAATAGTATATGTTAACTGACAAACGTATATAACGAAATCTTGAATAGCTTACAAATGTACGAAATATTCATGACTTATTCGCTCAGCAACTGTGGCTGATTGATCTTTGTTCCAATTCATTGGCTGATCCTTCTTATGACATAGTAATTTGCAGTTTATATTTTTAGCCATTCGCACCTCATAAGGTGTATTTACAATTCGGTCACCACGTAAAACTTCACCCAAATTTTCAGATTTATAAATCAATGTACCATTTTTCGGTAAACAAAATTGTAGAGAATAATACTGGTATGGCAATTGCGTCCTACTACTTGTCATTTTAACAGCCTTAACATCGATTTTTTGACCTATTGAGAATTCGACGGGCGCAACACCCGGTACGTAGAAGCATTCCACCAGTGATAACACTACAAGCGTCAACAGGAAACATACCGCCAGGAACCGACACTGTAACAATAAATATGTATATAATAACGTTCATGTAAAAATTTAACTAAGCAAATATATGACTTGTACACCGATATTTTAACTTGACGTGACCAACGAAATCATTTCTACATATAGTTTTTAAGTTTATTTTTAAGTGAATACCCTCATGGTTTCTCCGAATATATCCTGAATAATTTTATTTCCTAAACCAAACACAAAAATATATTTTTGTATCTAATATCAATGAACAAAAATCCTGTACATTTCTTTCTCTTCAATTTACAAACATTCACAATAGTTGTAAACGTGACAAGTACTGTTCGTTTCATTTTAGGGCAAGTTTCGCATTAATCCAACAATACTCTAAACATTCACAACCGTAAACAGACATTCCGTAACGATTGTCATAATAAAAATTATGGGGTACCACGTCAAAAAAAAAAAAAATTCCCCACCGTACTAGTGTGACGGTGGCGTTAGACGTTATTACATTTATTATTTTCATATCAAAGGAACACTATTATCTTGTATGTCCAGTATTACCATACTTTGATGAATTGATATTTTCAGCTCTTAAACACGATTAAGAAAGTGTGGGTAATGTGCTGTAGTTTTCTTCAGATGAAAATTTTGTTAACTCTCAGTCGCTTTGGCAGTTCTGTCGCCTTCTAAATAATTTTTCGTATAATAGTGTGTTTGTTTTAAAACTTTTTAGTTGCCGCTCGTTGTACCGTCATAGTATACGTGTGCGATGCTTAACATCGATACTGCAACACAGTGGCAACACAGCTGTCAATATTAGGAGAAAAGAATAGAAAGCCAGAAATGAAAAATAATTGTTCATGGTTTGTTTTTTGTAGTAAGTTTTCTTTTAAATATTAATTGTGTTTCCTCAAATATAATAATCTGGGAAAAGCTAAAGAAATATCAATGTGAATCATCTTATGAAAAATTCTATCTAGAATTGTGGTTTTGTATTGGATTTCAATAAACATAAATTGCAACGAATGAAGGAAGGAAGGTACTATATATGTGCTATGTATCTACTTAAGTATATATTGGCTTATTTTTTCTTATACATTTTAAAACTAATTTTTTCTAAATTCCCGAGGTAATTCGAATTATATTTAAAGATATAAAACCGAGCTGGAAAAAATGGCTGCAATTGACAACGACAGCGATAATGATGTGGTTACAGATTTTCTAAACTCTAACATAAATTCTTTTACTGTAATTGAAGGCAAAGGGCAAAAAAATTTACAAGATACTGAAACTTTCCAACCGACAAAACAGCAACTCCCATATTGTGAAACACAAAATGATTGCATTCCTATTATAAATACTTCCCCAGTTCCGATAGCTAATAATACTAGCAATAACAATATGATTCCAACAATAAACGTAACGCCACATAGTCCGGCTTTGATAACGAAATATAACAATATTTTCGAAGATACGCTTAGCCAGCTGCAGAACATAAGAGAAACTGTGGTTCAAATGAAAAATTGCAGCGCTCATTTAAACGACGGGTGCACTAGTTTATGGCCAGTTCATGCAGCAATTCTGAGCGCCTCATTGCCGGATCTAAGTTCTGTAAATCCTAGTACTAGAACACATAGTGGAAATTATATTAGATGGATACCACATCAGCAGAATTATGTTCCTATCAATGAGCGTCGTAGATCTTGGACCACTATTGATGATTTGAATGTAACAAATAAAAGTATCAGCCTGTCGAGCTTGGATAGTGAGGAACCTGAAGCAATTTGTACAACAGATCAAAGGCGGCGGTCAGCCAGGAACAGTACTGGAGGTAAAATTTTAAATTAATGACTTGAAATTGACTATTTATAAGAAAACATTAAAATTAGTCACTTGGACGATGAAACACGAAAGTGTTTAGCACGTTATACTTTAAATAACAATCATTAATGAGGGTGGGATAGTATTTTATACAATACAGATTTATATAATCGTACTTGAACTTACATTTTGACGGTTGAAGTGTTAAACTATTAGAATATAAGTCAGTATAGGTGACATTGACGTACTAGTTACTTTCTAAAGCAAATTTTAAATGTCTGCTTATTAATTCTTGTCATTAGTCAGGTATACTGATTCGATTTCGAGGTTTCTGCATCAATCTTAACGTTACATATAAGGGTGTTATAAATTTCTTGGAAATAATAAACATTTATGTTTTATCCATTTTAGGTATATCAACGCACTCGCTAAACGAAGCAGAATTAGCTCGGGATTTTCAGCGTATAGCGGCCAAACGTAATCTAGTAACAGAGATTCGAATACCACTTCAGAAAAGTATATCTACTTCCTCAATTGTTGCTAAGGAGGAAATTAAATCTCGACACCTCTATGACAGTGAAGATGAAAATCAAAGTCTTTTGCGGGCAAATGTAAAAATAGAGGCTTACGATAATGTAGAGAAACGTCGAAAGCGCGGTTCCCTTTTCTTTCGAAAGAAAAAAGACAAGAGTAAAATGAAATCGGGTGGTCAAACTAGTATATGTGAAACGTGTGGCACCAGCATATCAATGTTAAATATTAAAGAACATCATATGGAGTGTAAAGGAAAGAAGCCAAATATAGGTACTGGCCAAAAAATATTGTTGGTAGCCTCAAGGAAGGGTGCCGAAAAAACAGAACCTGGTCAAGATTATTACGATGGAGGTGATCAAGCAGGGAGCGTTAATGATGATTCCCCATTGATACGATCAGAATTCCTTAATGATCCACCCATTGAAGCACAAGATCTCGGAGCGGATCCTATTTTGGGTATCGTCGCTGAAGAGCACGATTCATGGTCGCCCAGTGTACCAAAAGATGTACTAAAGTCGCTCAAAGAAAAACAGATTAAAAGACAAGAACATATTTATGAATTTATCATGACCGAGAAACATCATTGTCAGACACTACTTGTAATGCAAAAAGTTTTTGTAGAAAGTTTGGAACGCCACTTTCCTTCTTTGAATATTAATAATATGTTTCCACGTTTATCGGAATTAACTGAGTTGCATATAAGTTTTTTGAAGAAGCTTCGACAAAAGCAACGTGAGCAGTACATTGTTGATAGCATAGCTGACGTATTGCTAGATTTCTTTTCACTGGAAAAAGCACAGCATCTAAGATTGGCATATGGTGAATTTTGCGCCAATCATCGTACAGCACTGGAACATTTCAAAGCATGTATGACAAGTCGTGACCAAACATTTGCAGAATGGTACAAACATTGTTTAACAAATCCATTACTAAAAAAGAAAGGTATTCCAGAGTGCATACTTTTTGTTACACAACGCCTTACTAAATATCCTTTGCTGATTGAACCACTTCTCAAAAGCGCTCGAGAGGATAAAATAGAAACCGATAAACTGCAGCACGCTCTTAATTTAGTAAAAGCGCTGCTTATAGATGTTGACGCATGTGTTGCAGAGAAAGAACTACGAGAGAGACAGTTAGACATTTTTAATCGAGTTGATCCGAAATCTTTCGCTATCTACAAAAATAAGCCTTTTCGTAAATCGGATATTGGCGTTGATTCACGTCGCCGTTTAAAATTCGAGGGTCTTGCTACTTTAATGCAAGGTCGTTCCAAGATGCAATTAGTTTTAGTTGTTGTACTTACCGACTGTTTATGCTTTCTTTCGGAAAACTCTGCTCATAACAAGTACACATTCTTTACACCAGAACATAAAGCGGGCGTAGTGCCATTACAAAAGCTACTCATACGTGAAAAGGCTGGAACCGAAGCACGTGGTATATATATAATATCTTCCAATCCATCTTTTCCGGAAATGTACGAGTTGAAAGTACAACAACCTAAGGACAAGAATACTTGGATTCAATCAATTCGGCAAGCTGTTCTAGAGTGTCCATCTTCGGATGTTATCGAAACGGAAGATCTAACTGCTGAGGAAAAATTGCGAATTGGCGTCAGTAAGCGGGATCTTATTGATAAGATAAGACAAAAAGACATTGATCATGCTATTTTATTGGAAGACAAGATTGTGCTACAATTGAATTTATTGAAAGAAGTCGTTGCAATATCTGGAACGAACAGTGCTGCAACTACCAGCAATAATGGCGCTTATGTTACCGGAGGTGTGGTGAATGCATCAAATTTTCTTGCTACTTTCGGTTCATATAAAGATTTGGTGGGTATTGATTGTAATGTTGCAGATTTATGGAAATATGTATTGAACATGGTACAAAGTATTAGTCAATTGGCTGCAATGGTATATACGGCATCTACCGGCTTGCCGGTCTCACGTTCAGTGAGTTCGGTGGGAGAAAAACAGAGCGATAATTATGCTTCACCCACTCTGCCAAAACGGGCAGAAACATTTGCTGGTTTTGATGAAAAACGCGTGAAGAACAATTTCCCATGTCGCGATGTGTCAAAATATTCAGCTTTGCAAGCGTTAACACCACGACTCCAGGAATTGGAGGAGAAGCGTGATACGAAATCGGGTTCCTCGTTAGTTACATTGAAGTTACAATCCACAACGAGTGAGACACAATCCGCTTCCGGTTGTAACACGACAGCTGGAAGTGAAGAGGTTTCTATGAAGGATCACAATTACGCTGCTTTGCAAATATCGCACCATCTCCATACTTTATTATGTATAATTTCACAACAAATGACTGTAATAAATAGTTTGCAGCTCCAATTGGCATTGTATCGGGAGGGTCCACGTGTCGCATACACACATAATGACCAATTAGAGGAACTTCGTAATTTGCAAGATAAATTACAAGAAGAAAAGACGGCTTGGCTCCGCCAAAAAGAACAACAAGAGCAAGAATTGGAAGAAAAACGAGCACAGTATATTAAATTTCAAGAGCAACTTAGAGCCGAACAAGAAGATATCAAACAACAGCGCGAACAACTTTACCGCAAAATGGAATTACTTTCAAATCAGGGGTTGCTTTTATCACCTAACACACCATTGTTGATAAATAGCCCATCAATGGCTCTGACAGCGTCTCCGAGTGACGATGCGCACGATAGTCATGAGGGTGCGCACTTGCAAAGTGATGTAACCACACCAACGGCTATAACTCAGAATACCGTTGACCGGCGAAAAGACAAATGGCGCACATCTTCAACAATTTCAAAAACTCCGCCCGTAAATTTACTTAGCGCTACTAACGCACCAAAAATAAATCAAACTTGCATAAAACAAAAATTTCCAATGAAGTTGTCGTCCCTCTCGTCGAATACTTCTGGTAGCAGCAGCAGCAAAATTGACAAATCTGCTAGCTTTAATGCAACTGGATTACAGCAAAACAGTTGTGCTCAAATGCTTCCACTCAAGCTTGCAGACAAACGCTTTTCAACTTCTAACTTTAATTCCACACAACTAACAACCCAAAGTATTCCACAACATTCGCGTACTGGTAGTTCACCAGCGATCATTCAGCATCCCAAAACAAGAGCAGCTACATCTCCTCCTCCTATTACAACAAGTGTGTGCCGCACAGATTCTTCCTCGACGTACACTTATGGTCAACGACAAACCAATGTCGGCACAACTCCAACTTCATTCGGTACTACACAAACATTGCATGCAGCGGACAACATTGGTACTACGTCAATTAATTCTAATCAATTTAATCGACGTAATAAAAGTAGCAGTGGAAAACCGGATGAGGAAGAGATTTACTTTTGACGCTCATTCTCGCCAGAAGTTGGAATTTAAATTCAACGACATCATATCTTAGTTTCTTTATTTAAAATGTGACTAAATAAAATAAAAAAAAATTAATTAAAACATTCCAATATCCCAGCTCAAAAACAAAAAATAAGACTCATAATAGCATTTAAGATTAAAATAACTATTGCATATATGTAGTTAAAATATATTCTATACATAAATACATGTATATATTATATAATATTATATGTGCATGTACTTACAATAATGTTTTTGTCATGAATACGAACTAAATATGTATGTGTAATATAAATTTTATATGATTAAATTAAAAAGTAATTTTCGTTTATAGTAGAACACTGTTAGTAAGAGAGAAAAATATATATAAACAAATTAATTAAGCCTAAATCTTAAAAATATTAAATTGTTTAACTATTAATCATTCAGCAATATTTTTATTTATTGAGTTGGATTTTATTACCATAATTAATACATATTTTAAGTATATATGTATGTATATGTTGTTACCATTTGCATATGTCTGAAATAAAACATTAATTCACTAAAAATATATAATATTGTTTTGCAGCGAAATTACACATTTTAGAAGTAATTATTTTATAATCACCAGCATTAAATTAAAAGAGTAACAAGGGAAAGAATCAATTTGTCTGAAACCTCGTTTGCTACCGAACGGACCTCAAATCAATAAATATATATACCTATATATATGGTATATGCAATATTCAGACAATAATTGACGTAGATTAAGGGCTCACCTTTTGTGAATTCGCGAGAGCACACTTACGTTCCAAATGCCAGGCATGCCCTCTTTCGAGAAAATTTACATACATCAGTACTTCGTCAGTCCTTCGCAAACTGCTTGAATATCTAATATCCGGTAAACCGTTGGTTCCCACCATCAACATTCCCCAAAAATTACTTTGAGGAAAATTTTTGCAGATACAACAGAAACAACAACCGTCTTGTTGTTACCTGCTGACCTAAACGGGGTTAGGTCGCCGAAAGGGTGACAGCCGTTGGTCGGATAACATCCGGGTCAACTCCGGTGCGTAGAACCGACTGTCTTGAGAGTTGTACATGTGCAACAACCGCTGGATAGGACGGTGTGCAGATAGGCACTGAAAGCCATTCACCAGGAGTCAGTCAACACCTTCAAAGACTCGCCTCCCGTGAATGGCGTGCTCGGACAAAAACGACCACCTATCGCAGACAACGATCTCGAGCTGCCTTGAGAGACCCGCGTGATACTGGCACAACTTAGGTCTGAATACTGTAGCGTATTAAACTCCTACCTATCCAGATTCGACCACAACATACCCAACATATGTCCTGCATGTGGAGAATCTCCGCACGACACTAACCACCTCATCACATGCCCCTTAAGCCGACACATCTAACCCCCTTCTCCCTCTGGTCCAATCCCGTCGAAACAGCACCTATCATGGACCTACCGTAGATGACCTCGGTGACTTAGATTGATTAATCTGTCCCTAAGAGGGGTTAACGTAGCCGCTACAATAACAACAACAACCGTCTTGTTGTTTTTCAGGTGAGAAATTGATATTTGAATATTCGACCTCTCTCTTTTTCCGTCTGCCTCTCTTCAACTCTCAGTATCTTTCTCATGCAATGCTCGTTTCGATCTTTCACAACTTTGTGACAAAATACATCGAACCTGATCTTCGTTCGACTTTGTTGGAAACCACTTGTTTCGGTTGACGGCTGTATGTGGGGAGCTTAAAACGCTCCTGTACCACATTTCCTTTATACGGCTTGTTGTGTTTGTTGACGGGCACCCTTAACTGCATAGAGGCCGGTGCGTATTTTGGCTGCGAGACGAAGAGTGGTGTGAGACGATGCTTGGACCTCAGGATGTATGCACATCTAGAACACTGGAGACATATATTCATTCTATCACAACATGATAGATTTGGTTACAAGTTCTTCGATGCGGAGATATCCATGTAAATTGATGAATACTCTTATTCCGAAATGTGATCCTCCAATTGGTGGTGTGGGTCTTGTGTGATTTTTTCCAATAAATAGAGGGGCTAACAGAAGAAATTGAGAAGCGAGGAATTTTTAAGGACCACATATGAAGAGCTGGCCAAATAATTTGCATTCAAACAGATATATGGAAGTAAACCCTTGTACTTGTTTTTTTTTTTTGAAAAATTAAAAATACTAAATTTAGCTTTATATTATATTTTAGTATTTTAGATTAACATTTATTAGTTTTATTATTGTAAAAATACGATAAAATCCGCGCTTTGGGAATAATTTCATTATATTATATACATATACTGAATTAAATAATATTTAATTATATTAATGGAAGCCGTGAAATATATGTCATATATTTCTTAAATATTATATTATTGTACAATATGTAAATAAAAAGAGTTAATTTAATATTAATTATTGTAGCTAATTCGGAATGTAAAGTAAGTTGTGAAGTGAGCTTTTATCAAAAGGAGTTAGCGTCTCTTCCATAGCGGCAATAATATATACATATGTATCCATGCGCATGCTATGTACATACTCGTATATAAATAAATTGTACACAATTTCTTAATTGTAACTTAAAAATATATAATGTCAGAAAAAAAAACACAAATCTTTTCCAAAAAAGTAACATTGTCATAACATTTTATAACAATATAAAAATATTTGTGTTTAATGACTGCGCAATTCTTTATTTATTATCTTATTTTACCAAAAAATAACAAAGCATAATACAATTCTGAAAATTTCAATAGCATACATACTCGTATAATTTATTAAATTATTCAATTGGATTTTTTAAACAAATTTTATTTTTTTAAAGCTGCACGAAAGTTTTTATATACATATGTGTCATATGTATGTATACCATTTAACAGACGTATACATTTCGAAAAATGGAACAAGAGAACAAGGTAGACCAGCACATTATATACTTTATATACGTTAGACGTTATTCATATTTAGTTAAAAAATGCCTTTATGAATTTTTATAATTCGTAGCCTACTGATCTCCCGAAAAGTGCCTCTAGTTTCTGGAGCTATGTTAAGGAATCGGTTTATTTACAATAAATAGAACATAGATAGGCTTCTGCGAAGCAAACTTAATTAATAACGGTCACTTTTAGTGCTGAGGTTTTAAGTACTTATTAATAAAAATTAAATTAATGAAAAAAATAACAATATTTGTAGTTATAATATATTTTTACTGAAAGCAAATTTAAATATGTGTATATATGTATGTATGTATATGAAAAGAACTTGTACGCAAGCTGAAAAGTATTAAAGGTGTAATTTTTTTTTAAATTAACACTAACATCTTTCCTTTCTAACTATACGAAAGCTTAGCGTGGCTTGCAGTCTATGTTTGAATTTCGAATTTAAGTAGATAAAGCTCTTATAGGGGGAAGGGCTAACTTGGTAAAGTTTAAATTTCGTCATTTACAGGTTCGGTGGTTTACCGAAATAGGGAATGGTGAGGCGTTTGTGTTAAATAAACAGCATTGGCAGATAGTTTTGTTATTTCTATTTTAATTAGAAGGAAAGTATAGCTGAAGTCGATCGAATGTTGTGAAAGTTTGTGGTGAATCTACGCCGACCGATAAATCATGCAGAGAGTGGTTTTGATGCCTCAAAAGTGGTGATTTTATCGTCGAAGAAAAAGAGCGTCCTGGCCAACCCAAAAAGTTTGAAGATGAGGATGTTGTTAAAACCAGGCGCAACCATTTTTTTTATGTTGGCCGGACCAGAACTCTTACCTGATCTTCCAAATAGCAGTACGCAATGCTAACCACTCGTTTTAATAGATGGTATTCGAAAAATCACTTTTTTGAATACAAAAAAAAAACGCACCGAATTAATTTATACAACTAATATAATATTATAAGAGAGTTTGGAGAAAATTTTCAGAAGTTGTTAAAAATTTTTGCAAATATTATGTCACTCAGTACACTTCTGAAAATTTAAATATTTATGCTTTAACCCAAAATGAAACTACGTGCACATCGTCAGATAGCACTCCGTCTTTTAGTTTTGATTTGAAGATATAAAAAATATTTAAACTCCCATTTCGTGCAATCCCTACTTACAATGATACTCAATATATTAAATTGTATTGTCTATAAAAGTGAACTTGATACAGCACCACAAATATCAGATTAAACATAATAGAGGAATGAATTTAATAAAATTAAAGAATTAAGTCAATAATCATACTGAGCTAAATACATCATTTAAAAATATTAATTTAAGCAACATTAAACATACATACAAACATGATCTGTACTTTAAAATGTGCATTGCTTATATTTAATTGTATATTTTCATATGTATGTATTGTAACTACTGGAAGAAAATTAGTATTAGCAACAAAATGCTTCGTATTATTTTTTGCATAGAAATCACAGTCTTATAAAGAATTAGCTACGATTTTGCAAAACAAGAAAACTTAAAACCAAAAATAAGAAATTTCAAATAAATCTGGTTTTGTTAAAAAAATTGTGTAAACTACCTATAAATCAGATACATACATACATATGTATTTACATAACTTGAACGAATTGACTTACATAGCACCTTTAATTACAAGCTAACGTTGTTTTTTTTTATAATTTTTAGAGCTAAATTAGAATCGCTATTATATTTGAAGAATGCACTGATTTCAATAAATTTATATTTTAGTACATATTTTAGTATTATAGGTATAATAGTTATTTAGGATAAAATTGGCAAGTTCAATTTTATTTTGGCGGACAATCCGCTATACATGTATTTATGTATATAGTTATGTAGTGATTTAGATTCTATGGAATGTTTAGTTATAATATTATATATGTATAATAATATATATATTTTCTGCTTCCAGCGTTTTTGCGATGACTTTGTTTTAATCGGTTCACCTCTGCGGGTTCCGATTCTTTAAACGTTAGCGATTTCGCTTAGTTTTTCTATTGACATTCCCTTCGATGATTATCTAGAAATAAAAAGAAAAAACGAAATATATTTTTTAGAATTTTCAATGAAGCATATTTATATATGTAGTATAATTTAAATAATTAAATACTTTATCATTGGATTTCTAAATCGAAACATTTCCAAATGGCGCCATCTCTGATTTGCTTATTCTTGATAATTCTGTTTTTCTTTGCTAATTCAATATCATCTTCAGTTTGTTTCGGGCATTTAAATATCTAATTAAAAAATATTATAAACATAAGTAAAAAGGGTTTTCATACATATTTGGAAGTGCGTGTCTATTACAACTACGTTTAACAAACAAAACCAAAGTTAGGAAGGGCTAGGTACGAGTAGATCTTAACAATTAATATTCGGCTACTTCGGTTGTACGGAAACTTTACAACTTTAGTTGAATTTGAATTGTTAATAGCTCTGTTCGGTGGGAAATGTTAGTAAGAATTCATCTTCTTCTTCATTGGCGTGGGCACCGCTTACGCGATTATAGCTGAATCGACAATACCGCGCCATTCGTTGTGTTGTTGTTGAAAAAATATTAGAAAAGTAGTTTTTGGGGAATGTTGCGGGAGTAAAATCCCTTTATCGGATAAAAATCAGGGTCGTTCCAGTTCAAGGTCAGCTTTACCTCTACCCCGCAGGTGCCATTCGTACATTCTCTTCGCTGTTTGGCGCCAGTTGGAAATATCAAGTGAAACCAGGTCGCTCTCCATCTGAACCTTCCAACGGAGTGGAGATGTCTTTCTCTTCTTCTGCTCCCAGCGGCTGGTAATGCATCGAATACCAAAGCTAGTACACGCTTTCATTAATTCAGCCGACATGAACTAGCCAGCGTAGCCGTTATCTCTTCATTCGCTGAACTATTTCAATGTCACCGTATAACTCGTACAGCTCATCACCGTACTCAATGCGTAAAGTATCACAAATCGTTCGCAAAACTTTTCTCTCGAAGACTCATCGGATGTCGACATCGTCCAGGCTTGTGCACCATATAGTAGGATGGGAATGATGAGTGACTTGTAGAGTTTGGTTTTGGTTCGTCGAGGAAGGACTTTACTTTTCAATTGTCAACTCAGTCCAAAATAGCATCTGTTGGCAAGAATTAGCCATTAGTGTAAATATTACTGACCTTTTCGCTCATATAATGCGGTTCAGTAAAAATTGGTAACAATTGGTACTGCCCATCAAATCAACTCACCGCATAGAACTGAAAAATGGTCGCATTTGTTTAATACAAATACAATACTTAATTCAAATCTGATTTCAAATACTTTAACAAAATTTTTTGTATATTTCAGACTGATGTCTGGTGTCAGAGAGATAGGCTTGGAACCTAGATACCAAATTTGGTGACCGTAGCCTAATATCGTTCCGGATATTAACCTTCAGATTTCACTCATTACAAGCCAATCGTTTTGTTAATTTATTGTACCATAAATGCAAATGTAGCATATGCCCTGAAATATGGGAGCATATATCGGATCTTCATTTGTCTTATTTTTGGGTAAATCATTATTCCTCTACAGTTTTTTGTGAATGACTACTTTATCTCTACTGTAATTTATCTACATATCTATGTAACATAAGTATGTATTGCATAAGTCAAGGCGAATTCAAAAAGGTGAGAGCAGAGGACCAAATACAACAACTACCGTGTATTTTGTTTTTGCTTCAGCGTAACGGCTGTCAAAATCGTGAAAAATTAATTGGCTGTTGACTCTGTTGACTCGCACAAACAAATTTTAATTCGCTGCCGTGGTAACTCCACCTTGTTAAATTCGCCTTGATTTTACTCATAGCAAATTTCTAATAGAAATTTCGTAGAAAGATAATTTTTGGAAAAATTTTAATTTTAAGAAAGAAGTTCTCAGTATATATTGTACTAGATGTGAAAGTAAATACCTGCAATATTTGACTGGCCTCGAAGGATGTACCGGGCAATAAAATCACTGGCGATGATACATGGCCTGACTCAACGCATAGCATATTAGGAAACTCGTCATCGCCGAAATCGCTCATTTCTCGTGCTTGATCAATCCAGGGATTCCAGATCACTGTAACAATACAAACAAATTTACATTTTTAACAAAATGTTACAAACAAAGTTAACAAAAAAAAAAACAACATCCAAACTGAATTTTTACTTACCTGTATCTGGAAAATTGTATTTATGAAGACGCATTTTCCGGCCAGACACAACGTTTGTAATGACATGTTCTTGTGGAGTGTGCTGGTAAATTCGATCAGTCCATTCCCCAATAGTCACTATTTCCCGCCCTTCTTGGTAGATCGCACCTTCACGAGTCTGAAATTCCATATTGAAGATGAATTAGGAGAATGTAAAAATTATTATGATATATTTAATATTGAAATTAGGGGATTAAGGGACGAAATCAATGTTATTTAAACTTCATTAATTTTTTTTAATTCGTTATATTTTTCCCCGCAAACTAGTTCAATAAATACTCTTTACCTCTATTTGTATCGTAGAAGACGCTGGTTAACCACACTGTAAATAACATTGTATGTAGTGGATATTTTGCCTGACAACCTTACTCTCTATGATGAGATTGCCGAGCTCCTCCCTCAATTAGTGGTGTGTGTCTTGAAGCTTTTCCATCAAGTAGAGGGACATATAGTTTATTCAAAGCCGCATCCATACGTCTGATCAATTTTTATGAATAGCTTTTATTTTATGTCAGAAATACACTTGCTTATAATTTTGAATGACGTTCGAGACGGGACTCGAACTCAAGACCTTTCGCAGGATAGAGCTCACTGCTATTCACCCCACTGTTGCAGAATTTCTCAAAAGTTGGGCCCACTTGCAAGTTTTGACCGATCATGGAAACCATTACCTATTTTATTGGAAAGGTTTCACATCTGTTTTTTGCCTCGTCGAAAATGTCCGGACTTGTGCAGATTTCTTGATTTTCTATTTTAAATGGAAGAAAAGTGCACCTGAAGCCAATCGAAAGGCAGCGGAAGTTTATGGTGAGCTGCTAAAGCCAGGTGAAACCACCGATGCAAAACGTTATCGACAACAACTAATGCGTATTGCGTTAAAAACGGCCAGAGCTGACCGAAAAAAAAAAACAAGATAACGCACAAAATCTACGTGTAATGCGAGATCTTGCCCCAATCGCAGTATTCTCCAGACCTTGCTCCGTCCAACTACTGGCTTTTTCGACGGATATAGAACGATTCGGCGCGGGACTTTTGAAGAAATCGAAGAGATGGTATTTGAAAACTACCAGAAAGATGGGAAAAAGTAGTTGCTTTTGGCGGGCAACTTTTTGAATGAAATATTTTTTAATTATTTTTTTCAATAAAAAGCACTTCCAAGTCAGTATAAATTACAAAGGGTTTATGTTACTTGTTGACCAAACGGGGTTAGATCGACGAAAAGGTGTCAGCCCTTGGACGGATAAAATCCGGGTCAACTCCAGTGCGTAGAACCGGCTGTAGTGAAAGTTGGCCCGTTAATGACTGGCGCAACTTAAGTCTGAATATTGTAGCAGGTTAAACTCCTACCTATCCAGACTAGACCCCGACATACCCAACGTGTGTCCAGCGTGTAAAGAGTTCCTCCATGACACTCACCACCTCTTTACACTGGCACATCTAACCCTTCTTTCCCTCTGGTCCGAGCCCGTCGAAATAGCTCGTTTCCTGGACCTCCCGTTAGATGACCTCCGTGATTTAGACTGAACTAGCTTGCCCCCAAGCGAGGTTGGAACAACCGCTACAACAACACAAAGGGTTTATCTATTATCCCTCTGGTACGTACACACTCTGGACCTGACCCTATATAACACTTCTTTTTCCATGACGGCCGGTTCTACGCCCGGAGTTGACTTGTTTTTTATCTGGTCAAAGTTTTGTCACTTTTTCGGCCGTTTATCTTTGTTTAGGTTCACAGGTTAGAACAATTTAACCAGAAGTTGTGCAACATTCTCTCTTCCCACAATTGTTTAATTCCCCCATTTCGAAGCTTTCCGCACCACCAGGATCTTTTATGTCGATAACAGCTTGATCATTGACTCTGGTCAGGATATTGATAATCCTTTTTCGAAATTGAATAGTTTCCTCTTCTACCTTTTTCACTTCTTAACAGTCAGGTTCTCACCCGCATGTGTGCCCAGCAACTCGTTTAGATTGTAATGTTAATAGATGTCGATGACATGAATATCCAGACAGATACTTAGTTAATGGTTTTCTTAACTCTTTTCTCGTGAACGGTGCCATTAGAACCCGACTACTATCTATAGCATTCGAAGAGTTCAAGCTGCACGGTAAGACTCGAGTTCACCCTCTGATCTAGCTTAGCCTGATCCTAAACAAGGCTATTGACCCACAATATCACTGATAACACCTTGTGAACTTATATTTCATATACATATGCATTATAGTTTTCACTCAACAATTTTCAGCAATTTAACTATCCGAGATATCTCACCTTATCAATAAATGTACAACCACGTAAACCGGTTATTTGACAACGGCGTACATCAGGAACTTTCAAATATGTATGCAAAAGCATATTGAATGTAAAGGATAAATCTTTGCTCGGATTATATACACCAATGTGAAAATGCAATTCCTTCTCTCTCAAAATCAGACGATAGGTAATTCGAAATCTGCATGGAAAATACAAAAATAACTATATACATAACGATATACGTACATGAGATAAAGAATATCGGTAATAATAAAACATGAAATTGAAAATAAAGTAGAGTAGCTCAAGTTAGAGCATAATAAAATTAAGAAGAAACAAAATGACAGAATGAATTGGATTCAGATTCAATGCTTACTGGTAATTCCACATAGATCGTGTAAATTCGTTGTCCATTAAAGAGAAAATTGCTTCAACGTCACCATTATGCATACGTTCTGGCGGCTTTTCCAAGCTCCATCGTGTAACTCGTGCGAATCCATGCTGTGGACCAAATGACCAAGGTCCAAATTGAGCTGAAATAGAGGAATGATGTCTATTAAAGAACTGAAATTTTTTTTAGCAGTTAAATACTTAGTATGTTAAATATTCGGGAGAAGTGAGCTTCTTAGTATTAAGCGTAGAAGGGAGTTTTAAATGTACGTATGTATTTCTAGTAGTGCGACAAATCTTGTGTCGGGATGGAAGGTCTACTAGAAATATTGACTTCAAGATAACTATCGAGGACACTCAGCTACCGATGTGTGGTAATAAGGCCAGAACAAGCTGGAATAAACGCGTATGGATCGGTCACTAAATACATTCACATTACACAAAGAGTTAAGCTCCATATCAGAGGTCGATTAAGTAGTTGAGAAAAGTACAGATAGTTTAATTGATGCATTTGAAGAAGCCTTTCCTCTACGTTAGGCCGGATCTACACTAAGCTAGCCTTCGATGACGACGGAGCTCAAAAACATAAGAATGCGGGAAGTATGATATTCATAAGCTAAGAACTGCCGCATTAGCCGAGTGTTTAGCATTGTATACTAATGGCACTACGTGCCCATTCCTCGTCATTTTCCATCGTAAAGGAATTTGAAAATGGTTCGACCGCTATGACGGGTTTTTATGTGCGGATGTTGGTCTTAAGTTCGTCTAGGTTCCACATCTTGTTGATATAGACCATTGACTTCAAGTAGCCCCAGAGTCAAATCTAGTGAACGCGGAAGCTACTCGAAATCACGTTTTTTATACCCACACGTACAAAGCATACATATGTATGTACATACTAAAAATCTTAAGCTACTCCATTTTTTGAGCTTATCCCAAGCATACAGACAGACACGGAGAAGAAATTTTTTTATAATATTTAAGGATTAAAACATTTTATACAAAAGTAACTTACGAAATACGAAAGGTATGCCACCACGAATCGCCTTTTTTCCATCAAACGAAGCAAGTTTACTGAAAAGAGACGAAGATTTTTGTATATATAGGTATATGTACTATTTATTAAATAATAAACATACAGTACTACAATACATTCTAAGTAAAATTAGTCACGAAACTGAGCGTACACATTTCTTTTTATTAAGGTTGTCGACATCGGACGCGGATGTTTTATTACATGTACTACTCCAGGGCGACCGCCATAGCCGAGTGGTTAGCATTGCGTACTAACATTCGGAGGGCCAGGTGAGTTCTGGACCGACCAATATCCAACAATTATAGAAAATTAATTAAAAAAAATAAAAAAGTTAGTTTTTCTAATTGCGATCGCCCCTGGAGAGGTCGAGCCCTCTCAGTGTATTTCTGAATTAAAGCCCCTCGTAAACATCCATCGGTCTTATGGAGGCGGTTTGGAATAAATTGTAAGACTCTCTATTTACTGGAGAAAACATCATGACCCACACCACAAACGGGAAGAGTAGCTTGGCCGAAAATCGCATCAGCAGTTCAAAATGCCAATTATAACCTGGCGCCTTCTCAAATTTGTGATGTGCGTATTGGTACAATCCGTCAGGAACGGGAAGCACCTCTCCGTGCCGTTCGATACCAAACGAGGTTTCAGACAGGGTGATTCCTTATCGTATGACTTTTTTAACTTATTACTGGAGAAAATAATACGAGCTGCGTAGCTGAATAGAGAAGGTAAAATCTTCTCTAAGAGTGTACAGCTGCTGGAGTACGCCGATGTTATTGACATTATTGGTCTCAACAACCGCGCCGTGAGTTCTGCTTTCTCCAGACTGGATAAGGAAGCGAATAATATGGGTCTGATATTGAACGAGGGCAAGACGAAATATCTCCTGTCATCTCACAAACAGTCATCGCATTCGCGACTTGGCTCCCACGTCACTGTTGACAGTCATAACTTCGAGGTCGTAGATAATTTCCTCTATCTAGGAACCAGTATCAACACCAATAATAATATCAGTCTTGAAATCCAACGCAGAATCGCTCTTGCCAACAGGTGCTACTTTGGACTGAGTAGGCAATTAAAAAGTAAAGTCCTCTCCCGACGAACGAAAACCAAACTCTATAAGTCCCTCATCGTTCCCATCCTGTTATATGGTGCGGAAGCATGGACGATGACAACATCTGATGAGTCAGCGTTAGGAGTTTTTGAGAGAAAGGTTTTGCTAACGATGGAACGATGAGCTGTACGAGTTATACGACGACATTGACATAGTTCATCGAATCAAAAAGCAGCGGCTACGCTGGCTAGCTCATGTGGATCCGGATGGATACGAATACTCCAGCTTTGAAAGTTTTCGATACAGTACCCACCGGTCTTCCTTTGGAAGGACTAGGCAGAGAAGGACCTGGCTGTACTTGGTATTTCCAAGCAGCAAAAAGAAGAAACGAATGGCGCAATGTTGTTAATTCGGCTATAATCGCGTAAGCGGTGTCTACGCCAGTAAAGTAAGTAAGTAAGTATTGATACAAAAATTCTCGTGTCACAGTGTTTGCTGGGCCGAAAAAATCGTATCTATGGTTCGAATTAATATATAAACATTTAGAAATTTGTTTCCCAAAAAAATAGCCAGGGACCACAGACCAGATTTATGGTACTTGGTCAAATCCCGATAACCCGATAGATTGCATCATACGTTGACTTAAGCTGAAACATCATAGAAAGGCATGCGTAAACAAGGACCGTTTCTTTGCATTTGCGTGCGATTGTCATTTCGATGAATTATGCAACATACAGAAATCACTTGGTTACAATGAGAGAGAAAAAATATCGATCAGAACGAGGCATACGGTTATTTTTATTATATATATGCGATGTCGCTCAAAGAGTAACCCTTTTTTATATTTAGAACGGCTGGGTCGTTTTTTTTCTAATTGTTCGTATTTAATAGAAGAAGGGAGTGAACTAAGAACCGATTTAAACAAGAGAATCTTATTCATCATTCGATTCACTTGATTAGTAGATTGCAGAAAATGGCTCACAAAAATCGTGTTTATTTTGGAGTAGTGGACCTGACACTGATCAATTTGGAGAAATCGAAACCGAACCATAAGTTTTCTTGACCTTTTCTTTCCTGAAACGACTTAGTTAATTTTAAGGAAGAGGTACTAGTTGGCTAATGCGTTCTATGAGACGACAAAAAGGGCATAACAAAATGAAATGGATGTACCCATGAATTTTGTATGGCCAGTCTGCGTTGCCGGTTCGCATATTGGCAAACCGTCTTAGCTACTACCATATTGCTTTGCTTTGATTTCGAGTCTATTCAAATAATTTACATTAAGATTTGAACTATTGTATCTAATTTTAATATAACTCTGTAGTTAATCCAAAGACATGTACAATAATTGAAGCGAGACAAAGCTTGGTCCAAGTCTATTATATATAATCCTCGTGTCAAGTCGAAACTGGATAATATGACGTTTCCAACTTCGTCAACAAGCGAAAAACGTCCATGCTAAGATACAGTGTACATTTTTTCATTCATATACATATATACATTTTTTCAAAACTTAAAAGTCTGTAATATATATGTATATATAATTATTGGCGCTTTGTAACCGCTGAAGCGATTTTCGGCCGAGCTCATCCTCCAATTTGTGGTTTTGCGTATTGAGGTTTTTCCAACAAATGGAGGGACCTACAGTTTATACTAAGTCGCCTCCGAACGGTTGGCTGATGGTTTTTTATGAGGAGGTTTATTTCATGTCAGAAATACACTCGGAGGGGTTGACATTTTCTGCCGAGGAGCGACCGCCATTAGAAAATTTAGCTTATTTTTTGATTAAAATTAATTTACTATACTTTATGGATGTTAGTACAACACCAGGATTCGAAGCCGAGCCTTCCGAATGGCAGTACGCAATGCTAACCACACGGCTACCGCGGCCGCCAGGATGTAGTATTAAGATTTAATTGAACTTAATTTACAGTGATGCTGTTAAATATGACAAAATTTGTTGAAAAATTAATATCAGCTAATGGTGCTGCATATGAGACTTCGCATTGTAGCATGTATTCATCAAAGAATTCGAAGCCAATCTATCACGTAAAGCGGACTAAAGTTATATTCACCTGATTATAATCCATTCAAAACAGAGATGCCCAACTAACGAAACGATGCGAACTTGTTTTGTTTTTATGAAAAAGGAACTTAACGAAATGATTTTGTTTCGGATCGGCAGAATGTTATGAAAACAAAATTTGAAATTTTTAATGTTGAAACCCGCAAACTCATCTGTTAAGGTTATAATAACAGCATACTTCAATTTTAACGTTTAACATTAACGGCAGCATATCGTTTCGGGTAAAGACGAAATAAAATTCATTAAATCGATTAAAATTTTTTCAATTTTATTGTTATGATGTGGCCTTGATTCAAAAGAAAAAAAGTATTTGTGGTTCGGTTTTATTTGAAATTTCATAAATAGATAGCTGTTTGCTTTGATTAAGATGCTACTTTTTTGGAACAGTCTAGAACTGGTCTCTTCGAAAAAAAGGTATCGTTCGATTTGCTTGGTACGTACTGTTTTTATAATATTCAGCCATATTTTGACGTTATTTGCTGTTAGCACCGAACTGAAAAAATTGTTCATTTGTTTATAAAGATCCGTATACCTCGAAAGAGTTATCACCCGATTGTCTTGAACTTTGTCAGATTGTTTCTATGGTTTGTTTCCATTGAAAAAATTAGTAAGAAATTTTTTTTGCCGGAATCAGACCAGGAACTGACTTATTCAGAAAAACAGGAAGTAGACCATGGACCGAACAATTTGAAAAAATTATATTTATGGTTCGATTTACAAGAAATTCAGTACACATGTATGTAGGTGAATTTTTGAGAAAAAATCGTATTTCTAGTTTTTTTCACTTAAAACTTTTTTACGAGAAGTTAGTTTCAAATAAATTTTTGGATGATATGCCTAAAGGTATACTTTCGTTTCCTGGAAATGTAGACCATAAAGGGATCATCAATATAATGACAAAAATTAAATAGTAGGTATATTCGTTTCGGATTTTTATTATTTTGCGGCTGGAGTTTACAAGCTATTGACCCCTATACGTTCAACTTTAGTGAATAACCATAATTCCGAATGGCGCGTTTGGCTTCCCTCGAGATATACATATTGAGGGTTTTTCAATATTTTGACTTAGATGATACTTAATTAGGAATTTTTATCGTTCTTTGCAATACCAATCAGTTAAAAATTGGACAAAATACAGAACGCCACAGCAACGTGTGGCCGATTGTGCCACCAGAAAGTAGAGGAGCCAGAAGAGCCACAGGAGTGAAAAAGCATTAAATTTCTTCCCGTATGGGTCGAAAGCTGAAGAAATGTTCGTTATATATGCATATCTAGACAAAGCATAGACTCCTAGACCATTAGTGTTATTGAGTTGGAGGTGGTAGTGAGCTCTGCCACGGAGGGTGAGGACATTTAGTGAAATAGCTAAGCTGCTATTACTGCTCTGGGCTCATGGTAAGCTCCAAAACTGTTACGGACTGCTTTTATGAGCCTGCAGTAGACGAACGATTATTTCGGTGTGCTACTATGTGGAGAATCAGAGAATTAAATCCTGCCAGACTTACAAACATCCAAATATTACTTGCCTCCAGCAGAGAATGTCAACCCGTCTATGTGTATTTCTGTCAAGAATTAAAAAGGCAATTACTAGAAAAATCTCAGCGCATTTTCGGAGTTTCGATTTTTTGCATTAAGATCAAGCTTATCATTCGCGTCCTGCTTTAGGACGCTAAATTTCGGACGAGTCGAGAGACCAGTTTTCCGAAAGATTTGTAGACAAAGACAGTTGTTACGCTAGCTAGATTAGGAAGAGAGAGATCAAGTGTAGAAGGAGTCGATTGATGCCGACCGGTGTGATGTTATTAACCTGGTCATACTCGCGTAAACTCATTTCGCAGGGAAACACTATTAAATAGATAGGCGATTGTTGTATGGAAAATAGAAATGATTGAACGGCTACATATGCCAGATTTTGGGTCATAAATAATATATTCAAAGCTATTACGCAAAAGCATCGGAAATAGTAAGTTAGAGTTAGAGAGTTATACATTCTTTAAGATGGTCTTGTTAAATCGATTCATTTATTATTACTCTAAGTATTTGGTGGTTACCGTATCGAGGGCTACGAATTTTCCCGATTTTCATAAGTTTGAAACTATATTTTTATTGATTGCAATGGATATTAGCACATACCTTCTGCTCAAATATAAACGAGACTGGCTCAATAATACAAAAACGGTTAATTATTTTTCAATATTTATTTTATCCCCTTCAAAATAGCCACCATTAGAGGCGATACATATATGCCACCTTTTTTTCCAATCTTCATAACACTTCTGCTAGGCCGCTTTAGGTATGGCTTTCAGTTCCTTCTTCGAATTCTCTTTTATGATTTCAATCGACTGAAAATGCTTTCCACGAAGCGGCAATTTGAGTTTAGGGAAAAGAAAAAAGTCACACGGTGCCATGTCGGGTAAATACGGTGCTTGCGGAACAATATTTACGTTGTTTTTGGTCAAATAATCGCGTACAAGACGAGACGTATGAGCTGGCGCATTATCATGATGTAGAAACCATGACTTGTTGTCCCACAAATCCTTCCTTTTGAGACGAATATTCTCACGCAAACGCTTCAAAACGGATAAATAATATTCAGCATTAACGGATTGACCTTTTGGAAGGAATTCTGAGTGCACAACACCTTGGCTATCAAAGAAAACAGTGAGCATAACTTTGATTTTCGATCGACTTTGACGTGGTTTTTTGGGTTTCGGCTCATTTGGAAGGCGCCATTCAGATGATTGCTGGGCTGTTTCAACGTCGTATTCATAGACCCAAGTCTCGTCACCAGTTATGATGTGCTGGATGTCCGTATCACTCATTGTGAGCATTTCCTTGGCGACAGTTTTGCGTTCCTCTTTTTGAAGAAAATTCAACAATTTTGGAACAAGTCGAGCAGACACACGTCTCATGCCCAAAACATCGTGAATAATGCTATGAGCGGATCCATTTGATATGCTGAGCTCACTAGCTATCTCTCTTTCAGTCGCACGATGATTTTCCAACACAATTTTCTTTACTTTTTCGACGTTTTCTTCGTTTATTGACGTTGGTGGACGACGATCATGGGGCAAGAGTTCTCCAGCGATGTACGGCCGTCCTTGAACGACTTATACCAATCAAAAATACGTGCACGTGATAGGCAAGACTCCCCATATGCCTTCTGCAACATTTTCATTGCGTCCGTCGCACTTATTCCATTGGAATAACAAAATTTCAAACAAACTCTTTGCTCAACGTTAAATTTCCATAGTAAAATTCGAAAAACACACTCCAGGTTGACTTGTTTATAGTGCCGTAAAAAAAAAAAACTATGTGACAGATCGCGCTCAAATTTTACATGTAAACATATAACAGTCCTGCCAACCTAAGCAAAAAAAAGTATGGCCATATGTCTTGTCCTTGTCGAGTTATGGATAAAGTCTCGTTTATATTTGAGCAGAAGCTATTTTTGTGTTAGTAAAAGTTAAGAGAAAACTGTATATAGAATTGTATTTAGTGTTATTTTATTTTTTTATAAATAATCGAAGCTTTGTAACTGCAGACGCAATTTTCGTCCAAGCTCCTTCTCCAATTTGTAGTGCGCGTATTGATGTTTTTTCAACAAATGGAGGGACCTAAGGTTAAGCAGCCGAACGCCCGATGGATTTTTATGAAGAGCTTTTATTTTATGCCAAACATATCCTGATAAAAAACCATCAGCCAGCCGTTCGGAGGCGGCTTAGTATAAACTGTAAGTCCCTCCATTTGCTGGAAAAACATCGAGACGCAAAACCACAAATTGGAGGAGGAATTCGGCCGATAATCGCTTCAGCGGTAACAAATCGCCAATTATATATACATATATGTTCATATTTATTTGTATATGTATGTGTGTAGAACATGAAATTTCAAATTTTTACAAGCTTTTTTGACGCATTTTTTACCCAAAACCGTATATCTGATAAGATCTAGTCCTCCGAATTGGATGATTTTCGGTGACAATGTTTGTATTTGTAGGTACGAATGTAGAATACAAAATTTTTCACTCTTCCCATGAAAATGCTATCGAAAGGCAAAAAATTTTGCAAAGGGCAACCGCACGGCAGTCGAATCTGATAAATCGGTCGTATATATGATATAGTAGTCCAATCTGGGTGGTTCCAACAAATGATCGTTTAAATTTACCAGTCCATCTATTTATCAGGTTCGAATTTTGAAATATCTCTAAAACTAAAGGACTAATTCGCGCACAAACAGACGGACATGGCTAAATAAGCACAGATCGTCATAAATTTTGTAGGGTAATTACATACTTGGGACATAAGTTAATATACATATGTACCTTTTCATGTATATGAAAGGTATACAAATTAATTTAATTTTTTTATTTAAATTAATTTTCTATAAATTTGGATGTTGGCCGAGACAGGACTGCAACCATGGCCTTTCGCATTGTGAACGCACTGCTATTGCATATAGAAGCAAAAGCCGAACAAGACCTCCAGAAAATATTTAACATAATATCATTTGTTCTCTTCAGTTGCCGCAAAATCACCACTAAAAAAACTACAGCTTTAAAAATTGTGTAAAATAAATACCTCACAAAGAGCTGCTCCTGATTATTAACCCGCCAGGAAACAACAGTAGCACCTAAAATAAATTGTAAACAAATATTAAGTTTTATAAATATCAGTGAAGTAAATAACTTTACTACAATTTTCATAAGATTAGAACAAAAGACTTGATCAAAATATAAGTATAAATATGCATGAATATGATTATTGTTCCTCAAATTTAAGATCTGCTTTCCACTGAGCAAAATAAAAATACAATTTAGCACAGAGCAGAATAGGAATACCGGTCATCGCAGATCTTGACGAAGGGATCAATTTGAGCAACTTCTCATCTTTGAGCTTCGGAGCAGTGTAAAAATATAGCTCAAAGTATATCTCTACATAGAACTTCTCTCTATTGGCAAATCTTCTTATATTAAAAAATATTTTGTCCGCATGAAAAAATGTAATTTCCAAAAATTTCCAAAAGTTACCGACCGAATGACTTGAAATTTCATCAGAATGTTTCTATGATACCTGGAAAAGTTTACAAGAAAAACAATTTTCGAGAAGTGAAATAATATCATCGCGGAACGGGTGTTCTCCAAAAGTTACCAACCGAATGACTAGAAAAATTTCGTCAGATTATTTCTATGATTTCTGGGATGGTGTTTTTCAAAAAAAATTCGAAAAAATCTTATATATAGTTCTATTTACTTGAAATTCGGTACAAATTTAGCTTTTTGCTTAAGTTAACATAACATAGGTAGCTGACCTATTCGAAAAAATCTTATTTATGGATCGAATTACTTGAAATTCGGTACAAATTTAGCTTCTTGCTTAGATTAACAGGAAGACTATTCTTCTCGCCGTGAAGTGGACCAGGAAATGACTTATTAAAAAGAAAGTTTATTTATGGCTGGACTTACTTGAAATTCGATAGAAAAGTGGACCAAGAAATTATTCAAAGAAATCTTATTTACTGCTCGATTTACTTGAAATTCTTCTTACATTTACAAAAAGAATGTTATCCTCTCCGGAAGGTGGACCAGGGTCTGACTTATTCCAAAAATGTTTATTTATGGCCGTATTTACCTGAAATTTTTTACATAGGTGGCTTTTCGCTTAGATTAACAGAAATACTCTTTTTCTATCCGGGAAGTGGACCAGGGACTAAACTATACGAAAAAATTGTGTTTATTGCTCGATATACTTGAAATTTGGTACATAGTTGGCCTTTTGCTTAGATTAACATGAAGACTGTTATTATCTCCAGAAAGTGGACCAGGGGCTGACCTATTCAAAGAAATCTTATTTATGATTTGATTTACTTGAAATTCTGTACATAGTGATTTTGGTTAGATTAACAGGAATACTCTTTTTCTATCCGGGAAGTAGACCAGGAACCGTTCGAACTACTCTGCTCTCCGGGGAGTGAACCGCTGACTCGCCTAGTCAAATAGTCGGACTATTCCTATCTCCGGGAAGTGGTCCAATGTCAATGGTTAAACCAAAAATGTTGTATTCTCACAAGTATTGAGTGAATAAAGTTATGATAAAAAGAATCCCATGATTAATTTTTCATACCTTCGTTAGTAATAAATTTTCAAATAAAAAATATTAAGCTTCAAAGTTTAAATCTAAGGATCTTCTCACTATAAACATAAGTAGAACATCAAATTTTATAAATGGCAGTGGAAGGGAAGATTTAGATGGAACTATTTGTAGTAGAGCTATAAGATGTTATGTAGGGATGGCAGGTCTCATTGGAGCGCTCATTCTATGATCAAATATATACTGGCTTCAAAAGCCGGAAGCTAAGACGAACTGTCAAATATATAACGGCATTGGATTGGTCATTAAATGTATTCACATTATGTGAAGAGTTGATCTAAAGACTTTAGTACCGATAAATATCGGTGTGAATAGCATTTGTGGTCCTGATACTGTTACAGTCAATAGTGCCCAATTCCGGTTTCATTCCGGTAATTTCGATGTCAAAGATGCCCCACGCACTGGAAGACCAATTGTCGAAAATGTCGATAAAATCATGGCCATTGTCGAGTCCGACCGTCATTTAAGCACTGTTTCGATGGCCCAAGAGCTAAATATTGCACAAAAAACCCTTTGGAAAAAAGTAAAAGTAAAAGGAAGTAAAAATTAAAACCTTCAATTTCATGCAAATGTATTTCTTTTTACTACACCTAATGATAAGAGCTGCATTTTAAAAGTATAAATAAAGAATAAGGAAGACAAAACGGAGCTCGTGGCTCCTCTTCTGCGAACAGTCTGAAAAGTCAGTGATATTTCGAGTGTTAGATGATTCAATGAATTATTTTGCAGACCAACCGCACTTATCCGTAATAGCCAACTGCTTTAAATCACTAAAATTAACACCTCCAGGTGAAATCTTTCACTTTCACTTTAAACTGATCTAACACCTCTACTGTTTGGTCCGAACCCATCGATACAGGTCATTTCCAGGGCCTCGGGTTAGATGATATCGCCGATATAGACTGATTTACCTTGTAGTATATGTATAGAGTATAATAAAAACAATTTCTTAAAAAAAATTAAAAATTTAAAAATATTAACATTTATTTTAAATTTTGTACTCTTTGCCTAGTAGATACTCATTACTGTATGTACATTTTGTTTGAAATATTGTACTGAAGTACTCACCATGAAGATTTATGGTACAGGTGGTATTGTTGCCACGATCCAACACCACAACACTTGTTGCTTGAGTTGCCGCTGAAGAAGCTGGAGCCGAATTTGCCATCCTCTGTATATCTTAATTTAAAAACACTATTTTAGTCCCAATTTTGTATAAATTTTTTGAATTGCACTCTGAAAAAAGAAAAAAATTAATAATGTTAATGTATATTTAGGTATTACATTATTCCTTTTATAGGGATCAAGAGTCTAGCAACAAATATATACAAGAAGATATTTTGTTTTAGCAACTGTTTCTCAAAATCATAGCAAATTTAGTCAATTCGTATTTGCCAAAATAGTTGGCAATTATGTACCATAAATGCATATGTATTTACAATAAAGAAAATGAATTAATTTGGCCGCTAGCAATAGCTCTTAAAAGCATATTAGTGATACACATCTACAAACTTCTGTAAAATATATAGCCGGAATTAAGGAATAATAACTATCGGACTATCATCACTTTTAAAGAATAGCCGCAACAACTACAACAACAACAATAGCATCTATGAGTGGGTGAATTCTTGAGTAAAAAAAAATTCTTGGGTTTTGTTGCTGGTACATCATATCGATATAGAGTCCTAGGCTTTTGTGATTGAAATTTTCTGGATTGATATATACCTTAAAAATTGGACGATTACATATAGAGATTCATTCAGAAGGCCCACTCGTTTTTTATTAACTCTTTGGCGACCAAGTATTAATTTTAATTACAAACCAATGTGGGTTTCTGGTTTAAAGGAACAATATGTACATAAATGCGTATGTATGTATATACTTGAATAACCAAGTTGTTATACATAAGTATGTACTTATTCACAATCATTAAACATTATCTTTGGGTTAATTAAATCCACTTCATGCCATGAACATCATGTTAGTTCGTGACTTTATATTTGACCTTACTTTAGGTTTGATCTGATTTTTATCATCCCATTTACGTCTATTTTTATGGAAGAATTCATAAAATATATTATTCAATATTTAAAATTGTAAATTTAATTTCAACAAGTACCTAAAATATATATTTAATATTTAGTTGCGGTGATTCCTATTGAAAGGTTTTTAAAACTATTTACTTTATATACAAATTTCTGTATATTCTTGAAAAACGAATTGATATCACGACACGTATTAATCGATTTGATTTTCTGCGTTTCTAAGTCACTTTTAAATTTTTTTGCAAATTTTTTGTCCTCTTCGGTCTTTTCTTCATAATAAAAAAGTGTTCAAAATAAAAGGGACAATAACTTTTAAGATACGATTCACTATACAACTTTCGTGTTGCGAGGGAGAGGTAAGTTCTATGAACAGTGTTATAAGTGCTGCCATCCTATTATTTAAGACCAAATTACCTAATATTATTACACTATTCGATTTAAAAAAAAAAATTTTTTTGTTAAAATAATACTGTTTTGTCAATATACCGATATTAATGTTTTTGTGTTCTTTAATTTGTTTATATCAGGTAGACTTCTCGGTTCTTGTAATTACCGTATAGACATAACTATAAATCTGTCATCTGAAACCCAAAAACGCAGCAAAAGGGAATAAAGAAAATCAAGAGAAAACATGGACTCATTCCTAGTATAGAGATTATCAAAATTATTTGATTGCTTGTATTTGCTTCAATTTCATTTGATTTTCTATTTGCAAACGTGAACATCTTTAAATTTTGTCAGTTCGATTTATGCTAAGAGTAATTTTTCAAACCAGTTTTTTTATAATTCCGACAATCTTATGTTCTCTACGTGATGAATCTCGAATTAATAATGTGTACTTACAAATTGGAAATAGCGAATCACGTTATTCACATGGTGAAGACATAGCTTAACTAGTGTTCGCCGTGCCAGTATTACATTTAATCGATGTATGGTACGATTTGTGAGAAGTCGAAATCTCGGTTTTTCAAATAAACAATGGAATCCATAGATTCTTTAAGCCGTCAGCAGCGACATAATTTTATTCTAAAAAATTTTATACTATCCGCTAAGTCAGATCAAATTAATCACCATAATCACGATATAGATGTTATCAGAGAACATCATCGCTTTTTATGGGATGATAATGAAAGTTCCGAAGACTGTTCTTGGGAGGAACGTTTGGCAAAAAGATACTATTGCAAATTGTTTAAGGTAAAGTTTTTCAAGATGTTTCTTTTGACTTAATTTAGTATTATTTTAGGAATATTGTATAGCAGATTTAACTCGTTACAAAGAGAATAAAGTGGCCTTACGATGGCGTACTAAAGATGAAGTTGTCAGCGGGAAGGGTCAGTTCAAATGTGGTAGCCGGAAATGTGAGCAAGAAGAAAATTTGCGAACCTGGGAAGTTAATTTTGCTTATCGAGAGCAAGGGCAACATAAAAATGCATTAGTGAAATTACGACTGTGTCCTAAACATTCAGATGAGTTAAATTACACTTCACGAAAACGAGAAGTGAAGCGACTAAAAAAGACCAAGGAACATGGAAGCTCAAAAAGAAGTTCAAAGGAAATCCAAAAAAGTTGCACAGAAGAAAAAGAAAAAATCGTGGAATCATCAAATTCTTTACAAAATAACACATCTGACAAAGAACTGAAAGATGTATCACATGGGAACGAGGACAAAATTTGGAGTCGTAAGCCAGACATTGGCTTAGAACAATCTTCGCGAGAAAGTGATTTTGAACGATATTTGGAGGACCTTCTCTTATAAGTAATCTAGAAACTGTTAGAATTTTAAATAATTTATTTTTTTGATGCTAAATGGATTAAAATTTTCGTTTTTATTTTCCATGATTGCGTAATCTAAACTTCTTTATAAATTTTAAAATGATGTACATAGGTAGGTATATGATGAATTTAAAGAAAACATGTTTTTCAGTTAAAAAATGAATTACTCTTTACCAATGAATAAATAACCGATTCACACATAAAATGATTTTATAAACTTTCTTTTTCAATAAGTTTCCTAGTTTTATGAATGTGCTTTTTTATTAGAAAAAATTTAAATATTTGGGTGTGTTGCGGGAAGTCTGCTATTTCAAAATGACTATGATTTATCGTTGTACGACTCCAATTCCTTAATCTGCAATTTTCGCCTGTAATTAAAAGCATCATCTACTAGACGATGCGTGCAAGGTGAATATTTTTGTGTTTTATATAATATCAGAAGATTGTTGGCTAGATTGTGATCCGAATTTCCCCATTTGTAATTTCATTCAATGAAGTTAGACCAAATGCATACTTATCTACTTATGTATGTATGTGAACATATTTTTTTGGTAAGAAATGGGTATATGTTTTTTTTTTGTCTTTCCACAGCTAAATATCCATATATATTTCAAAATATTTTAACATGTTTTTTTTTTTTAAGGAAATAAACACTTTACAGGAATCTACATCTAGTTAAATTTTTAAATAATTAAATATTTTAAACACATACAACATGACTGAAACAAAATAAATTAAGTAATTTGAACCGTATATGTATAAGTTTTTGGGTAATACATATACCTTTAACAGCATTTTAGGCACAGTGAAATTTTTAGTAAATATATATTTAAGAACATATGTATATTTGTAAGTTTCCAAATTGCTATCATTTTTGGAAAAATTAGTTGCTATTTTCAAGAACCTCAGCAAATGCTTGTGGTGGTTTAAAGCTTGAAACTTCTGTGAAAACTAGCTCCTTCCATTTATCAACAGGTAAATCCATGTCCTCAAAACTTTGATCATATAGTGGTGACGTTTGCTCGTCGTTAGGGTCGTGATATTTTTCCATATATGGATGAGCCAGAGCTTCCTCTGCATTGATTCGTTTCTCTGCGTCTAACTCCAGCATTTTTTCAAGCAAATCTATAGCTGCCGGATTGGCGTAACGGAAAACATCTTTGAAATTTCTTCTTTGCATTTTTGGTAGAGCTCGTATATAATTTCGAGCACTTTCAGAGGATATTTTTTGCATAAAGTCATCCGTTGGTGTTCCAAGTATCTCCATAATCAAGTTAAGTTGATGGATATGGTCAGTTCCAGGAAATAAAGTGCGTCCTGTTAGAAGTTCAGCCATTATGCAGCCAACAGACCAAATATCTACTGTTTGATTATAATGCATCCAATTGAGCATTATTTCAGGAGCACGATACCACCTGGTTGCTACGTAACCCGTCATTTCACTCTCCGCTGGCCTTGCCAAACCGAAATCAAGTATACGCAACTCACAATCTTCATTCACCGCAATATTTGAAGGTTTTAAATCGCGATGTATAATACCAGCACTGTGAATATATTTCAAACCACGTAAAATTTGGTAAACCAAAAATTGAACATGATCATCAGAGAGCTTTTGTGTTCGAATAATGTTATTCAAATCGGCATCCATTAAATGCGTTACCAAATATACTTGATTGAAATTCTCCAAAGAACTAGCCGGTTGACCCGGATGGAAAACGTCTAGTAAGCCAATTACATTTTCATGGTCCATATGCTTCAGCAAACGTAATTCACGATAAGTGCGTTTTGCATGAACAGCAGACTGAAACGGACGTGCTAACTTTTTAATAGCTACCTTCATAGCAGTGTTTCGTACAATCGCCTTGCAAACCTGTCCATACGCTCCAGAACCTACAGCTTGGAGCTGTTGATAACTTTCTGGAATTTCCCATTCAGTTCGATTAATATCGAGTTTATAAAACGTCGCCATTTCCAAAAGATTATGTTGTAAATCGTTGTTGACAAGTTTTGTCACATAATATTTCTAATTGAAAACCATGTGGTAATTAGAACACAACAGAAAGCAAATGATGAGCCAGCAACGCACTTGATTGCAAATGGAACGTTTTTGCTTCGCGTGAAATTTCCAACTTTGTCAGCACAAAACAACAAGGCTATGAAGCATTGAATATCTTCTATTCAATATTTTCTATCAAAAACCTCAAAATCTCTTATTATAATTAATTTTTAAACCTCATTTATGTTTTAAATTTCTATTCTTTAGAATTCTCGAAATAAAATAGGAAAATAAATGGAAGTTGCCTTTGACTTGCGTTCGCACTAGCGTTTTTTATGAAGGCATAAGTATAAAAGCATATGCCATTAATCTTCCCTTTCAACCAACAAGCCAAGTAAAAACTAGAAGTCTTAAACACAAGTTATGTGTTTTTTTTTATATTTTGTCAAATTGGAATTTTTATTAAACTTCAACTAATGCAAAATATAAATATATGTAAGCGTGTGCATACGA
Source organism: Ceratitis rosa (assembly GCA_037013455.1). Lineage (NCBI taxonomy): Eukaryota > Metazoa > Arthropoda > Insecta > Diptera > Tephritidae > Ceratitis > Ceratitis rosa. The sequence goes on along the minus strand of JAWMAG010000421.1, from coordinate 121,472 downwards.
TGGCTGGCGTTTGTATAATGAAGCAGCTGAGTTATTATGCTATACTTGAGTAGGTGCGTATCAGATTAGTTACTTTTTCGCTACTCTTCCATTAAAATTTGAGTTAGCCTCAAAGTAGGTTGAACTCTATTACTCCGATCTAGGCAAAATAACTCTAAACACAAAGAGTATTTTGAAAACACTATGGATATAACAACTCCGTTATTCTCAAAATTTCAACAGGCGTATAACACTAATATAGCGCAGCGAACACACAAACGAAGCCGAACAAATATAGTCGACATCTTAGTTATGGCTTTCCTTGATCTCTAGTTCGTTAAATAAATCTTAATATCTAGGGATCAAAAATTCATACAAATCGAACGACAAATATTTTTTTAATAGGTCGAAATCTATTGCACTAAAGTATTATAGTATATATATAGTATAGAGAAAATATATTCCACATCATTCGCAAACCCCCTTCAATATACACAAAATTTCATCCAAGTCGGTCTTTGTAAAGCTCTTCAAGTGAAAAATTATTTTAGATTTTGACATAAAATTGCTCGTTACTGCCGTTCTCAAATTGGTTGTGTCGTTGTCTATATCTTCAACAAAGCACATCATTGTCTTGTTGTAATATCATCGTAACGCGCCCAAAGTGTAAACAATTTTTGCTTGTACCATCCTCAGATACATCGATAAAGTATGCAAGTTTATCGGTCAATTGTTTTGTTATTACTCAAGGCGGATTCGCCTTCTATTTACTAATTTGTAAATAGGATTTTTTTTTGTCATATTTGCAGTTTATAATCTAATAAGAGTGTAGGCAATAATGAGTGAAAGTGTGCGTCTTTTCCGAATCTTTCTATGGAAGAATTGGCTGCAAATACGTTATTGTTGGTTATCCTTAATGCTAATATTTCTTGGCTGCTCCAGCATACTCATAGTATACTTGTATTCAACCAACAGACTACTAACAACGCCACAAATGAAATATGATGGACGACAGTTTGTAATGTCATAATTTTATATACATAATACATTGTATTGTAATTTAATCTTATTTGATTTTAGGATCATCTCAAAATGGATTTTCCTTCTAATGACGTTGATCGGATTTTTTATTCCCCGAGCACTGTGCAAACAGATTCATTAATGGAAAATGTCCGACAAGAACTCCAATATCCTCTCACTGGTTAGTAGATAAAGATATAAAGTGGAGAATATTGCAAGTTGAAATGACATTACTCTCATGGGAAACAAACTGAAAAACCAAATTTCTCAAAAGATGCATTAACATGTTACCATGGGTATATTTAGTCTGTGCTGATTAACATTGTTTTGAATGTTTTTTTTTCAGAGCCCATCACTGAATTTTATACATCAATTTTTTTTTTTATTTCTAATGGAAAAGTTTTAACTTTTGTTTTAGGTAATGTGGTCATTAGCATAGATGTTTCTTTTTTTATCACGGCTTATATTGTCAAGCAGAAAAAATTAGCTTTTAAACTTTTACATTTCGATGCTCTGGAATAGCATATTCCAGTGACGCCTAATTAAGCACCTTACCGATCTTACAGTTTCTTTACTGCTAGAAACTTGATACTTATACCCAAACATGGAGTTCCTTGCTCAAGTAACTTTAGCAATTATAAATATAAGTGTTATGATTTTCGAAATATAAGCACGTCCATATTCTTTGTTTGCCAAATTTGTTCTGTTCTTTTCACGTACAAAAATGCTAACTTACGTATACATACGTACATATATACATAATTGAACACCGTAAAATATTCTTCAGAAACTTATTGTATATACTGCATACCTATATATGTATATGTAAATATGTGCGTAAACGAATTATCGCCAAAAAAAATACAATACTTATACTACTTATTAATTACATACACATTACTGGTATATATATATATACATATGTCCGTATCATAATCATATGTGCATACGTGTATACATACATAAGGTCGACATACATAGGTCAACGACTTATTAGGCCGTTATATATTTATTGTTATTATACACAAATCACCTCCCGCACACCCGCTCGAAAACCGCAGTCCGCATAACGTATGGATGCTTTTTTTTATCGGTACAGAGTCACGATAAGCAGCAGTTTGTTTGGTGTCGACATTAGATTTGATTTCAGAAAGAAGAATTATATATATAATTGGCGCTTTGTAACCGTGGAAGCGATTTCGGCCGAGCTCCTCCAATTTGTGGTTTTGCGTGTTGATGTTTTTCCAACAAATGGATGGTTTTTTTACCTGGAGCATTTATTTCATGTCCGAAATACACTCGGAGGGGTGGACATTCCCTGCCGAGGGGCGGCCGTAATTAGAAAATTTAACTTAATTTTTTATTGAAATTAATTTTCCATAATTTTTGATGTTGGTGGCACCGGGATTTGATCCCGAGCCTTCCGAATGTCAGTATGCAATGCTAACCACTCGGGTACCACGGTCGCGGTAATAATTCAAAATAAGTGTATTTCTGATATGTGTATATCTAGTGTATATTGATCGCTACGCAATACTTTTATTATATTCACTCAAGCGATTTTTATCACTTTTTATTTAAGTATTCTTTGTTCTACCTCCACACACAGGCCTCCTTTCAATGCGTCTTCCATTTTCGCTCGCTTTTAACTCCCAAAAGCATTACACTAGGATATACTTTAATTGTAAACCTTTTTCACCATCACTCAATTTTGAAATTATCGGACCTAGAGACATATTCACTCTTTCTACCTGTTCGTTAGCCTGTGGTGGCCCTGTTGCAAATTTTTATGTGTATTAAAATTTTTTTTTTAAATTGTTGAAAGTCATTTGTCGTGTAGCAACTACCCCTCTCTGAAACTATATACCTTGTGCGGCTATATGACAAAAAATATTCTTTCAAAGCTTTAATAACTTCCCTTGTGCTCGTCGTTTTTGTAGAATACAACCTAACAAACTTTGTACTGGCTAAAATGTGTTATTATTCTTATCTATTGGCCCAAATATTATCTGCATGTGTCACTTTAAACGGACTTCAATACTTTACACGGGATATTGTGTAAAAATCCTTCCTCTCTACCTCGTTTTGCTGAAATACATATAGTTCTGAATTTGAGCTCATATTTTCTTCCTATGTAAAAGCATTAATACTGACCTATCTGATATTTCGAACTGGGCGACTGCCAGCGCTCCAATTTTAAATAATAACAAGTGCTGTGTGCTGCCAATCAGCGCTAGAAAACATACATAGATAATTGTCCCTTAAAATTAGTCAGCAAGATTAAAAACTTAGGATACATTATTAACTCTAATCTTACATACACGGAGCAAGTAAATTCAATTATTAGTAAAGTCTATCTCATTCTGAGGAATCTTAGGCAGTCAGCTATCTATACACCCACTGCTATCAGAAGCCGACTTGCTAAGCAAATTATTCTCCCCTCATCATGTACTCTGAAGTCACACGGTATGTGTTAAGTCTTTCCAAATATGAGCACATCTCGTCTTGGAAAGATCCGATATTGGGATGTACGATTGCGGACTATCATAAAGCCAGAAATTTTATTTTTATCTTATCTTTTACTCGATCCGACAGAGTAGGCAATATTATAATACTTTTTTATAAATCACAACAATCAACAAGGCTGTTCTTTGTCAATGCTAGCCGATTATGTAACTCTCTTCCTGCTAACTTAAGTAAGAAATTAAAAAAAAGCAATTTCAAGAACCACATAAACATATATGCATTTTAAAGGCCAAATTTAACTTATTCAGTTCTTTATATATTATTATTATTTTTGTTAATGTACGAATATAGTTATAGTAATATGTTCATTTTTTCGAAGCGACTCACGTAGCTCTATTAATTTTTTGTCTTTTCCTTGACATATAATAAGATTTTCTTGGAACGTATTTGTTTCTACAGAAAGAATGTTGTTACATGCTGAGGGCATTAACATGCTGCATTCGAGTTCCCGGCCGATGTTCTAACTTAGAATCATAATTTTGAAGTTCTAGGGCCCACTTAGCTATTCTTGGGATGAGCTTTTTTTAAACATTTTATCCCTTGTAAATTCACGCGAAACGTTTAAAAGCATGAATTATTGAAATGGTCTCTTATTCGAAACTATGATACTTTGATTCTGTCTTACTTGTAAATTTTTAAAACTAGAACATGGGATGCATTTTCGCATCTGACTTCTCCGAAACCGGTTGAACTTGAAAGCAAGTTTTGGATCTTCTAATAGCTTTTCCTTTAATGTTTAAAAACATTTTAATTCTTCAATACCGAAATAAATTTTTTTTTAATTTTTTCGGTTTTGGGTAGTTTTCCCCTAGCAGTCACCTTACATCCCCAGTATTTTTTCACACTAAAACAATAGGTGATACAAACTCTGACTCACTTGGTCTTATAAAACATTTTTCTAACTATTCATTTCATATCTTCTGTAAACTATTTTTTTCTGCGCATGACAAGCGACTTGGTGGACAATAAAAATTAGATGTGTCGGCTTAAGGCCGAGTTAAGGAGCATAATGCTTTGCTGTGCAAGCAGTTCCTATTGGGATGCTACCGTAGGGAACGAGTGAACGCCATTCACTCGGAGTAAAACCACCACCTATTGCAGACAAACGAGCTCGAGCTGCCTCGAGAAACCCGCTTTACTCTGGCACAACTTAGGTCTGGATACTGCGGCAGGTTAAACTCCTACTTATCCAGATGCGACCCCAGCATACCCAACGTATGCCCTGCATGTGGAGTCTCCGCACGACACTAACCACCTCTTCACATGCCACCTTAAGCCGACACATCTAACCCTCGCTTTGATCCAATCCCGTCAAAACAGGTCGTTTCTTAGACCTCGGCGATTTAGATTGATTAAGCCTGACCGTTACAACAACAACAACAATTAAAATTAAATGGTTCTATTGTCAACTTCATTTCGCACTTAATTTGAGACTCAAGAGAACGCACCGTTTTTACATATGTACTTATTTTCAAACAATTAAAGAAGTTTTTGTTTATCTTTTTAACTTAAGATATGGCCAATCTTAATATCTAACTTCTCCCCAATTTTTCCATTACTCCCTTTTAACACATAATGACCATTAGTTTCTGAACTTTTTCTTGACTAATGTTCTACGAAACTTATATATTTCTTATCTTGTTGAGCTTCACATTCTTTTACTAACTTGATGTTTGCATGTTTTCAAAAAATCTCTACACAACACGGCATCATAGCCCATTGTCACATCAGATACAACCACGAAATAGATTTCATACTCCTTTCATTTATTAATGCAAAACTCGAAAATTTTCCAAATGTTTGGACTTTTGTTTTTTTTTGAGACCGAAAAACTCTGTATTCACATTAAAAGTTGAATTGAAATTCATTTTTTCAGAAACACTAACTAGATTCTCGAATAAGCTACACTCGTATAAGCGCGGATGACTTTTCGAAGAAATTTGTTTTCTCGCAACAACAATATGTTTTCGCCTTTTTGTAGCTCCGCCTCCCACTGTAAATAAAGAGCGTTAGAATCAGTAATTTCGTCGGCGTCACAGTCTTCACGCCACTAAGCACATTCTATATGCGCAACACCAAACACTGTATTATTAATTAGATATATATATTTGTATGTATATATGTATGTATATAATGATTCGAGCCCCCTTCAGGGTAAGTGACTAACGATAATTTAACGAATTCGACAGATACTGATGACGCTGTATAGCCACCGCTCAGTCTACTCTCAGCGCGCTTAACTGCAGAATTTAACAAGAGGATGTCCTACGATGGGGTCATTTGACCCTCCTACTGCATTACTTTTCTCTAATCTTTACTATAGTGCTGTATAATGAACCACTTCCACAGTACTTAGACATCAATCACTTCGACAGTGTCAAGTAAAAAAATTAAATTGTAATAAAAAATTAATATTAATAGTTTTGGTGGAATTTCTTTATATTTTAAGCTAGCTGTACCCTGTAACGCTTCGCTGTAGCACATACTCATTGAATGTATGAAAAATGAAACATTCGATATCTTTTCATTATAATTTTGTTTATTCAAAACTTTGCGAAGCAATCCGTATTTAAATGTAGACCGCACAATTCTAAAGATTGACCCTTGTGTCCACTTCCCGGAGAGAAAAGTAATCTTCGTGTAAACCTAACCAAAAAGTCCTGTATGTACCAAATTTCAAGTAATTCGGATCATAAAAAAGATGTTTTCGAAAGTGTCAGTCCTTAGTCCACCTCCCGGAGGGAAGAGTAGTCTAAGCAAAAAGTTACTCATATACCAAATTTAAAATAAAACAACCGTATAAATCTTTCTTGGAACCATAGAAACAATCTGACGAAACTTCGGTAACTTTGGAAGATTACTGGATTTTTCAAAACGGTCATTAGATTTTTATATATGTCGGCTTGAGGTCGATATAAATAAAAAGAAAGATATACATATATATCGGCTACACCTTTTTCTCGTTAACCTCTCTCATCTGGCACCCATACATCTTCTACTTTGTTTATCCAGCATATTTAAAGTGGTTCCTAACTGGTTTTGGTGCACTCAAATACTACTGAGTTAAGAGATCAACACTTTTGCTCCCATTATCTTTTTTTAGTGCAAAATATCATAATTCTAACGCCATCTATTGTAAAAATAATCCATTATTTAGACCTAATATATCATCAGCTTAATAATTATATATGCATTGTATTGTAAGTACATGCGTATCATGTTCATACAGTGTGTACTAATATAAAGAGTACATGTATTAATATAATGTTACTGTAGTAGGTAGGATAACCACTTTTTCAAAAATAACGATATTTTCCCATATAGTGTGTCTGCAATTAATCATTTTAGCATGTTTTTAATATTAACATCTATAAAAATGTTCTGTAATTATTTTAAAAAGGTGTGAAGTTTTTTGCTAACTCAACTGAAATGATACGCGAAATGGAACGAAGTTGCAAAGGGAATTGTTACGCTGTTGATTTTCTACATATTCCAAGTGATACATCGAGGGAAAAATTACAATATTCCATAAGTACAACCAGTATAAGAATTTCCCCTAAGAAGCGGTATGTCAATGACGAAGAAGTCGCTGGGATAAAAGGTAATTAAAAATCTGCGAATTCATTAGCTTTTTATAGAGTAAGTGTGCCAGTGAACGGACACCACGTAGTAAGTGCTTTTTTTACCAAAAATAAGGAAACTTGATAATTTTATATCAAAAATAAACGCATTTAAAGCAGGTATTAATTTGTATTCTACAACAAGTTTAATTTTTATTTGATTTCCTCACCGTCTCTGTTTAAAAGCATTTACTTGGTGCACCTATTGAAAAGTGAGAGAGATTTTTAAATGAAGAATTATAAGTTATTTTTAGTAGAAATGGATTTGATAGTGTTTAGTTTTATTGATAATTAATGCATAATCAATTTTAAATACATATTTTGTTTCAAAAAATAAATATTTTTTTTCAATAAATTCGACTGCCCTTTTAATGGTATGAAAATTAAGCTTATTTTCAATCTACGGACAGTGTGTCCAGAAAAACGTTTGGAAAAATATTTCTGCCAGTGACCGGACACCCCTTTGTTTCATTATTTTATAACGTATGATATAAATTTTTTTTTTAAAAATAATAAATAAGCTGGTCGGAAAAAAAGGAGTTCCTAATAAAGAGATATTTTAAGGAAAAATTCCAGAGTTTCCTTGAGTTTACATTCCTATTTATCAGATAAATCAGGTATTTAGAGGCCGTAAGGATCAACTCTTCCTTCTGGAAGTTCATGGTGAGGTACTTTTTCCTGCCTTTACGAATATATTCTTAATTAGATGTGGCGAGAGGAACTACTCCTTCTCTGGAAATGTAGTTGCGAGGACCTACTCCACTATTTTTAGGACTCGTACTTGGACATTTGCAATAAATCAAAATCAACATCCAATTTCGTTTCATATTTTATGAAGGACCGCCAATACCGCAGCGATAACCCGGAGCTCGTCAGACATGCGCAGTTTATTTTCTTTTGAAAAGTTTAGTTATACAATAAATATATTTAATTCTTTTTAAGAAATTCTATTAAAGTTCAATGAAAATTATCTATTGTTAAATGAGTATCCGCTTACTGGATTGTTATTGTCAGTTCTTAAAAAAAGCGTTCGCTCACTCGAGAAATTCGACTTATTTTACATATGTGATTTTTACAATAAAACTAAATAATATTTATGAAAACTGCCATTCTTAATCGATTTAGAATTAATTAAAGATACCGAATTGGTATTAAATGTTTTGACGTTATTATTGAACATAAAGTTCCAAAAAAGGTTAATCGTCCGGTAACTAGCACATTTACACTATATAAATTAGTAATGCTATCAGAATATTTGAAAGAAATCAAAATTCAGTAATTTTTAGTTATAATCTAAAATTTTATAATTAAATATATATATAATAATGTGAATTTATTTAGATGACGACGATTATATACGTTCTGGTTTTATGACCCTACAACACACCATCGACAAAGTATTCATCAGAAATCACAACAACCAGGAAATGGTTAATTTTGACTTTGAAATCGCTTCAATGCCTACCATTGCCCAAGAAACGATAGATTCACAGCGAATTATTTGGTTTGGCTCATTATATTCAGTTCTATTTAACGTATTATTACTCAGCACATTTCTTGTGCCTCTCGTAGAAGAAAAACAAAATGGTATTAAGGTAAGACAAATTTCAATTCCTGTTTAAAATATATTTATAATTCAATATTAATATTTTGTTTAAAGGAATTTTTAGCTATTGCAACTCCTATGAATTTCTTGAATGGCGTTAGCTTTTTTGTTATCAGATTGTGTATGTATACAGCGTTTACCGTTGTCGTACTTATAGCTGGATGGTTTTATCAGGCTTTTAGTGCAATAGTTCCAGTTCCTTACATAATTACCTTGTTCGCTCTTTACATACTCTCTGCAATGTCTTACACATATCTCATATCCGTATTTTTTCACTCCGGTAAGTTTGTGGAAATTTTTCAAATTTTTTGTATTTCTGCAACATAAAAAAAAATTATAAAAATCCTTACAGTTTTTCATGCAAAAGTTGGTGGACTTTTGATGTTGGTTACGCCGTATATTTTGTATTTCTCGAAAGGAGGAGTCTCAACATTTGCAAACATTTTCAACACTAAAACATTTATGGAGGGAATTAAAAATTTTCAAATCTTCACGAATAAATGTAATATTTATTGACTCCTTTGTACAATCACATATACATATGTACATATGTGAAGAAAGTTTCATACTCAATTTATTTATATATATTTTTAGATCGTGAAGTCGGCCCAAGTGTGCTTAACCTACATATCACAGAGTCCACATTTACTGTATTATCTGTTTATAGCATTCTAATAATGCAGTGTTTAATATACGCCTTGTTATATAATTATTTGGCTTTCGTTTTTCCTGGTCCGGGTAGCTTGCAGCGACCTTTCTTTCTCCCATTTATGGTATGTAAAACATTTCTATTATGTATTATTGGAATGTGTAAGAAATGCTTTTCTTGTTGTACTATTTCTTTTTATTAATTTTAGTCGTTATGGAAGAAAAATAAACCAAGCACTGAATATGCAACAAATAAAGTTGGAGAGGATGCTATTATTATTCAAGATCTTAATAAATCCTTTAAAAAACCAAGGCGAATCATATCCGACGGTCTTAATATCGCATTTAAGAATAAACAAATCACAGTCCTTCTTGGCCATAATGGAGTCGGGAAAACTACAACACTGAACATGATTATGGGTAGGTACAGTTTACTAAAACTACTTATGTGGCAACTAATATATGGCATGAGATTTATTCCATCGAAGAATAATGACATAATAGTCATTTTATTTGTCATTAAATAATAATTTTAGCCACCGCAGTAGCTGAAATGCTACCAATACATTCTAACACGGGGAGGGTCATCTGCTAGCTAGATCAACGTCCAAAATAGTAGTAAAAATTGTCCGTGTTATTATTATTATTTATTATTCTTGGTAGAAAGCAAAAGTCCTCGGCTACCCTCTTCACCAGTTGAACGAAGGAGTACTAGTTCGAACTTAAAAACAACCTAAAGCTATTGGGAGTCACATACGACTCCACTCCACATACGACTGCAATTGCCACAAAACTCCTGACAGGAAAACTCTTGATGTCACCAGAGCATCACTTGCACAGCTTATCATCTATGCTACGAGTTAAGGAGCATAATGTCTTGCTGTAATAGAATTCGAACTACCACCCAAGCACATCAGAAAGGGAGTACCAGACCTTAAGGACTGAATTAAGTACCACCTATTATAGCCGCTGAACCGGACGACTTACCGACAGGCATTAAACGCTATTCACCGAGAGACCGTCAACACCTTCCTGAACTCTCTTCCAGCGAATGGCATTCTCGGCGTCAAACTACCACCTATTTCAGACGAAGAGATCGAGCTGCCTCCAGAGTACACTTAGATCTGGAACTACTTATCCTTATCCAGACTTGACTCCTACATATTCAACGTTTGCCCAACATACATGACACTAACCAGCTTTTTGCATGTCCTCTAAAACCAACTCATCTAACCCCCCTTTCACTCTGGGCCGAGCTCGACGAAAATGATCTAGCCTGCCCCTAAACTGGGTTAACGAACAACTAAAGCAACAACAACAATAAGAGGAAGTAATAGAGTTCAGTAGGCATACAAATGAAATATTTATAAAATTTTTTGGTATACTGTAACTTACTTATGTCTGCAACAATGGGTGGCCAGAATAGCAAGGTTAATACAAATAATGTTAAGCGTATCAAAAATTGTGCGTAACCCAGTGGTCTTATTCCGATGCCCGTGAGGCATTTGAGGCTGCGCAGCCGTCGATTGCAGCTGTTCAAGAGCAGGGTTGGAAAAAAAGATGAGATCGTAAATCTGCTTTTGTGAGGAGATAAATTCCATTGTAGAAATTTACACTCCTCGCCCAAATAAACAACCACTATTATTGTTATTATTGTTGCTTTTCTGTATATATATTTTTAGGTTCCGAAGCACCAGATTCGGGTAAAATAACAGTTTTTGGAGAGCAGGAAATTGGATCATATCGCCATTTGATTGGATATTGTCCACAACATAGCGTTTTTATGCCTTATATGACTTGTGCTGAACATTTGAATTTTTTCGCTCAGGTGCGTTACAGTTGTAGTTTTTCTTTAACTATATACATACCATATATGTATGTATATACAATTTCTCACTTCATATATAACACACAGGTTCGAGGCATGTCAATGCAAGATGCTCGTGAAATTACGGAGGACTTATTAATTAAGCTTAATTTACAAGAGAAAGCCAATGAATATGGTATTTGTCTATCGGGAGGCATGAAAAGAAGACTATCTTTAGGAATTGCTATTTCTGGCAATACAAAGTAAGTGCTCGTGATATTAATGATCCTAATTTCGATTTTTATATTATTCAACCATGCTGCTCTCAGAGTGGTCATTTTAGACGAACCTTCGTCGGGTTTAGATATTGAATCACGTCGTGAATTATGGGATATATTGCTTCAATTGCGAAAATTAAAAGCCGTTTTAATTACTACACATCATATGGAAGAAGCAGAAATGTTGGGCGACACAATTGCCATACTGGCTAATGGACGAGTTCACTGCTCTGGATCACCGTTAGAACTCAAACGCAAAATTGGACGAGGATACGTGCTAAAGTTATGCCTTAGTAGGAGTGAAATACAGGAAAAAATTTTAAGTATAATTCAACAGATTATACCCACTGCTAAAATTTTGGTGAGTACATATTTCTATACATACATGTGTTAGATTTCTGATTAATGATTTGATTTAAATTTTCTTAAATGAATTTAGACAATAGTGCCGCCTGCATTGCATATAAGCTTACCGTATGAAAACAAAAATGAATACAGTCAAGTATTACAACTATTGGAGCGCAGACAGAACGAATTGGGCATTGATTCAATTTCTATATCAGATGCTTCACTGGAGGACGTTTTCTTGAAGTAAGTGGCATTAGCTGCATTTAACGGTATTTAGTATTAACAATTTATTTTGCTAAACAGTTGCTTGTCTGAAATTGATATTGTGGATGGCTTGGTATCGGATAAAGAGAAAACTGTATATATACCATTTGAAACAGAGGAATTTCACATAAGCTGGAGAGAACAAGCGAAAGCCATTTTTTATAAAAAGTTTATATTTATCAAAAATAAGTGGGCTAATACTTTATCAATGGTAAGTTTTCTTTGGAAAAGTTCAAGTATTTATAAATGAAATAAAATTAGCTAAACTAAGGTTACATATGAACATATATGCAGATAACATCTTAAAATAGTCAGTTATATGTGCATGTATTGTGGACAATACACTAATTGACTAAATGATTGCTTTAATTTAATTTAAAATGTATAGGTGCTGCTTCCGATTTTGAGTCTTTCAATGGCTTTAGCTTTGATGCATTCTATGTCACTAGTCACTAACGAAGACAAATTGAACTTGAATTTGAATCATATCCAGCGCGGCGTTATTTTGGTCGATGGCTCAAATACCGAAATTGTGAATATTTTAAGGGCGGAAATTGAGAAATATCATAATATACGAGTAGAGCATCTTGGTAACAAGAGAGGCGAAAACGTTACAGATTGTAAGTGTAATAATATTTGTAAATACACGTATGTATATAAATATATCTGTGCTAACATATGTTTGCATCACATTTTGCTTTTAGTTTTGATTAGTTTACAGTACGAAAATCTGGCATATTTTCTTGAAAATTATATCGGAGTGATTGATGTAACCACTGAGGACAACAACAACGTCAATTTTAACATCTATTTCTCTGGCAATATATATCATAGTTCTGTAATTTTATTAAACTTAGTTGATGATGCTATTGCGCGTTGGAAAATGGGTGATTCCGGAGGGATCGAGACAACTTATGTGCCTATAAGAAGGTAAATTTTTTCAAATTCCTAAAATTTTACTTCTTTTACCGCCTACATTACCATTTTTCCGAAATAGATACATTACAGATGTCAGTCCGACACGTTTGGAATACTTTGCAGTCATAATGCCAATTGGTAGCTATTGGAAAATAATTACTTTAATATGGAGAATTTTAATATGAAATTTTTAATTTATATTTAATTTTGTAGGGCTATTTTTTAGCATTTTCTTCTACGTTGCATTACCCTTCCACGAGTATACAAATGGTTTCAAGCAGTTGCAATCTATTCCGCGACAAGTTTTCTGGCTTTCGACGTATGCTTTTGATGTTGCACTTCATTTGTTTGTGTGTTTACTGCTGTTCCTAATGCAAACCGCTCTAACACCGAGTGAATTGTATGATTCATCAGAACAATATCTCATCGTTGCGTCTATTTTCTTCTATGGATGCAGTTATCTTCCAATTATATATAGCTTGGCAAATGCTTTTCGTTCGATATCAACGATTTCAACATATATGCTTTTCATGCTTATACTATCAGGTAAAATAATAAATATAAACTTATTATATTTGTTTTATAATCATATGTAAATAAAACTGAATTTTTATAACAGCTATTGTACCATTGATAACATCCGGCAATGTACGCGCCATGGAGTATCATGAAGAGAAAATACGTATACTGCAACTCCTACCAGATTTTAATTTAAACCACCAATTACGCATTGTCAATGAAAGATTCTTACTTATTCGTCGAAATGCTCTCACCGCTATCCATGGGTTACCGTCAGTACTTAGTATAAATCATTTCTTCATTTACGCAATTGCAATTGCAATTTTTATAATGGTGAGTTCATAAATAACAACCACCTCTGAAGGAGAATAATAAATTCAAAATATTTCAGGCAATCTTTATATACATTCAAGAGAACAAATATACGAGTGAAAAATTGAAACACGCATTGAACTGCTATCAGTGCCGCCAAATAACTGTCAGCAATGCTGAAAATGACGATGACGAAGAAGAATTAATAAGAAAAGAAAAATTGGCTATTACCGACATCTTAATTGGTATATACATAGATTTTCTTTTAACAAATTGCAAATTTTATGAAGTAAACTTTGTTTTTTTATTTGTTAGGAAAAAGTGAAAGGGATTATCCATTGCTGGTAAATGATTTGCATAAGTCCTATGATCGTAAAACAGCTGTACGCGGTTTGAATTTTGTTGTAAAAAGGCAAGAGTGTTTTGGTTTATTGGGCATCAATGGTGCTGGTAAAACATCAACTTTCCAAATGATAGCTGCAAATTTGACTATCACCGGTGGTACCATAAAAATTGATGGTATCGATATTAAGGAAAACGAGTCACAATACCGTTATCATTTTGGATATTGTCCTCAAAGTGATTGTTTAAATGAATTTATGACTGCATATCAAATGCTGTTCTATATGGCAAAGATGCGTGGCATCTCAAATTCTACAAAAGCAAACAATGAAGTTTTATATTGGTTACAGCAATTAGATCTAAAAAAATATAGAGACATGAAAATTTGTCACTTTTCTGGTGGTACTAAGCGAAAATTAAATGCTGCGATAGCAATGGTAATAAAATGTCTTTGTATTCATGTCTTGTATTAGATATATTTATGCTGATATTATTCGTAGATTGGTAGTCCTTCGCTTGTCTTGCTGGATGAACCAACAACAGGTGTGGATCCAGAGTCGCGACGATTTCTATGGGAATGTATAAAAGACTATCAACACCGTGGCAATACCGTTGTACTTACATCGCACAGGTAAATATTTATTATGTGCGCAGTAAAGTTAATAATTAATATATTTATATAGTTATACATATATCACATTTGCATGTATGTTTCAAAGAATTTTTTGTTGATTAGGATAGGTTGGTGTGATCTACCACATATTTTAAATTTTCTAACAAAAAATAAGATACAAAACATAATTAGTTACCTAATTTTTAGAATTTTAAATTCTCTACAGAAATATGAAAACGGATAATATATTTTTAAATATTTACAGCATGGATGAATGTGAGCAGCTGTGCAATAGACTAGCAATAATGACTGATGGGAAATTTAAATGCTCGGGTTTCGTTTCTGACATAAAAAAACGATTCGGTGGTGGATTTACGATCAAAGTAAAACTTAAATCCGAGGAGGATTCTATAGTTAATTATGTTACTGCAGAGTTAAGTAAAATATTTACTCAATGCCAGCTCCGAGAGAATCATGCTGGTATTCTTACATATTATATCAATAATATTGATGACTTCAAATGGTCAGAAATTTTCGAAAAAACGGAAACGTTTAATAGATCAAACACAGACATTGTGGAAGATTATTCTTTAAATGAAACAACGTTGGAAGACATATTTTTAAAATTTGAAAGCAAGAGAAGATCGCATATACAAGAGCGGGAGATTAATGATTTGGAAGCTTAAATCTTGGGGATAAAATTTCTGATTATAAGCCGAAGTAAGTTCACAGAACATGTCTGATATGAATGCAATGGACATCAAATTCACCAACCTTCTGTGATTTTATTTTTTTTTATTAACTACATACATATGTATGTATTCAGATAGTTTAAAACTTTTGAAAAAAGTGAAGTATTAAATAGGCGTTGTTGAAGATTACTCAGTTAATGAAACATCGTTTGAACAAATGTTTTTAAAATATTTAAGAGCGGCTAAATAAAAAGAGATTAACGATTTGGAAGCCTTAATTAGATGAAGGACTAATTATAATTCAGCGTAAGCCCAGAGGAGATGTATAAACAAAGTTCAATTAAAACGAAGTTCTCCACCATTCAGTGAATACAAAATATTTGGCTTTAACTTCTTTCTTGGAAATGTGTTAAAAAAATGTATACCTTTAAATCGACAATTATACTACTTATGATATAAAATATTCTTATAACTAATTTAATTTGCTGTCGAATTACTATCGATCAAGCATGTGTTCAAAATCTGATTCTCTACATATTTTAATGACATTCCTAAATTCCAATATTGCTCATTCATAATTTTAAAACAATCTATATTGTATTTATAGCGGCATATATCATCATTATATCTATATACACATACATGTGCATTAATTTATAACTATAACACTAAAAATAAAATTTTTTGAGCAAAAAAAATATATATATTTTAGTGCGAATTGAAATTGTCAAAACTGTTATGTAATATATTTTCCTAAAAGCAAACGCTATAATCTCGTCATAAGTTTTAACTGGAATCAACAGAGTCTAGCGCTAGGAAATGTCAAGTTAAAGCTCTTTCGAACGATTTATGGCAACGGCTTATACCGCAGTCAATGAAAGAAGCTGTACGTGAAATATAACGGCATTGACAATCAGCGAAGCACTCAAAATGTGAAAAATTGTCGACACAGTACCCGCCGGTGGAAGAGGAAAACCTCAACCCTGGTTGAGAAAGACCTAGCTTCCATTGGTATCTCCAATGGCTAAGAAATAAGGAGGACTGCCACACTATTGTTTAAGATGTACAGCATGCTCAAATCCCCATCTGCTTAATGTTTTCAATCTTTCTTTACTTAACTAGAGACTTTTTTACATTTAATGCAACAGAGATTGAGGCGCAATTCAATAAGTTATATTAATTAAACTGAAGAAAATTATGTATTAAAATTTTAATTATTTAGGGTTAGCCTTCAAAGCCTTTTCTCACGGTTCCTTTTATCGGTTGTCCAAATTATTCTCGTAAAAATTGGAAACATATTCAAAGCTTTTCTCCTTCAGACAGTCGGATAGCTAGAGAAACAAACCTCACTTTTTCCATCAATCTAAGAATCACCATCTAAGGTAACAACCTTTACTACGCCGCTATCACGAATTAGAGATATTTGTTAATAAACCATTTCTTTAATACGCCCTTAAATAAAATATAAAAAAATAAATTGTTACAATAATTTTGTAACGTGCAAGGTCCGCTTAAATGCATCCAATGCTATCGTCGATAAATATTTTGTCGATAATAAGATATCGGTTGTAAACAAATGGTTGAAGAATTGTACTGAAAATATTTTTGAAGTGTTCATTTTGTAAACAATCATCCAAGTTTTGGTTTAAAAAGTAAAAAGATGCCGAAAGTTGTTTCTCGAAGTATTGTATGTTCAGATTCCAAAGATCAAGAAGAGTATAATGAGGAAAAGCCCTTGAATATATATTATTGTCTTTGTGGGAAACTAACATTGATTCTTGGTAAGTTTAGTGTTTTGTTATTGCACATGTATTTAATAATTTAAATTTTATAATAGATTGCGCAATTGACATCTTACCATTACGTCCAGCTGATGGAGCCAGAGTGATCGATGGTAAAAAACATGCCCATAAACTCTCTTTCCAAGAAGGGCAGTCCCTTTACATAAAACGCGAAAAAGGATATGAACGCCAATATCGTCTAAACGTAAGATTCTCTTAGTATCAATTTAGTTTTTAATGGTGGTAATACTAAATAATAAATTGTGAACAAATTTTAGTACTAGGTTAATAACAAAAAAGCATAGATTGGATAAAATATTGATACTAAAACCACATGGGCATTTATACTTTCTTCTTCGCCTATATTCTTCGCTGTTAATATCTTCTAATGATTAATCAATATATTTATATATTTATTTTGTATTCCTCAAGTGTAAATATTGTAGCCTGCCTTTGTACTATCGACATGATCCAGTTTCTGACGTCACTTTCATAATTCGAGGATCCTTGGTGCGGAAGAAGATGGATAGTTTGCTGGAATCGGAAGAAGTTATGACAGCGGATTCATGCATTGAGGGCGTTGGTTTTGGAGTCGGAGAAAAAATTATGGTAACACGTCACACAAAGCACATGGGAAAGTTTAGTTCGGTGACTGTCTCAACAATTGACGAAGAAGAAGATGAAATCGAAGCTGTAAGGAAATCTATTTATTATAAATTACATTTTTTATACCCGGCTGTACTGCGTCTAAAAGGTGTATAATGCTTGTTCAGATAACGGTCGCATGTCTGTGTCTGAAAACCTCACTAAGACATAGTCCATTATGTTCCACTTTCGCATTCGGAAACGTTAGAAATGAGAGTGCGAGTGGAAATATTAGGAATAGCTATCACCTTAAGAATTTGAAGACTGCTTTCAAAAAGAAAAAAATTGTCAAAATTAAAATTTTCGAATGAGAGGGATATGTGCGGTAACAGTCGGGTATTTAATGTTCGGTTTCGACCGAACTTGGTAATCCTTACAAGCTTTACATGTATATTTTTTTTCTTTATTTTAGCGTGAAATCGCAGATAGTTATGCAAATAATGCAAAAATTATAGAGAAACAACTGCAACGGAAAGGCGGTGCAACACGCAGTAAAATAGACGAAGTACCTAAAGCTAAGAAACCGAAAGGAACACTGCTTAACATGTAATAAAATAAATAAATTGAAAAGGATGTAATATATGTAAATGATAGTTATACGGTTAATAACCCAACAAACAAAATAAATTTTATTTAAGTCGGAACCAAGTTTGCTTCAATACAAATCTTTGATATTTAATTTATAAAACTCTACATATAAATATGTTTCCCTATATACGTAACTGGTGCTTTATAACTGCTGAAACGGTTTTCGGGGAGTAAGTAGCCAGCAAATAGAAGGAAGGCGATAAACGGATTGGACAGCCACAGTCATAGACTAAAGGTACAGGCATGCACTCTTATTAAAATCTACATTTCTTAATTTTCTATGAATACAGTGGCGCAGAAACAGAACGCAATCACGCAAATGCAATGAAGCTCATCCTTTTTATCTGGTTGTGCCTGAAACCTCATCTTATCACCGAATCGGCTGCAAAAGCTATAAAATAAAAAAGAGGCACATGGTAATTAACTTCCTATGATTGTTGGAGCCGATGCAAATTCTAAACAGATTATATGTGATTCTAGGGACAAACACTTGGGGTGAGTACCTTCATGATTTCATTCTTAGTAACGATTAAGTAATCTGTAAGCTGGGGCAAACATAGTTTCAGCGTTTACTTTATATATATCCTTTGATCTCAATAAAATAGAAAGACTGAACTATTTTATGAGAGTACTAACAGTATTCTGCGCAGAAATGATTTTCGAGATAAGCTCAGCATGTCGATAAGATCCGATCAAGTGAGATCTATTACAAGAAATAGTTCTCTCTGTGAGATTGACTTGTCATTTATCGTTTCCAAAATGAAAGATAATATCCGAGCGGTGGAAAATAATCAGAAATTTTTTTAACGAATATAAAAGTATCGGTTTTTGGCAGTCCTTGAGGTCAAATACTACCTTTCAAAAGGGCCTGGGTGGTGGTTCAGCTTCTAGTAGGTGTATGTTGGGTGTTCCCTACGGTAGCATCCCAGCAAGAATTGCTTGCACCGAAAGGCACTATGCTTCGCTGTTCAAGTGATGCTTTGGGACAACAGAAGATTTCCTGTCACAGTTTTGAGGGCACTGTTTTGGCGGGCTTGTAGTTTCTTCATTTGCGTTTCCCTAGTCCTCGCCGCCGTGCAGCATAGTTTCTTTTCCCCAGGTGCTGCCAGCTAACACTTTGAGGATTTTATTGCGGCTCTGAAGTTTTAGTGGCAGTTGCAGTCGTATGAGTGCAGGCTGTCGAATGTCACCCCCAATAACTACGAGTTGTTTATAGTTGTAATTTTTACGCCATCGTTCGCAGTGATTAAACCCATCTTATTCTAGAATGATATCTTTAAAAACGACTCAAACCTCAAAGTATAAAACGATTGAGGTACGTAAACTCTTTGATTTCTAATTGCAGTCTGAACCTACAAACAAATCTCTTCGGCTAACGAATGATTATGCCAGTATTGCAACCAGACTACTTATTGCCTGTTTTATACTCACGACTTTACACCTGCACTAACATGTTTGATCCAAACGGTTAATTTTAAGAGTGAAAAACGTAAAACGAATTTGAAAATTAAACTCATGACACCCAGAACAAATATGTAGCCTTTTATTGCTTTTAATGCTGTTTTGCTCGGAGATCTTCTGGATGCTAAAAATATGTTGACCAGATTTTCTTTCATTACAAGGGAAACCAATAATAATTGTTATTCGAACATCGACTATCGATTATTATATTCAAGTCTCCATATTTTACAGCCTTTCGAAGCTGATTCCGACATCATTTCGATTCTACAGCCCTTATAAGCCTTTTTTGCAATCAAATTTTTAAAATACTGGTATCAATAAGTATAATTGTTTAATTTAGTTCTATTTTTTTTTATTAAAAATGCCAAAGTAAACGCAATGTTAGCATTCCTCGTAATTGTATATTTATATTTTCTGTGGAAAAACCATGATACACTTTAAGCAAAATTGTGGGTACAAATATAATAATTGCCCATGCGTTATGCACATAATTTTACATACACCTTGTGAAGTTTTTCCATTTGAAATGTCTTACTGGTTATGTTCTTTTTTTTTAATTATTTTTTATTTTTTTGTTTGAAGAGTTGAAGGGTTTTGAGTCTGTGCAAAAAGATTATAAATAATGACAAACTAAAAGTTTTGGAAAAGCACGCTGATAAAATAAGACTTTATATTTATGTATATGCCATGGAATGAATATAATTTCAAGTTGAAAACCTTCAAAACGAAAGAAAGTTTAATGACATGTAAGCAATATAGCTTTCGCGCTCACATTAGATTTTGATGTGCATTTGTTTTTATTGCATTTTATTCTTTTTGATAATGATTTATAAAATATGGTTTATAAGATGTAAGCGCAATGTCTGTGTCAAGCATCCATATCCCTCATTATTTATTAATATTTCGCTGTAACAGTTTGATTGGCTGATTCAAGCATTTATAATAATGATCTGATTATATGTTTTATATCATACGCAGTTTTGATTCATCTTCTCCATACATCACGGTATCTTAACTTTCATTCGACTACTTTATCGTGCACAACAAAATCTCTTTAGTATCGTAATTTACTGGTCCTCATCACCAAGTTCATGTTTAATTTTTGAAAAATCAAAATCTTCACCAGTTCCACGTTTGAATATATCCAATACATCCAAACAAGTTGTCTCAAAGTGCGTAGTAGCATCATACGATTCAGAAATAAAAATCTGCGAATCAATACCATTGTCAATCGGCTCCAAATAGTCAGAGATCGTGATAAACTTTTGTGCAATTGGTTCCAATAAATCTAACCCATGCTTTATCTCATTTTCTGGCTGATCAGTTTCTACCGTAGTTGACACCATACCCACAAACCAACCTTTAGCAGCTACCTGGTGAGTATAACTGACAACCGAAACGTAAATGTCTGATTTCCGTCCAACTTGCTTTTGAGGAATGATTATCTGAGTAGATAGGGCATCCTTCGTGTTCGCAACTGGATGATCCAAGATGCAAATGCATCGGATAACTTTACCCTTCCTGCGTACCTACATAAACAAAATCAAAATTCTTTTGTTAATTATATATAAACCGATCAGATTTTAAATCAGGTATATTATCGTGTTGTAACAAACATGGAATACAATAAAGCGTCTACTACTTTATCGCCAAAAAAGAAAAAAAAACATCGGTACTATCCCTGATTTAAATATAACTTATTTTCGCATATATTACCCTATCAGGTACGTAACTGGGGTCACAGTAGACCTGTTTGCATTTGGCGACTTCATCTCCAGAGCGTACGCCGACAACTTTACCTCCTTCACCGAGTACGATTTCATCAATAGGTTTATCTAACATATAAGTACCACCATATATGGCAGACAAACGTGCAAAGCCTTGCGGCAATTCACCAAGTCCATACATAGGATACAAGTACGGCGACTTTCCATATCGGGCCAGTGAATCTGAATAAAGCTTAATACGACGAATGGTATTTGCAGCTGGCTCATTCAAATACTCATCATCTCGGAAGAGAGCCAGTGCGTGGCCAGTAAAATCCTGTGTATTTTTATCCAAACCGAATTTGTCATAAAGGGCCTGCATGTTCGATTTAGATGGATCAAAGTCCTTCCAGGTCTTTGGATCGTCTTCCTTGAAGTCCTGAACGTAAACCAAAAAGTTGCGGAAACGACGTTTTTCAAACATTCCTTAAAAATTAAAGCAATTATTAAAATTAATACAGATACAAATGTGTACATATTAGAGTCATCAATTAGATCAAAAAAAATATATGCGGCTGATAATGTAGCTATTGGATTATTTTTATTTTTTGAGTACAAGTGACAACTACATATTTGGCTGCAGGATCCGCTGAAATCTTACCACAGCGACACGTAAAATATAAACTACTGTTAATTTTCCGTTTTTTTTAATATCGAAGTATCGAATACATATTTATCTATATCTCAACTAATTCATGTAAAAGACAAATGTTAACCGTTTGTGGAGTATTACATATATCAAGTATTTTTGGGTTCAAGTTATCAATTTAATATTCAAGTTCTATGTTAATTTGTGAGCTCCAGATACAAAAAAAAATATCTGTTATTCATCGTAAGATCAAGATTAAGGCCAGTATAATAAAACAGATCTTAAAAGTTTTATTAGTATTTTTATTTATACTACCAGGAATATTAAATGTTAGTTGCTGTAAACGCACTAAATCTTCATAAAACTTACTAATTCGACTGCGACACATGAGGTTATTTGTCAGGTTGTTTGTTCTAATTGGACTATCCAAAAAGGTATTTCTTCATTTGGTTTGGTGACTCCAATAAGTCCCATGCATATTAGAAAAAGAAGAATGCTTTCGAGCACTTCTTTTCATAGCATCGTTTTTTTTTTGTAAAGGCCAACGTGCATTAATTGACAATTCTCTGCATCCTACAACTGAACATTACGCTATCAATTAAAATCAGCATTTGATTTTTAAGGGCATTTTTTATCCCTTACATATGTCAATTTTTTTAAAAGTAATATAAATGGAAGTTACACGGTCCCGATTGGAGTGATATAAAGCGGCTTATATAAATCAATAAAGAGAAACCAGGTTAACTGATTGGATTAATTCGACGACCACAACATGAACACGAAAAATGTATTTCCAATAGGTTAATTCAGACCAGAAACAAATCATTACTTTTGAAGAAAAACTGAAGAATATAAAATTGGTCCTACTTCTTCAGAAATAATTAAATTTATTTAAAAAATTATTTTATCTTCGAAATGAAATTTTTAAACTAGTTATTAGTAAGAAAAAATTCAAAATAAGTCCTGGAGTGATTTATTTTATAAACTCCAATATATAACATATTTTTGCTCTTTATAATTCGTTATATTTGTATATATGTATGTATAGCAAATATGTGTATATACTACTTTAATTTTATTTATTTTTAACTCGGTTTTATATTCTGGTGAGTTATGGATAGTTATATATACTTTCATTGCAAACAATCTACATTTTTAGTCTTTGGCTTTACAATAAAACTATGTTATTGCTCTTGCCTTTGTCTAAAAAAAATGTTTCGTTGAATTACCGACAATACGTGTCACACCGATTTATAAGAGATGTAATACCGAAGATAAAAAGTGTGAGAAAAAATTCAATTGAGCAATAAAATAAATATTTGTTAATAATGTGAAGTTCTTATTTTTCTTGTGGCCTTTTAACAATATTTAGACCTTACTTACCCATTAAATCAGAAGCTAAGGCTTCTTTTTGATCAACTGGAACCTTCGCAATTTTCCCCCCTTTATACACATAGCTCCCTTCAATGGATTTGAACTCAAGATAACGAGTTACGCCCGTATGGATTAGCAATTTGACCAATTGCCCGTTGGCCATTAGAAACTTTGGTATGAGATCAACATTCCAATCACGACCACGCCCATATTTTTCGCCAGGAGCCTCAACGTTATAACGCTGAAATAATTCCTCCAACGGTGTAATCGAAGCTGATTCACCGCCATAGTACTTGTTTCGGTCGATATGCAAAACTTTCTTTCCCGATACAGATAGCATACCACTTAAGATACACTCCTTCAAACCGGTACCAAGAACAATTGCATCATACTCTTCATTCATGTTTCAAAGTAAAAAATTTATTAGATTATTAAGTATTTAATATATTTTAATTTCAGAAAAATTTTCTTTTTCTATATGTATCGAACCGAAGACCACTTTCGTCACCAACACGGTCGAATGCTCAATAAAATTTTCTACTTGTGCATGAATATTAGCAAAACCAAGCGAAAAAGAGATGACAAGTGGTACATAAAATTTGGTAGAGTCTACTCACAATTTCAAGAGTTTCCTAGTCATAATATAAATATTTGTTTATGAAGACTGTTATGCGACGTTAGCACTAAGTATGCAAATACAATTTCCAAGGTGTAATGCATGTTCAGCCAAGCACACACTAATGAATTGGACTTATATTCATATTCATTTTTGTTTTGATAATGCTAATGAGTCGCTGCTTGGAAGAAAATAGCAAAAAATTTATAGAACAAATGGACAAACAAACTGTCATCTGGAGGAGAGTACCGTGTATGGGGAATGATGCATAGCCTCCGCTATGTCATTTGCCTTTGCTAGCATATTTGTATTTATGGTCATATAAAATTACTGCTAAATGAAAGCAATCAAATCTCGATTGACAATGTTTTACATTTCAAATTTAGTTCCTTTGCCATGCGCCGGCTGTTCTCGTACTCAACTTTTTAATATAAATGTTTGCATTTGCATTTATCCAAAAAGAATTATTCTTGCAGCTGTCAAGGATATATGCGACACAACTATAATGAAAACGGGTTGTCAATCGTATCACACACGTATTTTACGACAGTCTTTGACATGCACTACTATATCGACATTTGATCAATTTTGTTTTTAATGAAATGAAAACACATTAATTCATTACGTATATGTATGTTAAGTTCGTTATATTAAGTCGTAAAAAGATTCCACTTCCATTTTTCCTCAAATAAAATTACAATTCAAATCAGAAGTGTGTTGCCAATGTGTTACAAGTTTCTACAAATGCGTAGTTCGTCGCAATTTTTTCGTTCATTCCTTCATAGAATGTAAAAAAGAGATAGTGGGCACGTCCTGTTAGTCGGTAAAAGTGGTTTAGTGGTTACTACAAAACAGATGCTAAACTGTGTAGTAAAGCAAAAACAGGTTCTCATCTATTTTTCTATCGTTCCTTTGATTGCATATAGCTCACTGTTTTTAACTTTTAATTATTAGGAACAAAAACTTAGTTCTTAAAACCATAAATTTAACGCGTGAAATTAGTAAAAAAAAATGCTAAGTGGTTCGTAATAAATTAAAAATCTAACTAAGTTTAAAGCAAACATAAAACTAATTTGAGACAATTTGTGCTTTTGTCAGTGTGCTTTTCATGTTCCTATTGTATATGTAGGAACATACATATGTATATATTGCTAAAAAAATTGAAAATTGTAGAGGTGTAAAAATTTATAAAAAAAAATATAGAAGATTGCAGTGGCATTCTATTCAGAAATCTAAATTGGGACGTTCTTTTTTTTACCTTACCGCTAAAATCAACCATTAACATGTTTGCCCAGATTATTTATAATAGATAACATATTAAGTGAAGGTGTCAACGAAAATTGTGTAAATAAAATGTTAAGTTAATAAAAAAACTGTGCAGTTTTATAAGTATATATGCATACGGTTGCTTCTAATAACGACATAAATTAAAACCTGTTCCAGCTCATGCAGGTACAACATAGTGGACAATGTATTTTGCTGAATCCGATTAATTGCAAATCTAGATATTGCCTGCGTCAACAATACGAAACGTACAAGAGCAGCGAAAAAGGCCACTGTTTTGTATACGTAAGCATAATGTAAAAGAAATTGAATTTTCTTCTAATGTTTGTTTTGCTGGGATGAAATTGGTTTGTATAATTGAAATTGAGAATATTTGCACACCAAAATATATCGTTTTATGTTAATATGAGTAAAGTATATGCACCAGAACTATGGAATAAGTTTTTCAAGCTCTATCGTGCTGGAGTAAAATTGAAGGCCACTGTCACAATTCGCTAATCACTGCCTGATATATTCTCTGGTATATAAACGAATTCTTATCAGACTAACAACAGCTGGACCTCTCTCAACACGTCCAACTCAAAATTGTGAAATTTAATACATTTATACATATGTAATTACAAACAGGCAGTTTTTTTTTTAACAGAAAAAGTATAAATTCAGACATAGTAATTTTTATTTTGTTCAACGCATTATGCCTTCAAAAAATAGCAATTTTCCGTTCTCTTAAAAGTTCTGTCAAAGGGATTTTAGTATTTTCAATTTCTTTGTTAAAAAAAATATTCAGTTTCGTTATACACAAGCGAGCGAAATTCGCGCTAATCTTAATCGGAGGCGCGTCATAACACCCAACAAAAAAGCTGTTATACTTCATAATGACTTTTCACTTAATTATTTTCAACTAGCAATACATAGTACATTTGTATGTACATAAGAGTGGACTAACAAAAGTTCGGTAAGTTGACCAGAAAAAAAAAATTCTTTTCGTATTTATTCGTAAACATTCTCCTTTTTTATCTTCTCTACATAATCGCCATTGATTTTAATACATTTCTTAAGCCTATAGATCCACTTCTGAAAACAGTCTGCAAAATCTTGCTTTTTAAGCTTATCAAGTTCAGCATTAACCGCATTAATTAATTCCTTGTTGATATTAAAGACCTTTCCTTTTAAATTTTTGTAAATAACCAGAAAGGTGCTATATCCGGAGAATATGGTGCTGGACGTATTTCTTCGATTAAAATTACTCGTTTATTTATCAGTGTGGGATGGCGCGTTAGCATGATGTAGCGCCTCAAATCCTCTCTTCCTGTTTTCCAACAAATTTTATAAAACTTTTGGTAAGTACTCTTCGGTGTACCATTTTTCAGTTACCGTCTGACTCTTTTCCAGAGGAATAGCAGCTACGATTTTGGATCAGGTGAAGTAAACTGACATCATTACTTTTGCTGCTGATTTTTGTTGCTTAGATTTTACGGGTGGTTTTGCTCCTGTGGGGCTCCATAATATAGTCTGCTGTTTAGTTTCTGGATCGTACTTATAGAACCAAGCTTCGTCACCAGTAACGACTTTACTGAAGATGCTAGACTGACCATTTTCGAATTTTTTAGGAAAAATTGAGCAAAATGTACTTGAGCCTCCTTTAGGGCCTCATTTAAAATTCGTGGTACCCATCGAGCAGCTGTTTTTGTGTATCCTAGATGATTACTTAATATTTGCGTTACAGCCATTTCATTTCATCTGACCTATACTTAGCTATCTTGCGTTTCCTCGCTTCATTTTAGCCGATCGTTCTAAAATTCGAAAGGAAGACTAATAAAGTAATTGCAAAGGATTTGGTATTTTTAGATTTAACGAAAACCAATTGAAAGTCACTAACTGACCGAACTTTTGTTAATCTTCCCGTACATACAATAAAATTAAATACGACAAATAACAATTGGAAATCTGCAATGTATTAAGTGCTAATAATTGTGCAATTATTTAATAATTATAATTTTTAATTAATGTTTGTTCACAAAAATTTGATTTTTTTACTTATCAATTTCTCTTTTGAACGCTTGAAAGTAGTCCTTTCAGGTTTACAAGGCATGCAAGGGCTTGTTCCAAACCTTGAACGGTTCGGAGCTCTTTCAGCGATTCGGGTTTTATCTGTCATGTCTCTTCAAATTAGCACCTATTACCTACCAGATCCATTTTCTTCAGAACACATTTGAATAGTTCAATCGGTAAACTTCGGTTCTATACAAGATTAATATAAGGCAAAGATTGCGCTGTTGCTTTGCCGGCGTGATGCGTTCGGTTCACAATAACAAAACAATGAAAAATGATTTTTTGCAGGTATTCGAGGTTAGATGCTTGGATTAAAACTCTTTGGCGCAGTCGATTATATACGAGTATCATTCGTGGGCCCTACATGAGTATACTTTGTTCTTTTAATCTGCTGCAAATCTCCGCATTTTCTCTTAGTATTTTCTAGGATTAACTTTGTGTTGTTGTTGTCGTTGTAACCGCAAAAGCCCCGACTGTCGTGGGAACTATTGGATTATAGTTGCCTCTTACTACAGGTTACAGGCATGCCTTACCGTAGAGGGTTGTCGTCAAACCTTTTTCGGCCCTGTTGAAAATTAATAGTTTGGTTAACATAAGGGACCGAGTCGTGGTTAGGTGGAAACATGTTGTCTCTCTATCACTTATGATCGATCTGGTTCCAGGTTTTTCGGCCCGGAGACACCCAAGTAGAATTGTCTTGCGCAGGAATATTGTACTAAAGATAAACATATTTCGGGCCCTGGCGAAATCGATCAGCCCCAACCCATGCGGGGATGTTTCGTCATTGATTTTTCCGACTATTGTGGCAAAGGTAACTAATTATTTTATTCACCATTCTTGTAGCGACCTGCTAATCCGGCTTGGGAGAAGGTGGCGCTCATAAAAGGTACATACATATGTACGTTTGGATAGATCGTCCGTTTCTTCCGTTGAGGCTTGGGCGTAAATCAGTGATATGTTGAATAACTTCTCTTTGATGTGTGTAGATATCCGGCGAAATGACAAAATCACAGTTCTAAACTAATTTTTAAATTCCATTTCTATATTCGATATTACATTTTTCTAATAATAAAAAATCGGTCAAATATTCTTTTTATTTCAGAATACTTTCGTTAAAAATAAAACACCGCTACATATCGCAATGAGTTTAACTAATATAATTATCTTTAAGGATTAATAGTTGCATTACTGTTAAGAACGAGTAGATGTTGATTGTGATTTTAGTTCCGTATATACACATGGTGTCTTGCAATAATGCCTTCAGCGAATACCGAAGAGCTGCGACGAAAATTTACTGTTGTACATCAACAGCGATCGGCTCCGCCGACATTGCCGGTGCCAAGTTTTGCTTTAACTCCTAGCAGATCGACAGGTTACGATTCTCTAGATGGCACCACCATCACCACAACATCAAAGATGGTACATTTAAAACAATCAATTCCCTTGCGGGAACCCGAACGTATCTATGTGTTTCCGGGAACTGTAAATACTGGCAGTGGTGGGCATGGTGGAAGCGTTATCGGTAGTATGACAACTGGTATACCTGGCGTGGCAGTTGTGTCTGCGCCCTCACATAATCTCAGTATTGCAACAGGCGGTCGCGGTCATACACGATCCGTGAGTCATGGCGGTGGCGCCATTTTAGGACCAAGCGGTCGACCAATAAAATCAGCTATGAAAGGTCATCAGCGAGCGTTTTCACAAGGACAAATCACAGATTCACCTGGTACAACTGGTGCCTCACGTGGTCATAGTCGGGTTGGTTCAAAAACTGATTTCATCTTACCACCTGGTCACAAAGAAGAAACAGAAACACGTGACTTCGGTCCATCGATTGCATCTTCAGCAGGCGGACGGGGTCATTCGCGCCAAGCGTCACGCTCAGAATCAATATATACACTTCGTCGTTCCGAAACACCACCTTGGTGGAGGCGCATAGTGGTATGCTATAATGAGAATTTCGACGAAAGAAGCTATCGAATTGTTGTACCAAACCACACCGTTCCACCAAAGACACCGAAAAGAGATCATCCGAATGGAGATTTTGTCGGCAACAAAATTCGTACCACCAAGTACACCTTGCTTTCGTTCGTGCCGAAAAATCTACTGGAACAATTTCATCGTGTTGCAAATTTGTATTTTATTTTCATTGTGCTACTAAATTGGTTCCCTGCCATAAATGCTTTTGGTAAAGAAGTAGCTATGATTCCAGTTCTCTTTGTGCTGGGTGTGACGGCGGTTAAAGATTTATTTGAAGATAGGCGGCGTCGTTCCTCCGATAAGCGAATCAATAACACCACATGTCGTGTTTATGACGGGTAAGTTGCCAGTTTATTATTCTTTATTAATAATTTCGATAAGGAGGCTACTAAATTTTGTTTTTTTTTTTCCAAAATAAAAAAGGCAGATGGCAATTGCAATTGAGGTTAATATATTTATTTATTTGAGCTTAATACATTTTTACAAGCAATTACGGTAATCAAAAATGCTTTATGACATATCACAAGATACATACGATGTATGGAGAAAGGTTTGATAGCGGATCTATGTTAAAAATATATCTAGGGTACTCCTCACAAATCAACCAAGGTTGTCTCTGGGATTTGAACGCCTTAGTTCGGTTCGCACATTAATTAATGTATTAAAGTAAAAAATGCCTGCAGTAATTTCTCTTATATAGAGTTCGCACAATGATGAAATGTATTAAATCGAACATTTTTTAGAAACAAAGAATGAATCGCCAGTTATAATAACAACAATTAATCTTCAATTTCTACCAGTGCGGTCAATTATTTATTTATTATTAAAAATAATGAACATAACAGCATTATTTGTGCATCATTTCTCCTCATGTTATGAATTTTTTAGTACAAGCCCCATTGCGTGCGAGAAGATGATTGTTTAGTAAATGCAAGCAGCTGTGCCTTATTTTCATTAAAGAAAAATGAAAGGATAACATGTACGGTCACAGTAGACGAGTGGGTAGCAGTGCTTGCAACAATATGGAGGGTTGTGGTTTCGAATATTGGCCAAATTAACATTTAAAATTATAGCTAAAAGTTCTAGTTCTAGTAGCTTCTCTTCAAAATCTATTAGCACATCTCTGCTGCACATCCTTCCATTTGTAGGAAACCATTAAAAGGCGACCACAAAAAATCAGAGGAAAAGTTGGGCCGAAAATCTCATGACCGGTTATAAACATTATGTGCATATACATACATACATACGTACATATATCCATCTACGTGTATGCATTCGAACGTGATGCATTACTAACGTGGGAAAACATACGTCTGGTTTTGTAATATAAAATTGTTTATAACCCTTTCATATTAATATATAATATAATATTTCCCTTTATTTTATTTTACATATGGTACATCTCATTGCGTAAATAATTTATAATGTATGCAATTCGAACGAGTAAAGCGCCTCTAACTGGCTTTCGGAATCCTCAAGTATATTTATAAAATGTTCTAACCGCCTAATCAGGGATTTTTCAGATTCATCTCATTTTTCCACAATTTGAAATCTCCAGAGTTTAATTTTTTTTATATGGTCATAATTGCTTCGTCGTTTTGCTTAAACCCATCTATAAAGGCTGCTTTTTAAGTAGCACCATAAACTAATATCGAGTTGTCAGTGGCATATGAGATAAAAAAAACGCCCCAGAAGCGGGGAAAGGTTACTACCTGCGGAATTCCTTGTTTAATTTTACGGAGTTTAGAAGCTTGAATTTGAAACTCTACCGTTAACTGCCCATCTTTCAAGTAGTTCATAGTCCACCTTTTCAATGTTCGATAGTAGCATTGAATGCTCTCTACAAAACCAGTACTACCGTGGCGCTTGTGATACTGTGCACATTACAGAAGCCATCCCGATGAAATGCTGGGCTCAGATGGTGTATGAGCAGCAAGGCTTCCATTGTCTTAGCTACTAGGAAAAGTAGAGACATCGGTCGATAAGACTCTCCTTTTTTCGCTGGTTTTGTGGAAAAATCTTGGGGATTATTGGAGTTTTCAAAGATAGGTACAGAACTCTGCTGAGATAGCATCCCGACATTTAGCTTCTTCGCATTAACTCGAGCAAGTATTGAGGGTATCCACGTTCACTGTTTTTACACATGGATCTCGCAAGGCGGTATACCAATTTCTCTCGCCTTTAAGCAAATTCCAGCACTCGCATCATTTCCCAGTCTCATCAATTGTTTCCTTGATCATAGTGCCCCTATCTCGGTGGTTCTTAGGACATTTCTTATAGATGTTTATGGAGTCTACAGTTTTTCTCTACAATAATTTTATGATAGAACTTACCGTTTTGTAGAACATCCTTTTTTCCCCAGATATCGGATCGAAGGGCGTTTCTTAGATTTCATTTGTAGAGAGATGGAGTTTTGAACAATCCCACCAACTTTCAGCAGGGTGCGAAATTTTGTACTTTCACTCTTTAATTAAACATTTTATGAAAATGAAATGGTCCGAAGTATGTAAGTACTAGAAGGAGAAGAGACTCGCCAAAATGTAAACCAAACTAGCTCCTCACATTTCAACCAAACTTCGGAAATAGAAGTTTTTTTATAATGTATTGATAATTTTTCTGAACCGGCCAGATCGTGCCACAATAAAATATATCCTCAATACAACCGATTTGTTCAGATATGAGGTTTTGGGTCAAGAGTCCGTTAAAAAAGCATCTACGAGCGGGAGATTTGATATTCTGCACGTATATGAAAATAAACATTGTCACTCAAAATCATCCAAATCGGAGGACTATATCATATAGCTCCCATACAACCGATTTGTTCGGATATGATGTTTTGGGTCAAAAATCCGTCAAAAGATATCTAAAAGCGTGAAAGTCGGTATTCTACATATAAATTAATATTTATATTAAAAGTCATCCAAATCGGAAGAATTATCATGTAGCCCTATACAATCGATTTGTGCAGATATGAGAATTAGTAGTTAATCATAAAATCAAATACTATCAATTTGATACGATTTTTTTAATATAATAATAATAAAAGTAATTTAATAATAAATTTAAATACAATTTTATTTTAGTGAATCAGATCGCTATAAAAAGGTGAAATGGCAAGATGTTCGTGTTGGTGATCTGGTGCATTTATCTAACAATGAAACGGTACCAGCGGACATACTGCTTTTACGAACGAGCGATTTACATGGTGCCTGTTATATTGACACTTGTGATTTAGATGGTGAAACAAATCTTAAAAGAAGAGAGGTAATTGCTTTTGTTTTTGAATTATTCAATTTCATATATTAATCAATAGAAAATATTACATTGTTATAGGTTGTACGCGGTTTCACTGATAAACAGAATATTTTTACGCCATGTAAATTTTTGAGCCGAGTCGAGGCTGACGCGCCTACAACAAAACTTTATAGATTCCATGGAGCCTTAATACATCCAACGGGTGAGCGTATACCCATTGCAACTGAGAATTTGCTTCTGCGAGAAAGTCGCCTGAAGGTATATTATTTTGTCTTATTATTTTTTTGTTTTCTTTTTTAATGTATAATTTTTTTTCCCCCAGAATACCGATTTTATTGAAGGAATCGTCGTATATGCAGGTCACGAAACAAAATCAATGCTGAATAACAGTGGTCCACGTTACAAGCGCTCTCAAGTTGAACAGCAAATGAATATAGATGTGATATGGTATGTGTAATTAGCAGCTAGGTTGACTATTTATTGCGTATATGTAATTCCTTCTTTTTTATTTTTTAAAAGTCGTATCCAAATGTTTCTAACGACAAAAAATAATCGATACGGATATAGACTAGTTATAGATATATATGAAAAGAATGTGGCGTACCGTTTAGAAGAAGAAAAGAATGTAAATGAAAACGTAATAGTTAAGTACACTTTGTCTGCCAACACTTAAAAAAATGCATAAATTATCACTTGAATTTTGGCTTCAAGAAACAATTTTTTTTTGTCACTGAAGAGGTCAACCCATCAATCAATTTTCATCAGGTGTACAATTTTTAATTTTTAAGCCCATTTTTTTCGTAACCTACTGTTTAGAAGCAAATGCATTGTTTAACACTTTAGATAGATATATATTTATTAATTTATACAATATATCCTCTTCCTACTTAATTTAGAAAATATATATTAAAAAATATGAAAAGATGTTTCGAGTAATAACTATCTAATTGGTCCAAACGAAAATTTTTAATACATACATGCCCGTTTTAAAATTTTTTACTTAATGATACTAAAACTATTTTAAAAGGCAGAAATGCTTACGGACCTCTATCCGGTATGCATTTAACATAAACGAAAGGATTTCTTTTGTTTAATAATTTGTTGTTGTTGTTACTGTATCCGCAAAAATAGTTATAGGAAACGCAATGTAATTTTTCGGGAATTTTGCGCGAGTGACAGTCCTTGAGTCGTTCCGGTATAAAGAACGGGAACTATTCGATTTTAGTCGACTCTTACGACAGACATGCCTTATCGCGGGTAAATTCTTAAACCCCTAACCCAGGGGAATTTATTTGCTGCTGTGCTAAAAAGAGAAACGCGCGCCACTATTTTCGCGACTTTTTTTTTTTAGTTCGACTTAAATTTTTTTCTTAAATTATAGTAAAAGAAGAAAGAAGATTTTAATTTCCATTTTAATATTAACAATTGTATATTTGCATTTCTTTTAGGTGTGTGATAATTTTACTAATATTATGCATTGTGGGCGCCGTTGGATGCAAAATGTGGTTGAGTTCTTTTGGACAATTTCCTGTACCATATCTACCTTTCGATGTTCATCCCAGTTATGAAGGTCTTTTGACTTTCTGGACATATATCATAATATTGCAGGTGATGATTCCGCTGTCATTGTATGTGACGATTGAATTGTGCAAAATTTTACAAGTTTATCACATACACAATAACATTGATTTGTACGATGAGGATACCAATAAAAAAACGGAGTGCAGAGCAATGAATATCACTGAAGAATTGGGACAGATACAGCACATATTTTCAGATAAGACCGGTACACTTACAGAAAATAAAATGCTCTTTCGACGATGTGTTGTCAATGGCATAGATTACAATCATCCTGCTTCTGAGATGGAACGATTGAATACAAAACCTGGAGCACCACCACCACCTCTTATCGTTAACACCACACTATTAAACGATATGTTAGAGTTAATAAACTCGAGTCAATATCTCTCAGCAAATGCGCAGAGACTTCAGGAATTCCTTTTAGTTTTGGCAATATGTAATACAGTGATTGTGAGTGTTACACCACATCATGATTTAATGAATGCCAGTGGTATAATTGAGGTGCAAGGTGCGGGAAGCAGTACTTCAGGAGTGTTAAAAAGTGAGTTAAAAATTAAATGATACTTTGTTTTACCAATGCCTACATGTTTGAGTTTATTGTATTTAGGTGTTAAAGAAAACCACATACCTCTACAAAACATAACAGAAACGGATTCATCTTCATCATCTGTACCTATAGCCAATAACAACATGGCGCCCGCCATATCAGCCGATCGGTATACTCGCTTAGCCGAATCGCGATCCGTAACACCATCACCGCCTCCTAATTTAGTATATCCTTTGCCAACACAAACTCATGTACCATCTTTATCACCAATAAATAGTTCAGCAGAGACTACACCTACATCTGATTCGCCACCAATGAAAATGAAGTCATTCTCAAATAGTATTTCACCAACAGGACGAGCAAAAGCTGTGATAAATTCAAAGATAACAACTCTTACTGCATTTCTAAATGTCAAGGCTCAAGCTAAGAGAATATCTAACAAACTGAAGTAAGTTTAAAATCAACTAACAGTTCTTCAAATTAATCTCATTATTATAAGCTTTTATATAAATTACAATAAAATTTCTTTACTCTTTCCCAGTCAAACTAAAAATCAATCTTCATTTAAAACGGTTAATGGAAGACCTTTGTATGAAGCCGAGAGTCCAGATGAGCTTGCGCTTGTGAGTGCTGCATATAGTTATGACTGCTGTTTGGTCAATCGTAGTCCAAATCATATACTAGTTAACATTCCTAACTCAGGAATGGCGGAGTATGAAGTTCTAAAGATCTTACCATTTGATTCCAGCCGGAAATGCATGTCAATTGTTGTACGGCGCACTGGCACGCAAGAAATTATACTATATACAAAAGGTGCCGATAGTTCTATTATGCCCGTATTAACTCCATGCGGACGAAACACACCCGAAGGTAATAGAGTTTGAGCAAAATAATATATATTTTAGTAACTTTTTAATTAAAACAGGTATAATGAGGGAGAAAACTCAACAACAATTGGATCGCTATGCACGAGATGGTTTACGTATATTAGTAATGGCTAAGCGTATATTAAATCCCGCTGAATATACAGAATGGTGGGCACGACATCAAGAAATTGAAATGTCATTAGAAAATAGGGAAAGACGAATTCGTGAGTCTTTCGCCAAGTTAGAGTGTAATTTAACACTACTGGGGGCGACTGGAATTGAGGACAGACTTCAGGATGGTGTACCGGAAACGATAGCTGCTCTTATTTCAGCTGGCATATCCGTATGGGTGTTAACTGGCGATAAACCAGAAACAGCAATAAATATTGCTTATTCAGCAAAACTTTTCACTCAGCAAATGGAATTATTGCGGTAGGCAACTATTTTTAAATTATTTGGAATAGAAATGTATCTTTGGAACTGCAATAGTGTATTTAATTAAAGAGAAAAATTTATATGAAAAGGCCCAGAACATTGCCTTTAATTAATTTAATGATTTATAAATGTGCTGTCTACTGAAGCTAACCTCAGATTTTAATGACTCGCCAAGACAAATAAAATTTCATGGTTACTAACACATATTACATACCTATGTATATAAATATGAATGTATAATTTTACTTTTTTTTAGATGTTAAGTAATTATTTATTATACGCTTAAAATCTTCAAGCTTAATCATTTATATGTATTTAAACATATACATATTTATAGGCTAACGGCGCGCTCGCGTGATGCTGCGGAGAGTGCAATTAATTTTTATTTAGCTGAATTGGACAATAGCAAAGCAATATA
Organism: Ceratitis rosa; assembly: GCA_037013455.1. Taxonomy (NCBI): domain Eukaryota; kingdom Metazoa; phylum Arthropoda; class Insecta; order Diptera; family Tephritidae; genus Ceratitis; species Ceratitis rosa. The sequence goes on along the minus strand of JAWMAG010000421.1, from coordinate 84,742 downwards.
TGGCGCTAATCCCCGTCTGAAGCCACGAGCTCTAGTTGTTGATGGCAAAACGTTGACTTTTATTTTAGATCTACGGTAGGTTCTGCAAATATACAGTTATGGTAATCAAAATGTATGAGTATTTCCCTGTAAATTAAATAAATTAAAAATTAATTTCGACATTAAATTGATAATTAAAAATAATCGTTCGATTTGAAAACTTATTTTAACACAATGATTATTTTTGCTGAGATAAATATAAAAAAAAACTCTTCGAAACAATAAAATTCAAAAATTAAAATTTGAATTACTATTATTTTTTTGAGCCATTAATCAAAATCGAAATATTATTATAAATATACATTTAATAGATATCTATAAAACATTTCTGAAATCTTTTTACGATCACAACCTTTGGGCAGAAACATACCCATTAATATACTGATAATTTTAATGGAATGTTTAGAAAAATTATTTTGTTACATTATTGAAATTAAAAAATGTATTATAAAATTATTTATTTTAACTAATTTAATAAACATTTTCTAGTTCCAAGCTTATTAGGCCGTTTCTGAGATTGGCTAAAAACTGTGCATCAGTGCTATGCTGCCGCTCGACACCACTACAAAAAGCATATCTAGTAAAAGTGGTGAAGGAAGAGTTGCGTCTCTGTACCTTAGCTATTGGTGATGGTGCGAATGACGTCTCAATGATACAGGTACTTAACATAATCTTTAGTTTAGCCTTCAATTTACTATAATTAGTAATTTGTATTTCATTATATACAGATGGCAGATGTTGGTGTCGGCATATCAGGTCAAGAGGGTATGCAAGCTGTCATGGCGGCTGACTTTACGTTATCCCGATTTCGTTACTTAGAGCCTCTATTGCTAACTCATGGATATTGGTGTTATGATCGCTTATCGCGAATGATACTTTATTTCTTTTACAAAAATGCTGTGAGTGTTTTAAGGGTTTACATTATTTTTTTTACTCGAGCACAACTCTCTGACAATGTGTTATAGTTTTGTAACTGCTGGTTTGTTACGATATTCCTTAATTTTCACGTGCACTGAACTTTTCCTTACTTTTCAGACCTTTGTGTTCTTAATATTTTGGTATCAACTATACTGTGGCTTCTCGGGATCTGTCATGATGGATCAAATGTATCTGATGTTGTATAATCTAATATTCACATCATTGCCTCCCATTGCCATTGGTGTTTACGATAAACGCGTGCCTGAGGATTTTTTACTACAAAATTGTTATTTGTATAAACACGTAAGAATTGCGCAATTAAATTACAGGACACCTTTATTAAACCTTTTTTTTTGTATTCATCTAGGGTCGGCTACGTCTTGCCTATAGACCACACGATTTTTGGATCGTACTCTTAGATTCATTGTATCAAAGTTTAGTGATATTTTTTATGGCTTTGTGTGCCTATGCTGAGTCAGATGTTGGTATTTGGGAATTCGGTGCAACAATAACGGCATGTTGTTTATATACGAATTTAGTTCATGGCGCACTCGAAATCAGATCATGGGTAAACAAATTTCGATAACTGCTAAAATTGTAACAACTTTTTAAATTAATACACATATATATAATGTATTTTTCTTTTTTTTCAGACCATATTACATGTGCTTTCAATTGTGCTAAGTCTTGGCTCGTTTTATGCTTTTTCTATTATTTACAATTCAACATGCGTAAATTGTTTTGGGTTACCTTCTACATATTGGGTGATATTTCGCTGCCTAGGCTCAGTAGTTCATTGGCTTGTGATACTTATATCGACAGTCGTGGCTGTTTTACCAAGGCAAGTTATTCCCCGCAATGATGATGTGTGCATATAATATACATATATAATTTATAATATTAATCCTACACATGTTTCATTTCAGGCTGCTGTTCTTAACTGTTAAAAACTCATTATTTCCCGACGATAGTGCAAAAGTATTGATGCAAACAAAAATAAATCGCAGTAGAGGTGAGGATTTGTTAATTGCTTGGTCAAGGTCAGCATCAGCTTCATCAATATATAGGTAAAGAACACACAACACGTGCTATCCAACAATATAGTCGCCGGCTATCACCTTTTATGAATATAATACACGAATTTCCGCCATTTGAGGATTTATTTATTTGTATTTAACTAGACATAATCATTTTAAATAACATTTCCAATGATTTGTTTAGTTTAGTTGCCCAGATCATCCCAATAATATCAGATAGTATATATGTACAAGTAGAGGAGGTATAAAACAATAAACTCCACAGGGGAGTATCAAAAAAGTATCTATCATTATTATATGCCGGACTGTCTAATGACTATAGCCATTAGATAAAGTGCGCCAGTTATTGGACCTAAAGGTCTATACATATATATGCGCTGACTGAAAGTTGGAGTGAAACTCTTTTATTAGGTGTGGTGTTCTGCGTATTATTTAAACTTTTGCCACTAATTCAACGATTCTCCTATTATTTTGTTCACCCCTTAATTCCATTAACGGCCAAAATTCACGTTCATGACTTTTGAAATATGTTAATATGTAGAGTTTCGGAAAAGTTCGAAAATTACATTCAATCATATTGTAATTTATATTGGTTGCAATAGTTGTGTGTTTTTTATTTATTAAACTCATTTCATCTTATATTCTGTTCATGTTTTCATTTTTTAGTAATAAATATATTTTCTCTTTGAGACGTAACGGGGACTCATACCCTAACACCTTTTATATGTTTATCATAAAAAATGTCTCTGAAGACGCTAATGACAGCATTACTCTTCTGTTAATTTATTTCTACTGTATTTTATTTATACCTTAATGTATCTATATTAGTACCGCTTGATTATCGATATACTAGAACAGTAGCATTTCGTAATTGTTCGCTAACCTGCCCTTCATGGCGCAGCCGAAAAATAAAACATTTAGCTTTATTTTCTTTTTTACTTAGAAAACTTCAATTAGTGGTCAATAGATTTTAGTTTTGAATACCAAGTCAGTTTCGATTTTTTTAAACACTTTCAAAATCATCTATACGTTTTTTTTTTGCTCTGTTCAGGCTGTAGTTAAGCGCACTTGTAGTGTAATAAGTATCCCAATCATTCCACCTTATTCATTTAAATGTGTCCAATGAGTATTCCGAAAAAAAACCAAACCTCCTCCGAGGTTCTCAAATTTTTTGATATTTGAATCCGCCTAAGTTTAGGCGGTTTAAGTATGAGATTCTCAGTTTAAAATACAAAATACTAAAATTTGAAAGTGTCCATAAACAAGAGCTCCAATTTCTTAAGATCGCTATACTGGTTTTCAGTTTTTGAGGAGAAAACATTGAGTAAGTATTTTGTTTATTCACCGAATTATTGAAATATTCAATTGTTTTAGTCTTCTTCGGGCCATTTCCTCAGTAGAGGACATTGCGCCTTACGTTTTTTCTATTATGACTGTGCCCTAACTTTTGAAATATTAGTATTGGAATCCTAAGTTAAATCGTCTCGCTGGTGTACAAATTCTTTAGCAAAAACTTTTTTCTGTATATCTGTTTTTTGACAAATTTAAGTTATTTAAGTAACATTTTAGTCATTAGTTATTGATTTAATAAGCTTCTAAAAGGGAAAAAATTAATAAAATGGCGTCTTCCAGTTTTTGGAGTGAGAAAGTCTTAACTACATATTATATAATATTTCTGTATATTTGACTATTCAAAACTCGAAAATCTTTTTGCTGATTATCTCAAACAACTCTCGTACAATATAAAATTAGAAAGACGAGTCGCCTTCGGTCATGCCGCCATGAACATATCAAACAAGGCAAATTCACACACGGTAGTAGCAAGAATACAAAAACAAAAAGCCTGTGTATTTTGTTTGTGTAATCTTAGTTTCGAAAAACCAAAAACGAAAATTTTTCAATGTATTTTGTTTGTGTAATAGAAAGTTCGTAATGTCAAACCCTTTTTTTCAGGTATTTTGTTTGTGTAATTTGTTGAAATGGAAGGAAGAAGAAGCAATCATATGATGTGACAACTTCACCTTCTATAAATTCGCCTTGATTCTATAAATTTTCGCCTTGAGTATTTTGTTTTAAGATTAAATATTGTTATATGTTTAAGTTCTCCGTGAGTAGAAAACGTTCATTTCAAATCTTTGGATGCATTCTCTTCCGATTTGATTGATTTTCAGAATTAACATTTATTTGTATTTGGAATACCAAATTTCACGCTCTGAGATGCTCTGCTGCTGAATTTTTGTCCCCCGATTTCGATGGTTTTCGGTGTCAATGTTAATTTGTAGAATAATACTTCTTGCTGTTAGATGTTTTTTTTAACGGAGTTTTGACCAAAGCTTTATTTCTGAACAAATCCGTTTTATGGGAGCTACATGTTATATATAGTTTTCCGATATCGAAAATTTTCAATATCTATTTGTTATTCATTATATGTTTATGTACATGAAAGGCATAAAAAGTTGAGACCCTGCAGACGTCTTCCTAAGATTACATACGTGTATGTACAAAAAATGTAAGAGTAGCTTGTGCCTGCGTGCCTGCATAGAATTCCAAAAAAAAATCTTATAAGATTTTAAATTGGTTTTTAAGTTATTCACTTTATTATAACATATAAATTATTATGTTAAAATGCTTGAATACTTTTAACATATAGCAATTTATTTTGAATCTAAGTATCAAGAAAAGCGAACCGTAAATTCTTTTTTTCATATTGACCATTATTAAACACTTCCGGGAAACCAAAGTCTGCCACATGTTAGCCTAGACAGAGAGCTTCCTATGTTCTCAGTTTCAGGCAAGTCGAAACATAATTTGTTTTCGAATAGATCGGCTCCAGATCTACTTTTTGACTATAAATGTCCTCCGCATACTAACCTAGGCAAAGAGCTTGCAAATCGAACCATAAAAAAACACGGGTAATAAAAGTTTTCCACATATTAACCTCCACAAAGAGCTATCTACATACGAGTATGTTCCAGCATATGTATGATTTTTTTGAAAAAATCGATATCAGGCCCACTTTCCAGAAGAAAAAATATTCCCTATGTTAACTTAGTTCAAAACCAACTTATGAAATTTTAAATAAATACAAATTTTTCGAATAGATCGGCGCCAAGTCCACCTCCCGAAGGGAAAAGTGTTCCCCAGGTTAAATTATGCAGAGAACTACCTCTGAATCAAATTTCATGTAAATAGAAGATTTTAAAATAAAGCCAATTTTTTCGAATACCTAGATCAGCGCCAGATCCGCTTTTCGGAAAATCATTTCTTATGAGTTGCCTATGTCATACACAGAACAGAATCAGGTCTCTTCCTTTGAACAAAGTTTTTTTCTTCTGTATTTTACTCATTTGACAACTATCGATAAAGTTTCTCGAAAACTAGACTAAGCTAGTATTCAATATCAGAATTAGATTCTACTGGATATCAGTTTCGTTAACCGATGGAATCGTAATATTTTTTTATTTACTATGCTGGTGATGCATAGTTTTTCAAAACTAATTTTTTTCAGTACAAAGCTCAAAATATAACGCTCTTACGATCGGTAATCCGAATCTGGACAAATATAATGTAAAATTTTTTTTTTGTTACACACCAAACTTCTACCCTAGCCATGCCAAGGTGATCGTGCAGGTTTTTAAAACTATTTTTATTGGATACTCCAAACATTTCTGCAACTTTTTGTATAAGTTCTGACGTGCTCGGATGATCTTTAAGGGACTGCCTTCCTTGTTTCAATTAGTTTTGGCACTTGTACATCATACCGAGATTTCCAATAAGAGGTGATACCCTGATATTCAAAGAAAAATTACATTTTTGAGATAAATGATCGGATGTTTACTTCAATGTAAAGGAGAAGATATGCCATAAATATTGGAACATAATATTAGCCGAATGGCCGCCGCGGCTACGCTTACAGGACCGTATCACTTTTATGGAAATTTCCATCACCATAGCGCAAATAGCAATAGCTTCACGAATTTCATCTTTGAGGCCTTGAATTGACGTTAGCTTATTGGCGTAGACCTCATCTTTCACGTGCCCTAAAGGTAGAAGTCGCAATGTGTTAAATCACAAGATCGATAGCACAATCCATTCATTTTCGAAGAAGTAAGGTCAAATAACCCGGACCATAAACGGCACCAAACAGTCACACGTTTTTTGAATGGCGTAGTTTTTACTTTTCAAATATCAAAAAAGCTCCAAAAGTGGCATGTACCAAAATAGCAAAATAACACCTCTTATTGGAAAATCTTTAAGTTTTTGATGGACGAGAGTCGCCGTAAACCAATTATATCTCATTCATTATGGTCTCAATAGCCTTTCTTGTTTGGTAAGGCGCTTTAAATTGCATAATATCCGATTTTTTCCATTTCACTCCCGATTATGTTGAGTCACTGACAACATTACGATCCTAATGAGCCTCACTCCCCGAACATAAAAGCATTACCTGTTTGTTTGTTGTTGTAGCCGCAAAATTCGTTTTTTGGGAAATGTTGCGGTAGGGGCAGTCCTTGGCCGGATATAAATCCGAGTCGTTCAGGTATAAAGACCCGACTGTCGTGGAAAGTTTTGGACTTTAGTCGCCTCTTACAACAGGTATGCTTTACCACAGGAAAATGCTTGAACCTCTCCACCGTGGGGGTACGTATACGTTACCCTGGTATATTATGCTTTATTCCCTGCTATTCATTTTGCTCTTCCGACAGTCGAAAAAAGTGAGATAATTCTACTGAGGATATCTAGTTATGATTTCATGGTGATGGTGATGGTGTAGAAGAAGAATAATCTTTCTATTTACATTAATTATTAACTACAAAACATTTTATTTATTTGTTTATATTTTCAGAATCGCCGATTATGGGTCTAAGAATCAGATTATAACAACGATTTCCTGATAACCATTTTGAATATGACAAATTGACGATATTAATCACCGGATGAAAATGATATTATAAATATGCGAGTGTAGTTATGTAGTGGTTTGTTTGATTTGGTGGTGTATGTGTTTTGCGCTTATATGTATGTACGAGTATACGTATGTGTGACTGTGTGTAAATTTAAGGGCCATTTAATGTTACAGCCCCACTAAGATAATAGCAATGCAAAGTTATAATTAGTATGTAAGCACTTAAAATTCTCCTTAACATATTTGTATTATTTCTCATTAAGTTGTCTAGGAAAAATTTGTATTATATATGTATGTATATTTTATTGTTAATAAATACATATATTTTATTATTTGTATAAAAATTATAAATTATAAAAATACTTAATTAAATCGTCATAATTGAATGCTTACAACTACTTCAATCGAATATTGCCACATTATTTTCATTTACATATTTATTATTTTATGTTAAAAACTATTATTATTTTATATTATGTATTACAATTTTATGCTTATGTTTAGTTAGTGTTACATTCCAAAAACTTCCCTGGAACAAGCTGACCAGCAGAGAATGATAAAATTTTCAATTAAAACTGATTTAATCTGTTGCAAGTTTATCACTGGAATTTCCTATGGATCTAAACCATCCTGTCAATAGAAGTTACTCTTCATTTTAATATATGTATAAAATATTTTAATATTTTAAACGTACTTACACATATGTATTTCTAGCAGAATTTTACAAAGAAACAAAAAAAAAATAACAAAATGTGTCCTTTAGAATAGTATTAACCGTGTTTCCTTTCACTAATATTATGCTCGGCTGTACTATGTACACAGGGTACATTTGCGGTGTTTGAGTAGGGGTTGTATGTAAAGACAAACAAAATTATAATAATAGAGATAGATATATAAATCAGACGATACAATTCGATGTACCACCAGATGGTGGTCCGTGTGTGTACACGATTACTCCAATAAGGATGGTGATGTTTTTATGAATTCTGGGTTCATACGAGTGAGCGTTTTTGTGGTCCGCGTAATGAGTAGGTTGTAGGGAGGGTGTTGTTATTGCAGTAAACGCAAAAATATTCCCCAAATTGGTTTTCGGAGAATATTGCGGGAGTGACAGTCCCTGGGATGATAAAAATTCGTGTCGTTCCGGTATAAAGTATCAACTGTCGTGGGAACTATTGGATTTTCGTCGCCTCTTACGACAGGCATGCTTCACCGAGGGTAAATTTAGGCTCAGGGACTCATAATTATTATAAATACGAGGTTTCATTATTATTAAATAATTAGCCTTGGAGCTTTCGTCAACCAAGGGACAAATTCGGGATTGAAATAATGAAAAAAATGAGTTGCTAAGATAATGAATGAGATACCTTTGGTTTACGGCAGCTCATCGCAACGGCTTTTTGGAGCTCGGCAGGAATATTGATCGATTATAACTGTAGAATACAACGCTTCAATATTAGAGGGACTAAAATAAGCCATTAAAGTGAAAAGATAAGAAAAATCGATGAAAAGTGCGTATCTTTTGCTTGGAGTGCGCCCGTTCACAGGTGCCACATTGTGTTCTCTGCTCTCCATAAGGTGGGCTTCGCTTCTCACATACGCAAGCAGTTGTATCTTCAATTAGGCTCTAAATTTGAAACTTCATTCAGTGTTAAGGGGGGAAGTCCTTCCCGATTCTAACGACTCTTATGGTGTTGTTCAGTGTGAGCTTATGCGGTCGTATTAGTCTTCAGATATAGCGGCATAGTGGTAGCTCTTTTTCGTGCTGTCGTGCTATTTTAAAATCCTTTTTTCACGGAACTTTTTCGAGACTTAATGAACCAAATAAATATCAAGGTACACGCCGCAAATTGGAGGAGGAGCTCAAAGTATACATATATAGATCGGGCGGCTTATAACTGCTCGAGTGATTTTCGGTTCTCTTCGGATGGGTGAAACTTTTCGGCTGAGCTCCTCCTCCAATTTGCGGCGGTATAATTATATATAAAAATTTATAGATTTACAGTAATGCGTAACCGAGGATTTTTAAACTCATGAGTGAGAACACAGACGAAAGTTACACCAGCTTAAGCAAGAGTTGCATCAGAAGTATCACATCTTGATGGCTTGACACACGGTATAGGCACAGTGCCGCTGAGTGGTCACCAAACGTGGATGGAAGCTGAAAGTGAGTCATGTTGTGTGCGGTGGAGCCACGTAACATGCGGTGTACTTCATCTCAGCATGTCTTAATATGGTACAATTATCTGTATCCAACATAAATATTCCGTAGTACCGGCTTTGGACTCAATGTCAGCCCATAGTTTTTGGCTCAACCGTCATAAAAGCTTTATTTTATGCCTTTTATGCCTAGGGTAAACACTGGTAATAGATTCTCAGCTAAGTCAGTACAGTTCTTTAATTATTGTATTATTCTACGATTATAAATAAAAGCATTGTGTGAATTTAAATAATGATTTCTTAAGAAACAATTTGAAATTGAGTTTAAATCCGATGATTGTCTTCAACGGTGATACTAAATGAATATTACTTTATTAGATTATTTGGGTGTTAAAAAATTTCGAACATACATACATATAATAAAAATTACATTTACCTTATTTATATACATACATATATTTAAAAATAATTAAAAACTGGGAAATCTATATTTAGCTACTATCATTTTTACATGTTCCAAAACTTTTATTTGTTAGAAAATCAAACTCAGCATGTCGTAACAAAATTTTACCTATATCCTGTACGGTCAAATTTAATCTGTCTGCATCAGAAGAACTTTGTTTACAGGCTATTGCGCTTCTTACTAATTTTTCGATAAATACATTCAAACATTGGGACATTATTACTTGTGTGAGTGGAAATACCACATCAGGTACCACTTGTTCGGGTTGTAGTTGTATGTTGTAATCTCGACAAATATCACTTACGAGTAGAGATGTATTTTCTAAATGTGCCGGAATCGGTAGATAATGTTGTGTGCTTTCTCTTTCGTAGTTCGGTTGATTTGAGTGAGAATTTTTAATATCTTTTATTCTGCAAGTCTCAGGCACTGGTATACTGACAATATCAATTAGCTCCTCAGAGGATGCTTCAACAGTTTCCTTACTAACTGCTTTTTCCAATACTGCATCCAACCAAGTAGAAATACTATATATTGGCGTTACTGATTCATATTGGAAAAATGGTTTTTCGGATTCTACCTCAGTTTTGACATGCTGTGAAAACAAATTTTCCTGCTGAAGATTTTTCGTCTGAAGCTTAGGATGCAAAGTTAAATGCATATTTGATGTAGACTCTGCTTCAGATGGCGTGTTTAACACTTCTGTATGTGTACAGCCAGACATTAAATCGAACGATTTCATTTTCGGTGAAAATGCATGATATCGTGCATAAATTAATACCTCACGGGTGCTCCAAAAGCGCTCTTTATTATTCATATTTAATTCTATTAAATATTTATGGTTACGTATAAAACGCGTTACATATTTTGCTCTCAACCATTCGCAGGCGCGTTGTTTTAAAACGGTTAGTGCGTCAAATTCTGTGTAGCTATTGTTCACGAAGGAGAAAGCCGCAGCTAAAGAATGCTTCGGTGCGATCAATGGTAAATGTCGCAGTATGTAATCAACAGCAGAGCGCATTGTATGGAATTTTTTTTCCAAAAAGTCTTTTTCAAATTGAATACGTTGTTGTTGCAGTAATTCAAAAGTACTACTTGCTTTGGCGCGCGTTTGACGTATACCCAAATGCACTTCTGGAAAGTGATCAAGCGGGTTGCTTATTCCCGAAGTCTTTGTTGGATTGTATGAAGAATGAGCATCTTTACCAGCATTAGTAAGCGTTGAAGAGTAGTCATGATCCGATATCCGATTTTGAAAAGGAGTTGATTGTACTTTTTGTGTTTGCGTCTGATGTGGGTACCTTCTATGCAATATGGTTTGAGGCTTTAGCAGCGAAACTTGCTTTTTCTGTTCCTGCTTTAATTTCATTTGCAAGGGATCAATTATGAACAATTTGCCTTCTTTTTGGAATACCATTTGTTTCGGCAGACTTAAGCTGCTGTTGTTATTTTTTGAATTTACTGAGTTACTGGTAGATTGCGTGTTGCCATTCATTGGTAATCGTGGCAAATTATTCGTAGCGTCAATGGCTTTGGAAGTAAATCGGTTTGACGCAACGCTTTCTGTTTCCATTACAACCGATCCAGCACCTGTCGTTGCTTCTGGAGTTAATTTCTGGTCTCCTGTATAATTATCAGTAATTATTATTTAGTGAATAAAACTAGACTAAAACATATTTTAATACTATTTCGATCTATCGATCAATCTATCGTACTCACCACTTTTCGATTTCTCGAATCCAACATTGCCTACTTGTGGTTTATGCATTGTAGCCACAAATACCTGCATTAACTTAATTTTACCCTCCGCATCTACCAGCTTGACAAGTTTTTTTTGTAAAACAGTTTTTCCATCCGAATTTTTGATAGGTAAATTTGATACGGGGGAATTATTAAGGGGCGTAATATTATTCGTACTTTTTATTTTTAATGGCATAAATGTGCCTACTCTACTTAGTGGCACAATATTTTTGTTGTTTTTAAAGCTGTTTGTTACATATTGAGAATTGGCTATACTCGAAGTGTTTAACTTCATTACCATTGGTGTTGTGAGCTGCATTGATTTACTAATATTTGGAGTGGTACTCAATTCTTTGCTTTTTTGTGGAGTCGCTTGTGTCAATTCTCCATTGGAGACACTTTTATGTAAAGGAATTGTTACCTCATTTTTATTATTATCGGGTAACGGCAATGTGTTTGTTTTACTTTCTATAAGTGTTTCACTACTATACGCTTTGTTATTTTGTGTTTGATAGGCACTATTATATATATATGGCAATTCGGGTGTCACTTTCGAGGTTTCAGTTTTCATGGAATTTAAAATATGTTGTGTACTTTTGCAGCTTATTTCATTGAGAGTGTTTGTGGAAATATTTTCTACAGGTTCGCTCTTAACTACAGTTGACTGTATATTTCTTAGATCTGTTGAATCGGGATTGTTTAATAAACCAAATAAGCAATCGTCTTCCTCTACTCTGTTTTGTATGGAAGATGTCACATTTGGTTTCGTGGTATTTCCATACATATCATCATTTTCATTAGGTTTTTTATTTGATTCATTTGATGTCGATTCTTTTTTGCCAGGCACATTTTCCTTGGAACGAAACAGCTCAAGACTTTGTTTTTTAGAATAATTAGTACGAATCCAAATTTCCATTGTTGTCTCTGCACCTAGAGTGTGCATACCACTTAGCGTACGATCTAACACCAAATTATGTATGAGTTGTACAGGTTTCTGTTGCAGATGATCATGAAAGAAAAGTTGAATTCTCATTGGAAACTCGCCCCAGCCTCTTCGCGCTATTTGGAAAGGTGGTGCTTTAATGTCCACAATGTCATTTGGACGATAAGAAGGATGTAGGTGGAATCGAACTTTTTTGATAAAGTCATCGAGAGGAACCTCTGGATTTTTGGGCTGCACATAAACTAACCACTTATGGGTTAACTCGTTTAATCCTATTTTATTTTTGCTCTGCAAATTATCACCATCTCCACCAATAAAAGTTGAAGTATTTCCTATAATAATAACGTGTTTTGTTTTATTATTTAGCCGCGTTGCATTCAAAGCACTGCTAGACTTTGAAGGCAATGAGTTATTAGCATAATTAGGAAACTTTTCATCAATATGCTCGCTAGGAGTGTGGCAAACTTGATTTTTCGTTTGTTGGAGTGCAGCAATTGCTCCTGCTAATTGTTCATTCTTTTCTTTAGAATGATCTATTACTAAACCTTGATCTTTTATTATTTGCTGTAGTTGCCTTTCTTGTCGTCGCTGTGTATCAGATACCGACCGCATTGTGGTGAGGGCGTTTTGGGCCGCAGTCCGCTCCGGCAGCGGACGATTTGCAATTTCTAAAATTTTTGCTGACTTTTTCCCAAGTAACTTTTTAAGAGATGGATGCAGCTCGAATTGAGGGCCATGCAACTCTTTCTCAAATAGGGTACCTTTTCCACGAATCGCAGATATATTACTCATGGACACGTTTAGTTCTTGTTTTTGGTAATATTCAGATACGATTGCCATTCGTAAGCGATCTAGTAAAGCGCGCCCTTGATCCAACCGCCTTTCAACTTCAGAGAGTTGTTCCTTTTTGAAAGTAATTTCGTTTTTAAATTCCTGCGAAATTATATCAAAAATAGTGTGACATTTGGAATTTGTATATTCACTTTTTTCCATTTTAATATCATTACAGCGCAACTTTTTAGTTGGACTAGTTTGTGTGCGGACATAATCTGGATCATAGTACTCATTGCATTTCCGCTTTTGTGGAGAAACTGTTAAAGGCATCATCTTTTCGAAATCACGGCTAAAATAAAACACTTTTATCAAAAACAAATTGTAATGTATTTTTAATTAAACGAAATATAAATGTTTTCGACTCATTTCTTTTGGTGAAAACAACAAACCCGCGTCAGCTGCCACATTTGTATGTTAAGTCAAAACACAATTTTGAAAATAGTGAAAAATGGAACATAAAGGTTACTTCACATATTGTAGAACGCTTGCGTCAGCAACAGCGTTGACATTGACAAAGCGGACGTAATTTTGACTTCAACTTCATTATTGGGTGACTGCACTATCCCAACATTATTTAAAATTTGACAACCGGAACCGTAAATCAAATACAAAACTCATCATGTAATTATATATATAATTGGCGCTTTGTAACCGCTGAAGCGATTTTCGGCCGAGCTCCTCCTCCAATTTGTGGTTTTGCTTCTTGATGTTTTTCCAACAAAATGGAGGGACCTACAGTTTATACTAAGCCGCCTCCGAACGGCTGACGGTTTTTTACGAGGAGCCTTTTATTTCATGTCCGAAATACACTCGGAGGGGTGGACATTCCCTGCCGATGGGCGACCGCAATTAGAAAATTTAACTTAATTGTTTATTTAAATTAATTTTCCATAACTTTTGGATGTTGCTGGCATGTAATTATTGAATCAAAATATTGCTTGCAAGGCAAATCTGAAGAAGTTTCATTATAAAAAAAAAAAAAAAATATATATATATATATATATATATTAAAGTAGTTTCCTTGTGCAATAACATCAATCGGAATTCTTCCATTATTTCTTAATTATTCTACTTAGTTAACATTAGGGTTAATACTGTGATAATAACGGCCATCATTCAATACTTATAGCTGAGATGTATCTCGTCTAACTCTCGTTAAATAGTTTTCTTTCTAAACTTGATAATTAAACAAAAAAGTTTCGATTAATTTACAAATCATCTTTATTTAAATTATTTCTCTAGCCAATGAAATCGAAAAGCTACGCTTACTTCTACGGAAGTAGCACTTTATAAACTCGACACAAAAACGAATGTATCACAAGCCCAGCTACCATATCTTCTTAGTGTACATTTTTTTATATTTTACCCTGGTAATTCCGCTAATCTTCATTAATTTTTAATTTTTCTGCAACCTTTTCGAAATGCGGAAGAAGCATTTTCCGATTTAGCACCAAATCCCAAATTTTTTTATGCGAAGAGCATAAAATAGCCAAAATTCTTTTCCATTTTTATCGTTTTATTTTCATCGGTTGTCAGTATTATGAATGGAGCTTGAAAATGGAATATTACTACGAAGGAATTTCGGTTGTTGAGAAACGAAATCGAACAGATGATCTTAGCTGAAAGTTAAAACAAGAAGCAGTTGTTAAGTATTCCTTCTTTGGACACTGTATTATCTTCTATTTTCACAAATGCCGCTTGTTGTACCATCGTAGCCAAAATGTTCAAACCTTTACTAGTAAAAAACCAATTCACAGGAGCTTCTGAATGACCCTTCATTTTTTTCCATAAATCTTCATTTCCTGTTACTTCACGGTTCCATTATTTTTTAATTAGTGAATACTAAAGGAATGCACGTAATTATCTCTACAACCGATAAATATTTGATTGTTCAGGTTGCAAGGTGTAGCAAAAACTTCCGCATTCAATTCATGTTTTGCAGCTATTTCCCCGTTTTCAACATATAACAAAGCTAGTAAGCCTTTTGTAGAACAACATAACAAATACTTTGTATTCTGTAAAGTTATTGTTATAGGCGATGAAAAAATGTTGCTATCAAGTTGTGTCTTCCAAACAAGTTTCAAGTTGGATGATTGATTTCCTTTATCCATTGCATTAGGATTCTTTAAACAGTAAACATGTTTATCATAGCAGCCAAAGAAAATCAAATTTTGTGCTGAATTAGCATCTATGCCAGGCATTGTTGTTAAACCAGAAAATACTAACGATCCCGCGCAGAATGTGTTTATCTACAATAAAATGGTATATTTGTATATTTATACTTTGGTATATAGGATATATATTTCAACAACGTTCAGAGAGACAAAAAGCCAGTAAAATTTGCAATGAGTGCGAAGTTTTGACATTTCGTTACTGGCTAATTTTTACTGACATTTCTAATGTACATACATATATTAATATTAAAGGTATTCATCCATATCTTAACTATGTTTCTTATTCAAACTAAATTTTGCGTAAGTGCCGAAAATGGCTAGTATTCGCGCGTAGTGAAATATCTTCAATAACAAAATTTATGCTTTTAAATGTTGCTACATTTTTATCACAAAGCCGATGGCAGATAAAACTTTTGCGCGTTGCGTGACATTTCCAATTTTGCCAACAAAGCAAAAAATGCCAATTCTATGACACAATATAAATTTTTCTAGGCAATTATTTTTTTTATTAAATAGGTAAATAGGAAACGCACGCAAAAAGATTAGAGATGACTAACTCTTGGAGAGAAATTTCGTAGATTTGCATATATTAATCTTAAACGTTATAGTTAATCTGTCATGCAAAGCACGGAAGAAGTATTCTTTGCAAAAAGTTTAACAGCAGTACAATAAACAGAGTTACATTCTTGATCTAAATCCACACAATAAAATTTTGAACTTAAAAAATTTATTTCAACTTTTTCTTAGTTTTTTTTTGGATTTATGTGGTATTTAAGAATTTTAATGTTTACCCTTAATATCAGTCGTAAATAAAAATAACAACAAATACAAACCAATTCGCCATTTCTTGCATTGCAGATGTGTATTTTTCCAGCAACTTCAGCTAAAATAACAGTGTCATTTCTATTGATAACAACTGGTGTTGAAAATATAGCCGTCTCACACTTTCTCAACCACAAATATTTGCCAGAATCTTGAAGAATGCTGCAGTAACTACCGTCTAGAGTGCAAACAATCAGTGCAGCGTTGTTTATTGTTACAGGATTGGCGTAGATACCTTTTGTTCCAATTTTCTTGCGCCAAATATAGTTTTGAGTCTAAAAAAAAAAAAAAAAACAAAAAGCAATAAGAATACGAAACTCAAAAACATATTTCTGTTAAGCCTTAAGCTTTATTTCAAATGGCTAAATCAAGCGATAAATAATTGTTAAAAATTCCTACCTTTGAAGAAATGCAGACAACGTTGAACTCCTCGCTGTAGGTGCATATTACAATTCCAGAAGTGCAGTTTAAGGGTTTAGCTTTAATTAATCCACCTAAATCTTTGCTCCAATAAATAAGTCCATTCATGAAGTTAAATGCGTACAAATGTTGATTATAGCATCCGACTACTGCCAAGTTGGGATAATGATCACTTGAAACTACCTCCACTTTGCATTCGATTCGATCAGGGAGCTCTAACAGAGCAATTAGAGTACCTTGTTTGCTATCAAGTGTGGCTAAATTATGTGAATGTGAACCAACGCAAACCCATTTATTTCCAAGAATAGCAGGAGTGGAATCGACGCATTTATTAAGACTGGTGCGCCAAAGAAACTTAAAAATGTTTTTCCTACGGCTTTTGGGCTCTTCGCACGATGTCCTGGACATAAATTCGTGTTTTGATAATGAACGCGTTGCAAGAAAATTTCGTATGCATGCTAAAGATTTGTGCGGGCTGAGCAACATTTGTAATAGTTCATTTTTATCACATTCATTATCCAAACTCACGCCAATTTCGGTAACCAAAGTTATGGCTTGAAAAGAAGTGCCACCAACAGCAGTAAATGACATAATTGATTCTGAGTTCTTTTGAAGTGTATTAGGTGTGCTTAACAAGTCAATTCCCAAAGTTTTTGTAACAAATTCGGTAAACATTTCTTCAGGATCTGTGTATTTCTTTTCCAACATTTTTGAAAGTAAGCAACGACAATCTAATTTCCCATGCGAATTTAAAGGAAATACTGCAATAAATTCTATATTATCCGGTCGTTCCACCTCAGACAGATTTTCCATTAAACACCGCCGAATACGTGCCCTCGAATATGTAATATCCATGTTAGTTTGCACAAAGCAAATTAATTTTTGTTGCTCTCCTTGCCAGAGGCATTTAACATTTTTACATTCATCTCTTAATATGGATTGTATCCTCTTCTGCAGAGTTTCTAAAAAATTTCAAAGCAAAAATATATACATATAGTAATTGTTATTATATTTTAAACCTTTTAATAGTAATGGGCTGAGTTCCGATAGAACCAAACACTTGACAGCTGACTGTCTGTGATGTATTACAAAAAAGGGATCAAACTTTTTAAGATATGTGTTACATTTTAGAACAAATTTATGTATCCAATGCGGGTAAGTTCCTAACAACCTTTAATTTTTAAATGAGTTAAAGCTATGGTATATACTCAACTTAACAGGTAGTTTTAAAACAATTGCATATCCACCCCAATCGATTTAATTTAAAAAGTCATCATTATACTTACCGAGATTTAAGCGGACTCCCATTCGTTTGACTACGCTTCCTACTCTACCAGAAAAGAAGATGTTCCCGTTTTCATCACAGCTGACTAAATCACCGGTGGTACGGTAGCATATCTTGTTACCACTATCACGCACCTGACCATCTATAGAGGGAATATAACACTTTCGAATTGCACTACCGACTATTAATTCACCTTCGCATACTCCAGACAACTCCCTACCATACTTATCGGTTATACGCAATGAAGTGTGATTGTCGAGTACTCTACCAAGCGGAGCTCTTTCCCAGTCTTCATGAAAATTGCATTCGTGTATTGTACACCAACATGACAATTCAGTTATTCCATAAATATTGAATATACGCTTTCTTAAAGACAGAGTTGGTAGCCAATTATTCCATTCCCTATGTAAGGGAAAATCTTCCCCTCCTAAAATAAGACATCGCAAGGTACTGCTTTCGTGCAATATGACATCTTTTATGATAGAATCGCCAAATAACCTCAAAAAAGAAGGTGTACACTGCAGTATTGTTGTGCCTTTTTTGTGGGATTGAGGTTGAGATTTTGGCCATAAGATATATACCAATTTATTTGGATTTAAACGTAGGTCCAAGGAAGATATTAATAAAGATGCCCCAGTATTAAGGGCTAGGAAAAAATCTACTACAAAGGGATCAAAAGTAGGAGGAGCACACATATATATTAAATCCTCCTGCGTTAGTTTCAACTGGGCACTATAAAATTGTTATAATAATATATAAGCGAAAATTTTATGAAATAAAAATTTACCTTAAAGCATCGATATTTGGTTTTATACATGTATAAGGAACTTGAACAACCTTCGGAGGTCCAGTGCTACCGGATGTTGAAATGCTATAGCAAAGATTT
Organism: Ceratitis rosa; assembly: GCA_037013455.1. Classification (NCBI taxonomy): domain Eukaryota; kingdom Metazoa; phylum Arthropoda; class Insecta; order Diptera; family Tephritidae; genus Ceratitis; species Ceratitis rosa. The sequence continues at coordinate 66,118 of JAWMAG010000421.1, read as the reverse complement.
TGAACGCCTTCATAAATCTCATCTAACATTCCTAGATTTTCATGTAAGCACAATTGGTACTCAAATACTTTTAAGCATCCTAATCGTTTGCAACTTTTGCTAATATCGCAAGTTTTATCCGATATTACATATTTAACTCCGTGTGCATTTAAAAAAGATTCGGAATTACAATTCGCGCTTTTATAATCCCAGGGGACAAAATAACAATTGCTGTTCAATATGCTGCAAAAATAAAATTATTGCTAGACTTCACAAAACTTAAGTCTTATTTAATCTTACCTAAGCAGCACAACTATACCGGAGGGTGTAATACTCTTTAGTAACAAAGCAATGCCAGTATTTGGAGAAATATTGTATGTTCTAATTTGTTGTAAAACTTTGTTTACTTCGTCCAAAACAAAATCATATGTGTATAATTTTTCCTTATGTTCTGTTCTATAAGCAATAAAGACATTCCCTCGAAACTTTTGCAATAATGAGCATTCAAATATCTTTTCCATATCTCACGCCTTTTTTGTTTCTTTAATTGAAGAGAAGAATACTATCGCTATTCCAGATTCTGCACATAAGGCTTAATATTCGAAGCAATTGTAATTTAAATCAAATTTAAACTATAGAATACTTTTGAAGTAGTGATAGCGATAGAAATAACATTGTTGAATATCGATATTGAGTTCTGAATATCGCCATCTTGATACATTAAGCTAAAATACATAAGCTAAAACCACTGAGATTTTAGCACTGAATAGAAGAAAATTTATAGCTTTTCTTTTTTTCAAATCTATTTTCATGCAATAAGTTTTCTTTTAATTTGTTATTATTTTTATTTTGTTCTTCCCTAAGACTTAAAGCTGATTCACATGAAAGTTTCGTCTCGCCTTTCTTCAGAGTTGCGTTCAAAGATGATTTTAATATCCATTTTTTTTAATTTACCGCAATTTACAAAGAATTGAAATTATTACTATTTAACCGATGTTTTGATTTTTGACAGAAAAATAATTGAAGGTGCGCCCGTATTAATAATCTCTTTATGTCAGACGTAAAAAAATCGATATAATTATGTTAAAATGTATTTGTTTTGAAATCCAAAATGATCGATGTAAAGAAGTCACAATGTATTTGTTTCGCACGTTTACATGCCTCAATTAACAAAGTTGAGATAAGAATTACACAAATATGGGAGTAACCGGTCTATGGAAACTTGTTGAGCCATGTGGAAGCCCGGTGCCCATAGAGACTTTGGAAGGCAAGATTCTGGCAGTGGGTTAGTAAATATTTTTATTATTTTTAACGAATCCGTTATTTATATTAACGTTTCCTTTATATAAATATGCAGATATTTCCATTTGGCTTCATCAGGTTGTGAAAGGGTTTCAAGATAACAAAGGGTCTGTGCTACCTTATGCTCATTTATTAGGTCTTTTTCACCGTCTATGCAAACTACTTTATTATCGTATCCGACCAGTTTTTGTATTTGATGGATGTGTACCAGATTTAAAACGAGATACAATAGTGAGATTATAGAATTAAAAATATTTATATAAATACTAATGATATTTTTTAATTTAAGGCTCGAAGACATCAACAACGGAATAAAATTAACAATGAAGTGCACCGCATACAAGCTCTCTTACTTCAATCGCTTGCAAAAGAAGAAGTGGTACAACGAGCTCTTGGTGGTAGCACTCAACTTTTAATGAAATCTCCGAGCAAAAGTCAAAGTATTAATAATCAAAAAGAAAATACAAAAGATGATATGTTTAAATTACCAGAACTCCCTGCTATAACCGTTAAGGGAGGTGATCAGGAGCGCACAGATACTAGTACAGATACTTTTTCTGAAACTTCGGAAGGAGACAGTTCGTTTGATGATTCCAATACTTGGCGTGAATACAATGCAAACATACAAGCAATTGATGTTCGAAGTGAACACTTCAAAAGCTTGCCACCTGAGATCCGGCATGAAATATTGGTAGATATAAAAGATACACGTAAACAATCTTCTTGGGGCCGTCTACATGAATTGCCTTCATGTAGTTATGACTTCAGCTCTTTCCAAATGAAGCGCTTACTTAAGCGGCGTGCGGTGCAAGAGAGTCTCGAGGAAACCGAAAAAGAAATGGGTGAACAAGCATTAACTTATACAGATTTGCAAAACTTTTTTGCAGAAGAGGGAATTTTAGATCCGCAAAATCTTAATCAAGGTTTGAATGACTTATTTCCTTGAGCTAAATAAAATTTTATATATTGCAAATTTATAGGTGCTCTACCACTATGCTCCGATGAAGCTGTTCGATTTACATTAGTCCGCGAGTTACGGAAAAACTCGAATAAAGGTGGAAAATGCAAAATAGAGCAAATTTCAGAAGAAAAGAAGCCCAATGTTGATGAATTATGTATGACGGACATAAATTCAAGCAAAGATGAAATTGATAGGAAAACTACAGAATACGATATTGATTTGGAAATCGCAATTGCCAAGTCTCTGGAAAATGAAAGTCAAATTGTTTATAATAAAAGTGACTACGAATATAAATCAAATCATAATATCAAATTGAATCCTCTGCAACGTAAGCAGTTAAAAAGTACCACCATCGGTCCAGCTCGTACTTATATGATTGAATATGGTGGTATGAATGACGATGAAGTTGAGGGAATAATGGACAAGACAGAAGTAGCGTATGATACGGAAGATGAAGACGTGAATATTGCTAAAGCAATTGCTGAATCACTGAAAGCTATGTAAGTATCTCCTTCTTACACGTCCAGTAATTTTGTAAATTGCCAAATTAATCTGGGTATAAAGTAAGCAGGATTGAAAACACTGTCGCGGTTAAAGTAATGGTATTATTAAAAAGGTATATTGGTCAACAATATACCATCGATTCCCAGTTAACAAATAAATTTAGAAGTCGCTTAAAAGAACCACACAAAAACGTGTTCGAAATTTTTGTTATTATGTGCAGAATATCAATTTTTATATTCTTCAGTCTAAAAGCTTTCATTTATTTTATATCGCCTTTTTATACGAATTGTAGAAACACAGATCGAGAGGTTGCAAAAACTAGCGAGACAACTGAAGATATATGTCTGCAAGTAAGTGACAGCTCAGAAAGTGATTCTGATCTCGAGGAAGTTGTTGAAGAGGTCGCTGTTCAAGTAGATAACAAAGAAGATATAAGTCTACGAGTAAGTGATAACTCTGAAACTGATTCTGATCTTGAGGAAGTTGTAGAAGACGCTGCCGATCAAAAAGTTAGCAAACAATCATCCATAAATACTTTAGAAGTTGTTATAAAAACCCAAGATCCCATACCACCTGAAGAGGACATATTTTCGGATATTTTTCAAACTTCAAATCAAAGTTCTTCGCAATTGAAGCAGCAAGATAAAGCTCAAAATATGGAAGATAAGTCAAAAAATATGGTAAAAGTGGAAAATGTAGCTGAGAAAACCAATAAAGACTCTTATGCATTAAATGACCTTAAAAAACAAGATCCACAAAAGAATGAAGAGAATGATGAAGGTAACACAGAAATTTTCTCTCTATTAAATGAGCTAAAAAGGCAAGCGAATGAAGTGAAAAAAATAAATTTGGATGTTATTAATATTGAAAGTCCAAATAATAGTGAACCTTTTATTGAAAGTAACATAGAGAGAGATGGAGCTGAAAAATTAAATCTGAATGTTATTAATACTGAAGATACGAGTAATATTTTACTTAACAACGAAAATAGCGAAGAAATCTCTTCTATTTTACACGACCTCAAGAGGCAAGCGAATGAAGTGGAAAAAATAAATTTGGATATTATCAATATTGAAAGTTCAGATAATAGTGAACCTATTATTGAAAGTAGCAAAGACATCTCTTCCATATTACATGACCTCAAAAAACAAGCGAATGAAGTGGAAAAAATAAATTTGGATGACGTTGATATTAATAAAAAAGACGGTGTATCAACACCAAACACTGAAATCATTGAAATATATGATAGTGATGATCAGAAGCTAATCTTGGAAACCACTCCAACTAAATCACCGAAGCAGGGAACACCTTCAAAAAGTAAAACTATTAACGAATATTTCGAAACAAAGTATATGGTAAAGCGGACTCCAGAAAGTAATGTGGATAAGAGTGCGGAGAACCGATCGCCTCATGTAAAATCACCATTTTTTGTAAAGAAATCGCCAGCTTCGAACCATAAAAGATCCGCTGAAAAGAATAATGACTCATCAGTACTTGGCAAAAAACTTTCTAAAGCGTCCAAAACACTCTTCGAAAATGAACCTACATCGGCCGAAAATGCATTGGGATCCAAGCGACAAGATACTAGAGCAATTACTGAGGTATATTTGCTAACGTAAAATTGTCAATTTTGGTATAATGAATGTAATTTTGCAGGGCTTGTTGAAAGATGCAGCTGGTGCTCTCAAAGAACAAAAATCAACGGAAGAATTACAGGAATTAGCTAAGGATTTAGCCAAAGAGCGAAGTAATTTGGAGAATGAGCGTAATCGCCAAGACCGCATGGGTACAGCAATCAACAAAAATATGCACACGGAGTGTCAGGAGCTCCTGAGACTGTTTGGTATACCTTATGTTATAGCGCCTATGGAGGCTGAGGCACAGTGTGCTTTCCTTGAATCTGTGAATTTAACACATGGCACCATTACCGATGACAGTGACATTTGGCTATTTGGGGGCAGAACTGTGTACAAAAACTTTTTCGAACAAAATAAACATGTTTTGAAGTTCGATGCTGATAAAATTAGTCAATCTTTTAACTGTGATCGTCAGAAATTAATACAGTTGGCTTGTTTGGTAGGAAGTGATTATACAACAGGTAAATTTATGTCTACTACTAAAACTCTGGAAAGTTGAAAGATAATTAACTTGAGCACTAATTACAGGTATACATGGTATAGGTACTGTTACAGCTTTGGAAATTTTGGCTACATTCTCAACACCAGCAAAAAAGTTGAATGATTCTGCAGGAAACAATACTAGCTTATCACCTGCTACTATTCTGTCAGTACTTAACCGTTTTCGCGACTGGTTAAAAAGAAATAAAGATTCAACACAGCCGGTTGGTAGTTCTACACTCCTCAATTTGAGAAAAAAATTGAAAAACATAGAATTATTTGATGGTTTCCCAAATCCTGCGGTAAAGTTGAATTTTGAATTTGAATTGAAATATTTATAAATAATTTATTTAAAAATTACAGGTCATTGAAGCATATTTAAGTCCGACAGTTGATGAAAGTAAAGCTTCATTTAGCTGGGGATACCCTGATGTGGATTCAATACATAACTTCACTAAAAAAGTATTTGGTTGGACAACAAATAAGACTGATGATTTGCTTACACCTGTGCTAAAAAGATTGAATGACAAGCAAACACAGTCAAGCATACGTAATTATTTTACAGTAAAAAGTGTTACAAGTTCGTTAAAATTAAAGGTGAGCAAACGAGTCCAGAAAGCCATAGCTACCATGGCTGGGGAAGTAAGCGAGAGCGAAGTTGTAACCAAAGCGAACAAGCAAACAAAACCAAAGGGTCGTAGAAAAAAACAAATTGAAAGTAATGAAACTAAGAAACAGGCAGAAGAACAAATAATAGATACATGTATGTTAGATGGTCCAAGCACAAGTGTTGCTGCTTTGGAGCATGAAAATAAAAAGCGTATGCCGAGAATACCAGAAGCTAAGCAAGTTATTCCGCAACGAGAACATGATAAAGAAATTATGCGCCTGAATAAAAAGAAAGCAATAGCGTTATTGAGAAAATCTACGACAGCAACGACCAGGAGAGGCACAAAGAAAAGTCGTACAGATTAAATGAAAATAAAATTTACAAAGTTTACATTACTTTGTACTTTTATATGATAGCGTTGAAAAACAATTAACGACAAATTAAATTAAAAAAAAAAACATTTATATGAAATGGGTAAAGTAAGGAATATAAAGGCCATGCATTATGCATGTTGCAATTCTCTCAGTCGGAAATCCAGTCATTCTAGTGATGGAGTATTTGGACTAATTACATTTATAGCCGATGTTGAGCAACAGAAAAGACAGAAAAAATTGTGCACTGTGTATGCTTGTACACTAAAAGCTGCAGATTTTTCACTGTAATATATAGAATTTAAGTATATGTATATACACAGCAATTTTATATTCAATTGAAAATATCTTAAAAATTATTATTTTTTGTTATTGTTAAGTTAATGAGTTGTCTGAAATATTTGCATGTAAAGAAATTGGCAAGTACCCGGTGTACAGCGCTGCCCATTGAAAGTAAAATATATTTTCTTTTGTTATATAAACTGCTTTTGTAATTTGTCATAAACTATGCTGTTATTGTTATTGTAACAGCAAAGTATTCCCCGAATTGGTCTTCGGGGAATATTGTGGGAGTGACAGTTCTTTGCCGTATAAAAATCGGGGACGTTTCAGGTATAAGTCGCGGGAACTATTGGATTTTAGTCCCCTCTTATAACAGGCATGCAACAGGATTAGTGAGACGCAGAGGAAAGAAACTAGAAGCCTGTCAAAACACCACCCTCACGACAGTGACAGCTAACATCCTGCCGGCCAGTGCCAGTGTATCATTCCTTAACTCGTAGCATAGATGCTTCGCTGTGCAAGAAATTGCTGCTGGTATGCTGCCGTAGGAGGCACCCCAAAAGGCATTTGCATCAAAAATGGAGTACTCGAATTTAAGACCTGCATTCAGCACCACATATAACAACTGCTGAACAAGACTGCTTACCGATAGACAGTAAAGGTCATTCACAGAGAGTCCGTCAACACCTTCCTAATCTCTTTTCCAGTGAATGGCGTTCTCAGTGTCAAACTACCACCTATTGCAGACAAAGAGCTAGGGCTACCTCGAGAGTTTAGCGCAATACTGTCGCAACTAAGATCTGGATATTGTAGTAGACGAAACACCTACCTATACAGACTTGACCCCGAAATATCTAACGTATATTCTGCTTGCAATGAGTCCCCGAACGACATTAATCATCTCTTTGGTATGAACGAAACGCTACAACAATGACAACATTGGAACCTAAATGTGCTCATTGCCTAAATGGAACCTAAATGTGCTCATTGCCATCAACAACCCCGCTGTGATAACAAAGCTGTGATAACAAAGCGAAGCATAGGAGTCTGGTATTGAACGATAACAAAACGAAATATCTTCTGTCATTAAACAAACAGTCATCCCATTTGGGACTCGGTTCCCACACCACTGTTGACAGTCAACATTTTAGTCGTAGCTAATTGTCTATTTTGAAACCTGTATTAACACCAACAACACTGTTAGCCGGGAGGTCCAACACATAATTAATCTGCCTGGACAAACAAAGACCAATCCCTACAAGACACTCATTCTTGTCCTGATATATGCGGCGAATGCATGGACGTTGGCAATATCTGATAAGTCGGCGTTAGGAGGTTTTGAGAGAAAGATTTTGCGTAAGATTTGTGGTTCTCTGCATGTTGGGTACGACGAATACCGCAGCCGATAGAACTTTTTATAAGCTGTACGAGATATACGGCATTATTGATATAGTTCAGCGAATCAAGATGCAGGGCTACACTGCCTAGGTCATGTGGTCCAGATGGATAAGAATACTTCAGCTCTGAAAGTTTTCTACGCAGTATCCGCCGATGGTAGCAGAGGAAGAGGAAGACATCCACTTCGTTGGAAAGACTAGAAGAAGGACATGCCTGTACTGCGGGAATTTCCAATCGGAAGGAAGGAATGGCACGGTGTCTACGCCAGTAAAAAAAGGTTTAAGCAATTTTCTTAGCAGCAGAAATTCAATTTTAGAATTAATCGGAGATATTTTTATAATTTTATACTTAAGTTAAAATAGCAGTTCTTTATTTTTATTTATTAACATTACAACAAAACTTTCTTTTTTTTAGCATTTGCTAATCGTATTAGACATCTTCGTTACAGAATACATTAAAAACATTGCCTAGTTTAATTTATTATATACATACAAACATAAGTAATTATGAATAAAACTTCACACACACTCGCACATACACACACACACATACAGGCAAAAGTCTCCTTTTTGTACAGAAATGCATTTCAAAATCATATCAACATTTTCGATGTTCTTGATTTAATTTTTTATATTCAATTTCCATGACGTTTCTGGTGGTCGCAATCAATTCATCCATATCATCCTTGCCATATCCTGCCGTAGGAATTTCTGGTAAAATTTGTATGATTGCATGACCTGGACGGAAGAGTTTTTTCTCGCCATTTAGAAAATAGTATTTCGATATAACAACCGGTTGAATAGGACATTGGCTTTGTAGGGCAATATGGAAAGATCCTTTTTTGAATGGCAACAGTGTGTCTTTCGTATTTCGTGTGCCTTCCGGGAAAAGTAATAGCTTACAACAATGATCTTGAATGGCTTTGGACTCTTTCTGCAAAGTGTTGATGGAATCCTTTTTACTAGAGCGATTAATAAAGAGCGTACCCCATAACCAAGCGCCAAAGCCAAAGAAGGGAAAGAAGAGAACTTCTTTTTTCGATACAACCGTTGCACGTCCAATTACTGGCCACAAATAGGCTAATCCTATGGAATTGTAGAGAAAAAAATTAAAATTATATTTATGTACGTACAATAGTCCTGTTCGGTGAGCTGATCGATAGTAATAATTGTTATAAATTTTTATTCAACCGCGTTCGGTGAGGCAAAAACTCAGTAAAATTTGCACCGAGAGGCCATAATTTTGACCTCGATACTGCCTAATTCCTACTGACATTTCTCACCGAAAAGACCTAATATGCATACATACGTGTGTGGAGGTACAAATTAATTCGGCCCGTTCTCAAAAGATGCCTCCACCTGCAAGTTATGACCGATCTTGGAAAGGATTACCTATTTCATTGGTCAATAATAAGTAGTCTGCATCAGCGTCTGCTTCTGGCTACAACTTTGCCTTTTGCCCCTTCGAAATTGCCTGGATTTGCGTTAAATAAATAGTCTTTGCGGAAAGTTTTAAATTTATTTTTTAGTAGGAAGAAAAGTGCTACTTAAGACCATCGAATGCTTATGGCAGTTTATGATGACCAAAAAGTCATGCAGAGGGTGTACTGCTGCGAACTGCTAAAACAAGGCGGAACCATTATCGACAACAACTAATGTGTTTGACAATGCTAGACCTCGTGTAGCTGCTACGGTCGAAAACCACCTCGCAATGCTGCAATGGGAGATCTTACCCCAACCGCTATATTATCCAGACCTTGTACCTTTTGACTACTGGCTTTTTCGACGGATTTGGAGGGTTACCGGTTCGGGTCTTTTGCAGAAATCGATGTATGGTTCAATGATTGGATTATATATCTATATACATATAATTGGCGCTTTGTAACCGCTGAAGCGATTTTCGGCCGAGCTCCTCCTCCACTTTGTGGTTTTGCGTCTTGATGTTTTTCCTACAGTTTATACTAAGCCGCCTCCGAACGGCAGATGGTATTTTTATGAAGAGCTTTATTTCTTAATTTATTATTTATTAATTTATTATTTTGAATAAATTTTTTATCACTTTTTGAATGTTAGTACGACACCAGGATTTGAACCCGAGCTTTCCGAATGGAAGTACGCTATGCTAACACTAACTAATTTTTTAGAGATGGTATTCGAAAAGTATTCACTTCCGAGAGACAATACCTTCAATGGTGCATTTTTTACTTGTTTTTCAATAATAAAAAAAAACACTTTTTTGAACACGAAAAATTGACCGAACTAATTTGTACTATATACATATATATATATATATATATATTGTACTGCATACAAATATTAAAAATTTTCTAAAATTCTGCATACCACATAAATCGATAAAACTTTGATGATTGATGAGCACAACGGCGCCGTGTTCCGTGCGAATGTTCTCGAGACCGCGTACTTCCATTGTAACACCAAGAGCTTTACAAAGTTGACGGCAACCCCAAGCAGGTATTCTGTTAGGAAAAAGATGATGTTATAATTTTTCTAAATATTTTATTATATACCTACATTCATATGCATATGTATGTATGTAAAAAAAATTAATATTAGAAAAATGCATTTTACTTGCACTTACAAGGCATTTCGATAATCGCGCGGTCTAAAAACCATGAATGGTATGCAGATAAGAACGATAGCACCAGAACCTATTGCGAATATAGCCATTTTTAGTTGATACGGTGCCTTTGATGAGAAACTAAGGAAGAGCGCCAAAATACAGGCAATGCCAATCATTTCGCACGTGCAGCTCATTTTTAAACTACTAAATAAAAGAAAAGAAAATAGTTAATTATTCTGAATTCTTTTACCGGAAAATCTTTGTATCAGAGATATGTACCTATTATAACTCATATATGGTATATACTTACTAGTGTTAAAAATACCAAATTTTGAAGATAACTTCAAGCGCAAGTCAAACCTGTTAAAAAAAATATTTTTCATGAGTATTATTAATCATTAGTTATTAATTATTAATTTTCAATATTTATCCAACGATTTTTAGGTTATGTTATATTTTTAATATTATTTGAAGTTGAGTTATATTTGAAATATAATTATAATTTCATTCCATTATTAAAAATATTGCAAAAAAAAAATCTCCAAAAGGTAAGGTAGGCTAAGTTTGGTAGAGGTGAAATATTAATCTAATACGCTTCATAACCGACCGTTTATTATTTTTTCTTATATGCTTCTTCCACGGTGCTGCCCTTCAGGATAAAATTAGTTTTAATTTTCGTAGTTTTGATTCAACATCAAAACATTATTTTGAACGTATCAGCAGGAAGAACAATATAAGAACGCATGCATTGCTGTGCCTGGTAGTACGAAAGTACCAGAGGGAGAGAGATAAATCTATCACAATATATACCGACCAGATCTGTATGACGACTTGAGTTGATTTAATCATGCCCGTCTCTCTGTCTGTTTGTAAACAAACTAGTCCCTCAGTTTTTCCGATATTTCAAGCAAACTACAAACAAACTACAGGTTCAAACGATCATTTGTCCTAATCTGATCAAAACAGAGACGTTAGGCAATACCTTCAGCTCCATTAGGATCGGGAATAACCTTCAGCGCCGTTCGATACCAAACGAGGTTTCAGACAAGATGATTTGTTATCGTGTGACTTCTTTAATTTGTTGCTGGAGAAAGTGATACGAGTTGCAGAGCTGAATAGAGAAGGTACAATCTTCTATAAGAGTATACAGCTGCTGGCGTACGCTGCGCCGTGAGTTTTGCTTTCTCCAGATTGGATAAGAAAGTAAAGCGTATGGGTCTGGTAGTGTTCGATGGCAAGATGAAATATCAACTGTCATCAAACAAACAGTCATCGCATTCGCGAATCGGATTCCACGACACTTTTAACAATAGCTGCTACTTTGAACTGAGTGGGCAATTAAAAAGTAAAGTCCTCTATCGACAAACGAAGACCAAACTCTAGAAGTCGCTTATCTTTTCCATCCTGCTATGTGGTACAGAGGCATGAACGATGACAACATCTGATGAGTCGGCGCTAGGAGTTTTCTGAAGAAAGGTTTAGCGTAAGATTTATGATCCTTTGCGAGTTGAGAACGGCGAATAACGTCGAATCAAGAGACAGCGGCCACATTGACTAGGTCATGTGGTCCGCATGGATAAGAATACTTCATCTGTGAAAGTTTTCGATGCAGTACCCGCTCGTGGAATTAGATGAAGAGGAAGACCTATACTCTGTTGGAAAGGTCAGGTGGAGAAGGACTAGGCCACTTGGTAAAGGGTTTTCCAATATGAGGTTTATTTTGAATATGCTGCTATTACGGTAAATGTTAGTTTTAAAGCTGTTTTTTTTTTGACATTTGACAGGTAACATTTACGCCACTGAAAAAAATGGAAGGATAAATGCTTCAACAACCCATTGAAATTATTAAAATCCACTATAAAAATTTCATAGAAAAATCTTGTTGACTGATGAGACCCATTTACACCTCGATGGTTACGTCAATAAGCAACTCTGTCGCAACTGGAGCTCGGAAAATCCACGATTTATTGTTGAAAATCCTCTCCATCCTCAACGCGTAACTGTTTGGTTCGGTTTATGATCCGGCGGGGTCATTCGACCTTACTTTTTTGAAAATTAAAAAATTTTGTATGCAGAGTGTAAAGCTGCTCGCGGCGGCCGCGGTAAACGAGTGGTTAGCATTGCACACTGCCATTCGGAAAGCTCGAGCTCAAATCCTGGTGTCGTACTAACATCCAAAAAGTTATAGAAAACTAATTTAAATAAAAAATTAAGCTAAATTTTCTAATTGCGGTCGCCCCTCGGCAGGGAATGTATAAACTGGTATAAACTGTAGGTCCTCCATTTGTTGGAAAAACATCAAGACTCAAAACCACAAATCGGAGGAGGAGCTCGGCCGAAAATCGCTTTAGCGGTTACAAAGCGCCAATTATATATAGGTAAAGCTGCTCGCACTGCTCGTTACCCGGGTATCTAGAGCTCTAATACCTTCTACTCAAATATAAACGGGGACTTTATCCATAACTCGACAAGGACAAGACATATGGCCATACTTTTTTTTTGATTAGGTTGCCAGGACTGTTATATGTTTACATGTCAAATTTGAGCGCGATCTGTCACATAGTTTTTTTTTTACGGCACTATAAACAAGACAACCTCGAGTGTGTTTTTCGAATTTTTACTATGGAAATTAACGTTGAGCAAAGAGTTTGTTTGAAATTTTGTTATTCCAATGGAATAAGTGCGATGGATGCAATGAAAATGTTGCAGAAGGCATATGGGGAGTCTTGCCTATCACGTGCACGTATTTTTGATTGGTATAAGTCGTTCAAGGACGGCCGTACATCGCTGGAGAACTTGCCCCATGATCGTCGTCCAGCAACGTCAATAAACGAAGAAAACGTCGAAAAAGTAAAGAAAATTGGCCTACCAGAAGTGTTATGAAGATTGGAAAAAAAGGTGGCATATGTGTATTGCCTCTAATGGTGACTATTTTGAAGGGGATAAAATAAATATTGAAGAATAATTAACCGTTTTTGTTTTATTGAACAGTCTCGTTTATATTTGAGCAGAAGGTACATTTATATACATACTCGTATCCATATACATATATTTACATATGTTATATGTGGATGTATGCTTCTATAATTTTACAAACATTATTTTTCGAGTCTAAGCTTTCGTTTTTAATGGCTAAAAGGTCAACTTTTTAACTAAAATTCACCTTTATTTATGTGCACACATATGTACATATATAATATGTATTGTATATAGTATAAGCTGATAAGTTAGAATATATTTTCACTGCCAAGTTCAAAAGAAAAATGAAAAAACAATTTGAAAATATGCATAAATGTTTTAGTTTGAGATCAGTTCAACGGCATACAAATCGTATGACCAGCGCATCCAGCTCGAGTGCGAGTGTGGCGTGATTGAACTTCCGATTGATCAAGAAGTGGTATACCTATGCTCTCTTGTAAATTAATTGAGCTGATCGTTACTTCTATCCTCTCATAGTATTTGGTAATTTCTCACAGCGAGCGTAGCGTGTGCAGTGCGTGCTACTGCGGAAGGTCATTTAAGAAGTTCGTTCTTAATATGCATACATTCATGCATACATACGTGTACGAGTGGCAGGGAATCAACACAAATTTTAGTAATAATCTGGACTCAAACAACTTTAAAGTGCCACATATTTATTTACTTGAAAATTATTCAAAAAAAAAAAAAAAAATAAAATAATAATTAAGTATTTCGCTCATGCACTTTTAATCTCAGTAGATAACAATACATTTTCTCTGGTATTAAGCATTTGCAAATTGATATATGCACATATAGGGTTACCCATTTCGTGCTTTAAAAAGTACAACGCTGTGTTTTGACATCTGTCAAATTTCACTGTGAAACCAAATATGTGTTGTTTTAGTTAAAATGGATCGCATATCAACCGCACAACACGTTAAAAATGTTAACACCAACTACAAAAATGGTGATTCAAACATGGAGAAGATTGTGGTGCACATAATTCTCCAACTACGCAAGAATTTGGTAACATTTTAAAGAAATTTAAAGAGACTGGATTGGTTACAGATATTGTAAGGCATGTGCCTCATCGTTTTGCTCGTGCCACCTCAAATATCGATACTGTTAGTGAAAGTGTAGCCGAACACCCTAATGTGTATATTTCTCGACGTTTTCAAGATCTGGTACTACGGTTCTTACGGCAAATTATAGCGTATTTTGCACTTGGACTTCCACCTATATATATATATAATTGGCGCTTTGTAACCGCTGAAGCGATTTTCGGCCGAACTCCTCCTCCAATTTGTGGTTTTGCGTCTTGATGTTTTTCCAACAAATGGAGGGACCTACAGTTTATACCAAGCCGCCTCCGAACGGTTGATGGTTTTTTGATGAGGAGCTTTTATTTCATGTCATCAATATACTCAGAGGGGTTGGCATTCCCTGCCGAGGGTCGAGTGTAATTAGAAAATTTAACTTTTTTTTATTTAAAACGGTATTTACACAAGTTTTACCGCAAATTTCAATGCTTCGCCGCGCCCAAACTTATTTACGTATACTTTGTGTTATCGTAAGTTAAAACTTAGCACTTTTTAGGCACATATCAAGGAAATTGTTATTACTAACTAGATTATTTTGAAATGAACGCGCTTGTAATGAACGCAGTATTCAAAAAGCAGCCAAATTTCTGTGCTTTTATATACATACTGTATATGTATATATATGTATGTCTGCATGTGTATGCATATGTTTTAAAGCACAACAGTTCAAAGTTTCCCTTACGCACTAATTGATTAACCTTTGCCTTCTCGGAAACTGAAAATTTCCGAATCCAATGAAACGAAATTATTTAAATGACACTTAGCTTAGAGCTTCTAGTCTACACATTTGTCATCAAATGCCTAATTAATACTGAACACTTTGTACGCAACTTGGGCATTTTTTCGTCAACAATTTACCTTCAAAACATCATACAATTCTTATCACCAAATCCCGCACAGTGGGTGCAAAGTAAAAAAGCTTCTATTAAATTTTGTTTATGTACATTTGTATCTATATGTATATATACATATGTATGTACATACTCGTTTGCCTAGCTCTTTGTTCGACATTACCATTTAAAATAATTTGAGAATATACATATGGTATGTATGTATGTATGTAGCTCTATGCCAATCAATGATTTGAATTGAAAATGGGGTGTTCATATAATTAAAAATTAAAACATCCTATTTTTTGTAATTAAAATTTTAAAACCTAAACATGCAAATACATATTTAACATTAGGGTCTTGCCCTCGTTCACTACCAAACACAAACGCTTCATTTTCTTATCCAGTCTGGAGAAAGCAGAACTCACGGCGCGGTTGTTTACGTGCTGTCGAAGGCTCCATTAAAATTGATGAATAAATGGTCTGGTCTGAAGAAATGATCATTGGCGATGCTCTTTCATGGGCTTATTTCAAGATTTGGCTCATGTTCAATGGAGGATTTATCTGGTGGTATTGTTGTTGTAGCTGCTTCGTTAACCCCGCTTAGGGACAGGTTTAAAATCAATCTAAATCACCGAGCTCATCTAATGGGAGGTGCCGTTTCGACGGGATTGGGCCAGAGGGAGAGGAGTCGGCTTAAGGGGTCAGGTGAAGAGGTGGTTAGTATCGTGCGGAGGCTCTCCACACGCTGGGCATACGTTGGGTATGTTGGGGTCGAGCCTGGATGGTGAATGGCGTTGAGTGCTTGTCTGTATGGCGTCCTGTCCAGCAGTTGTTGCACATATTCCTCCTCAACCCATAGCATAGATGCTTCGCTGTGCAAGTGATGCTCCGGCGATATCAGGAGGTTTCCTGTCGCGGTCCTGAGGGCAGTGTTCTGACAAGCCTGTAACTTCTTCATCTGCGTCTCGTTCGTCCCCGGCGCCCAGATCGGTGCCTAATTGCTTTATAGGTTGCCAGCAAGGTTTCTTTATCTTTACCCCAGGTGCTGCCGGCTAGCGCTTTGAGAATTTTGTTGCGGCTCTGGAATTTTGCGGCTATATTCCTTCGTCCAGCCCTTCGTCCAGCTGGTGAAGAGGGTAGCCGAGGACTTCATCGATTGTATCTTAAGTTGTCTTGCAGTGAAGAAGTGGGACAGGTCGGCGAGATAGCAGTTCACCCTCGAACAAAGGTCATCAATATCCTGGCCAGACGCCAATATCCTACAATCATCGGCCTACGAAGTTATGGAAACTCCTTCTGGTGGAGAAAGGAGCTTCGAGATATAGAAATTAAACAATAGTGGGCTGACGACACCACGCTGCGAAACCCCTTGTTTAACTTTCCTAGGTTTCGATGTTTCACCTCGAAATATTACCGATGATTGTCGACAACTCAGGTTGCCAATGATCCATCTCTGCAACCCCGGTGGTAATTACGATGCCTCAATGTCCGATAGTAGCACTAAATGATTGACAGTGTCGAAAGCTTTTGACAGATCCAGTGCTACCAGGATAGTTCGCGCGCAGGGTCGGTTTTGGTTAAGGCGATTGACTATCTCAGTGTTTATGACGTTTAGTGCTGTTGTGGTACTGTGCACTTTCCGCAAGCCATGCTGATGTACTGCTGGACGCAGATAGTGAAAGTCGGAAACAGCAAGGCCTCAAGTGTCTTCGCTACTGGGTAGAGGAGAGTTATCGGCCGATAAGACTCTCCTATGATGGCTGGTTGCCCCGGCTTTTTTCATATATTATAACTTATTTTCTATAATCAACCTGCTGCTAACCACTGAGCTACTGTGGTTACCTACCAACCAAAAGCGACATGCAGACTAGTTGCGTCAAAAGAACTTCAACTTTCGAAATTTTAGAAAAGTTGTCTTCGGACGAGTTTCAAAAAGACATACAATAATTCAATGGTTGGTTGGTTAAAAGAGGAAATGAGGACCTGACTGCGAGCGGCCACACCTAGGCCATTGTGCAGGCTCATTGCGCTCCCCGGTGTATTCCATTAAGGCGTTTGCGAAAAGTTTACTCGATTTTATAAATTTATTAAGTTTCTTCCAACCAATCGTGTCCACCTTTGTGACTGCTTTTAAAAGTAGTGCTCAAGCATTTCGTCATACTCTCTGCATGTTCTGCACACCGCCGATTCTATTTTACCTAACATATGGAGATTTCAGGCGTAGGTGTTCCGTTAAAGAATGCTAAGTTCTCTTTTGCTTAATATAGGTAATCGTTTGGTCTGTGTAATATCCACGCTGCCCAGAATCGTTCGATTCTACAATAACTCTCCGAGCTGTCTAATACCAGAATGATTCTTTATCGTATGTCTAACTCCACCTAATGTTGGGGAAAATATGCCGATGCTATTGCCATCATTGGCCTCAGCAACTACGCCATTAGTTCTGCTTCACCAGATTAGGCAAAGAATTGAAGCGAATCGGTCAAGGTGAAATATCGCCTGCCCAAAAACAAGCAGCATTAATAATAATGTCAGTACCACACTTGTCAGCTAATGCTCTTTCGACTATGTAGGCAATTGATAAGTAAAGTCCTTTATCGACGAACAAACCATTCCCGCATTGCTACATGGTGCAAAAGCGTGAACGCTGTCGACATCCCACGAGTCGACTCTAAGAGTTTTCGAGACATTGATACAATATATGTAGCTTAGCGATAAAGAAGCAGTGACTACGGAGGAAATCACTCCTCAGTAGTAATGCAATTATAGTCAAATTCGGTATAAAGGATTATGAATCCAGGTCCCTCCCCACTTTATGCTTATCAAACTCAACGAGTGCGACTGCACCACGTTTAGGCTCTGCACCTACAAATTAACCAATTATGGTTAATATTTATATTGCAGTACAAGGTGCTACTTATTAATTGCTTTTTTTATTGCTCTTTTCCATAAATTTCGTGTGGTAATAAACCGTGTATAGAGCAATGTGCAAAACAATTTTTAAATAGACTATGTATTATTATTATTCATTAAACAATAAAAAATTTTTTTTTTGCTGTACGTTATCAGAATGACTTATCTGTGTGATTCACGTAGAAGAAGGTATCGATATCAGAAATGCGTGTCCACCTTTACCCTTATCTAAATCGTTAGAAAACAATTACATATTATAGATATACATATGTACAAATACATTTTTTATTTAAATAAACACCCATATGTAGTTACATACATATATATTCCCTTGCAATACCAGCTGCGAATGGAAAGGCCTTGGAAGCGCACCGGTGAAACGAAAATTCAGTTTATAACTGAAAATTACCATGGCGACGTCATAACAACAAAGGGAAAGTTCGACGTCGACACACAGCAGACAGCCAGGCGGCCAGGAATACCAAACTGTAGTGAATAGAGGCTGCCCACCTCGCAACATCGCGGTCGGCTCCAACATATGCGACAAAAAAACAAAAGGTCGAAATGTGCGTATATGAAGAGTTTGAGAAGCTGCTCGGGAGGAGTAATAGTTGAAAATTCAAGAAAAAGATTCGGCTACTTAAAGAAGGTTTCTAGACATGGAGGGCACACTACACCAGCCTGCTGAGTGGCAGTGAAAGTGACACACCCAAAGTTGGTGAACCCGGATCCCTATTCGGTAGTAATGGAAAAGACTTTCCAATACCCGACTAAGACGAAGTTCGAACAACAATTACACCCGTTTAAAGAATTGTCAATATATCTAATCTAGCGTATAGCTATATGCCTTAAACGCCTGTGTAAACTGACACTGGAAAATATCAAAAGCTAAGTTAGAATAGGAAGGGATATCTCCGAGTAGCTTGATACCAGAATGGCTTTAACAACCACACCGTAAGTTCTGCTTTCTCCAGATTAGATAAAGAAGTGAAGCGAATGGGTCTTAAAGTGAACGACGAAAAGACGAATTATCGCCTGTCACGATTAACACCAATAATAATGTCAGAATCACACTAGCACGCAGATGCAGATGCTAAGTTCTCTCTCGACTAAATGAGGCAGACATCTCTACGATGTCGGCATACCAGGAGTCGACTGTAGAAGTTTTCGAAACATTGACTACACTGGCTGGTTCAAGCCGAACGAATGGGGGAAATTACTCAATCATTAAAGCTATTCGTTGCAGTACCTGCTGGTCGGTGGATGGGAACAGAGTAAGAGAAAGACATCGGCAGTTCCCTGTGCACTTCTAAATTTGCTGGATGGTTGTTAGGGAGGTGCACAAAAAGGGCTCATAAATAAATGAACTAGTTCTGAACCCTTTTTCATGAGCACTGTAAATCTTTGGTATGCGTATTGATGTTTTTCTAACAGATGGAGGGACCTACAGTTTATACCAAGCCGTTTCCGAACGGCTGATGGTTTTTTTGTGAAGAGCCTTTATTTTATGTCAAAAATATACTCGGAGGGGGCGACCGGAATTAGAAAATTTAACTTTGGTCGGACCATGACTCGAACCCTGGTCTTCCGAATGGTAGTACGCAATGCTAACCTCTCGGCTATCGCGGCCGCCATATAATTTAATAAAGTTTCTTAGCAAAAGGTACAAAGCATATCCAGAAAGTAAGTGTACTGAGGGCCCCATGGCCGGAGGGATTTTATTTAATGTCATGTTGTCGACAAGGTAGTTTAGCCAGACTTCTGTCATTTGCAACGAGACGGGTTCGAGGTCAGTGCATTGAGACCTGCCGCCGCAATACCACGTTTCGTGGACAATGTCAATCCGGTGCCCCGCCAAGTGCGAAATATGCCGCTTCAATCCTTATTTCGTTTGGTGGAAAAACCTCCGTTTGAGATTAATAATAAGGTAAAAAACTGCATATACTATGAGGGATCCCAACAAATTGCGGAGTGTGATTCAGAACAAGAGTTGAAAGGCATGCTGAAAAAAAGTGTCTGCCTATTGCACGTCAACGACAATGCCAAACCACACACAGCCAATGCAACGAAGGAACTGCTCGTGCTCGCCTGGTTTAAATGGGATGTCCTGAACCATCTAGCGTATTCTCCTGATCTAGCACCTTCAGATTCCTATCTCTTTCTTTACCTACCTGTAGCTGCGTATAGGTAAAAAAATATAAATAAATAGAAAAATTGATACCCTGTTTCACCAGCAGCTCAGAGAGGAACGGTGACTATATAGAAAAATACCTTAAATTATATACTAAAGTATTACGTAACTTTTTTGTTGAGATAGATAAAAAATACAAAAATTTAGTACACGTACTTTTTGGTTATGCCTCGTATACTCCACTGCAGTACACTTTCCAATGTCTCTTGCTAAGAAATGGTACAGATCTCTTATGCCAAAAAGACTACCGTGTCGGTTAAACGGCTGGCAGTGACTTCAAACGGCACTACGCCAATCAATTGTAATCAAATTTCACAAGGCTAGCGTGATGTGCAAGCAAAAATTACAGAAATCACATGAAGCTCAGCTGCATTAGCTTTCCCCCTCCTCAGTCGCTGTCCATAACATGACGTCCACGGAAAGCCCATTATACTAAATATTCATTATCGGGTGTGCAAAAAATTGAATCGTTTGACTTTATGAAAAAACAGCCACACCCTAATATGAGAAAATTTATTTCCTTTCGTGCAACACGTGTGTTTTTCATTTCGTCTTCGGTACAATAAAATTTAACAGAAACCACATAATAATATCCTTTTCCTTCTGACCTACTGACAAGCAACCACCACCAGACAGTAACTTTCATAGAAATTAAAGCTTTTTAAGCGCACTTAATAATTTATTGAACTTTTTTTTAAACCTGATTGGTAATTTTGTGTTCATTTTTACTACTTTTATATATTTATGGTACATACATACGAGTACACACCTGCCAACTCTGGTACTTTACATGTAGATTTGCTACTGGATAACTCATAACTATGTTTTAAAGAGTTTTTTTTAATTTGATAATGCAGTTTGTTTGCTTAAATCATCGTTGCATTGGCTATTCATGTATATATCTACATATATGAATTAATTTATATTTATATTTAAATACACGCCTCTATTGAAAGGATATACAAAAATTGGAGCGGAAAGTTTCGGACGAATCTACTCCCAAAGTAAAATTCACTCTTACAATATGCACTTATTTGCAAGTCATAACAGTTAAAAAAAAATTTAAATTTTTTCAGGATAATGCAAATACAAAAAATGAAATAACAATCCAATAAATGTTATGTACTTGCATATCCACAACACAGTTTGAAGGTTCGCGATAACGATTGCCGTATTACTGATTAAGAAACCGATACGTGCAGGCTACGCATACTCCAATTTCTTATGTATGTATTTGTGTACGTACCTATATGCGCTTTTGAAGTTGAAAAATCAATTGGACACACATTCATCCCAGCCAACCATTTTAAGAGCACTCTGAAGCAAAGACTTCTAAAAGAGTTCGACTTAAGCACTCCCATAAATTATTCGTTCTTATGCTAAAGATCGTCATCGCCAGGGAAAATTTCGTTATGCCGTTTAGCGTCATCGTCAACAGTATCCTTCAGCGTAATAGACGAAGCAGAAATTAAAGCGTATAATGACAGCGTTTAATTTGAGATTCTTGTTACAGACCAAAAAAGAGTCAAAAGCCACCGGCGGAGGGGTTTACAAGCAGATGGTATTGACTCCCTTGAAGAATCTGTTGCGAATTTGATGGGATTCGTAGAGCTGTTAAATCCATCTGGTTCTATACTTGCTGTGAATGGTGATAATAATGAACCACAGCGCGACATTAGCAGCTACAATACGTCAACAGATTCAGAGAGAGTTCATGAAGTGTCAAACGAGGAATCTTCTCAAGGATTGCATAGTTGTATTAGGTATGTGGCAATTGCCGGAATTTCGCACTGTATAAATTCGACAACGATGGCCACAGTACCAGCTCGACAAAAAAAGGCAACAAAAATTATAGAAAATTAATTAACTAGGTCCCGTCATTTGACGCATACCACAAATGCGAGGAGGAGCTAGACAGAAAATCGCTGCAGCGGTTACAAAGCACCAATTATATATACCATATAGGCGCCATATGATATTAATTTCCCATTTTGATGATTTGCGGTATCAAAATTTATTTGGCCAATCTAGCCAAAGGGTTACCTGCGTGCACTACCTTTCACCAAACACTTGGTACGAGGTCCGGTCTATAAGGTGGCTGCATAAGAACCTCTCAACTAAGTACTTGAAGCTTTTGGTGAGTCACTATCGATGTGTGTGGTCTGGCGTTGCCTGCTAAAACATAACTTCCCATCTGCAATCCAAAGCCGGACGCTTCTGGGTGATTGCTTCCTTCAGACGGTCTAATTGCTGACAGTAAAGGTTCAAATTAAGTGTTTGGCTGTAGCTCATAATGGATGATTCCTTTGATAGCTGGCTTGGAGGCCGGCTCACTGCCCTTCAATTGCGACCAAATTCATTTGACGTTGCTGCAAGGGATACACTTTTCGTCACCAGACACTATCCGTTCCAGAAATGGGTCGATTTTGTTACGATTTAGCAACAATTCGTGTATGGAAATTCGATCCATGCAATCGAAATCGCGCTCGCATGATGGCCAGACTCGACAATTTACTTTATTTTATGGACATTTTCGACAATTGGGCTTCCATACCGTGGAACATCTTTTATATAAAAAACTATCGGATTATTGTAAATGTTTGACTGTTACAGTATCAGGACCATAAACACTATCCTTATTTTCAGCCTACACGTTATGTGATATAATCGATCGAACCGATGACAGCTAAATGATCAATACATTACAAAAACACACTCTCGTATTAAGCTTCGTTAAAATTTCTCAAAAACTGAGAGATCCGTTTGCGTTCAAACAGACGGACGGATAGATAGACAGACGTACATGGCTAAATCAACTCAGGTCATCATTCGAATCATTTCGGTATAAATTTTGATGGGTCTTTACTTACATACTTCCGTTCATGAAAGGTATTAGTTCATTTACGAATCCTTCTTTTTATACTTCGAAATAACTCCATGGAATTTATATTTAATGAGTTTCGTAAAGGTTTCTAGGCTAAGTTAGAATTTTGTTCCAGAAAAGCACTCAAGTTAAGTTAAATTAGACTGGTTGACATCTTGAGAAGTCTCACATAGATAATAACCAAAGCCCTGTACTTCTTGCTGTGTCCTTTTAGCGAATTGGAGTTGGCAGCTTGTTCTTTTGCATCTTGCCGATTGAGTTAGATTAGCTTGTCAGTATGATTAGACTTTGTCTACTGAGCGCCACACATATTACGTGTTACACGTTCTTCACAAGTTCCCTGCATTTGTTCTCATCAAACAGACTTAATTTGATGTCAGCTGACGCCAACAGGCAATGCTTTAGCTACTGGCTTTGTGAGCTTCACATCATGTAAGTTGCCAAAGTCTATAAGCTTGACGATCTAAGTGTGTTTATTGTTCAATTCTCTAAGGGGAACTGGCAAGACCATCCCAAGTTCCGTTCATAAAGGACTTCATCTTTAGCCAATAGCTCTGGTACGCAATTAAGGTGCACTTTTCTTTTCTCCGCCAGTTTTTTAATTGCCTCTTTATATAGTTCAACCACCACCGACTTAGTGAAATAGGAAAGTAAAGCTTTAAAGACCACTTGACTATCCATCTAAATATTAATTCTCAGCAGCAGCAGCTTTGCCTGAATAACCTTTTAATCTGTGGTTGAGCATATTAACTGTCGCTTACATTCCGTCAATCTCTTCAGAGCCATATGTAAATATATTCAACACTTTGTTCGCTTGAGCTTCTAAGTCAGACGCGGGATAATGTAGTAAATTCTAGTCCTTAAGATCGACGCTATATTACTGTGCCCGTACGTTCCGTTTCTCAGTTGATTTGTGGCATGTAGCCTCGAGGTATCTAGGGATGCTCTGTGTTTGGTAAAAGCTTCGCCGGTTTGTTGTCGATGGTAGGAAAGCACTCAAATGAAATTCAACTGCCTCGTACCAAGGCATGAGTTATTTCCATATAAGAGCCTTGAACCGAAAATTTTACGAAAAAATGTTCACTGGATATTCGGGGAAATGCTCGCAAATTGCCACGGATAAGATTACATATTCAGCTTTATAACATCTGAAGCGATTCTCGGTCGAAGTCGCCTTCGAATTTGTGGTGTGCGTGTTGATGTTTTTCAAACTATAGGGACTATAGGGACCTCCGAAGTGCTGACGAAATTTTTCGAGGAGCTTTTTGCTTCATGTGAGATATACACTCCTATGAGTGGCACACTCTAGCGAGGTTCGCAATTAAATTTCTCTATTCCAGTACTCACTAGCCGCCACAACTAAGTATTAAGAAATAAAAAATAAAATGTCATATACATATATAAAATTAACTGAGCTTGACACTTATCGGTTGCTGGGAGATACTTGTACTTATACATATGTATCTATATATGTATGTATGGTAGGACCTTCCATTGAACAGATAGTACTACAGGTGTGCACTGAATGATGTTTTGGGGGTAGTTTTTAATGTTTTATTTTGTCTACAAATGTGGAACACACACACACATGTTGAAGAGGAAGAGCCAATAAGTACTTATGGTGTTTTTATAGCCGGCTGTTCAACTTTTCGTGTTTTTGTTGCTAGTATTTTTTCTGCAATCTTTGCTCGTTTCATTAAGTTTTGCTCTGATACGAGTAAATAAGTAACCACCTACCCTAGTCATCCCCACGAAAGAAAATATAGAAATGACGTGGGAGCCGATTTGCGATTGCGATTTCAGCTTGTTTGAAATTAGGAACCAAGGCGTCATCTTCTCTGAAACCTCGTTTGGTATCTAGCGAATGGGAGAAGTTCTTTCCGGGGATACCAAATTCAGATATAGTGGGGTAGAGGCAGCAGTTTGAGTTTCACACAGTACGTTCGATGCGATATTAAGTCGGCCCCGATTGCCAGCTTTTCAAGCTCTTCAAACTTATGCATTTCGGCCTTTTTTTTTTGTCTGCTCATGCGCCTTGCTTCCCTCTTTAGTTCTCGGTATCTATCCCATCTTGCATGTGTAGTGATCGAATGCAACGTTCCGAAACAGCCAGCTCGTTTTCTTTCAATCCTCAACGTACCAGCTGTTTTTGCGACCTTTTCCATTCGTTTTGTTTCCAGCTGTACGTAGGGAGCACAGTTCTCTTATACCGAGTTGCTTATAAGAATTCTCAGAGAGGAGAAGTGCAAGTTAAATAAAAATAACTATTCGGATGTCTGTTGTGATTTGCAGCTTTTCGTAGTTGAACCTTACTTATGTTTGTCGACGCGCGTTCTTTTCTGCACTGAAGCTGGTGCGTATCTTTACTGGTACAAGATATTTGAAAAACTTCGTTTTCTTCGATGGAGTCTTTCTTGCAGCACGAATCCGAAACGCGTGCCTTTATATAGCCGCTGCAGTAAATCTCGTCTCTATCCTTGGACCACCCATTGCACCTCTTGGGTGGCGGTGATGTCAAGCTTTATTCTTAGGAGTAAATTAATGAGCTGGGCAATCGCCTACTCCCAATTAAGAGTTCAGGCATTCCAGGTGAATGCCCCTAAATAGCGTACAACCTCGCTGGGCGGGTAGGTTTAAATTTAGCACAAATTTATACAGCGAGCCGCTTTCTTCAAAACCAGTGCCGGCTCGGAGTCTGAGGAACAATTACTGCAATTTGACTTCACTGAATCTTTAAACCTAACTTGTCAGAGTGGCGTATACTGGTGGTATGGGGTTATCCATTTCATGGTTTCAACTACTATTTTCCGACTACTCAAGCAATTTGTAAAATTTTAACAACATCATTTTGCTCGTGCCACCTCAAATATCGCTGCTGTAAGTGAAAGTGCAGCCGAAGGCCCGAATGTGTCTATTTCTCGATGTTCTCAAGAGCTGACACTTTCTTATGGCGTATTTTCCACTTTGAATTACACCTACATATATCCATATAAAGTCCTGCTCACACAACAACTGAAGCTGATCATTCATAACGCCGTACATATGTATGTACATTGGGTAATTGAACAACAAGCAGAGGACGTCGATTTTTCGAACAAAACTTTCTTCAGCGACGAGGAACATTTCTCACTCGAGGGATACATAAATAAACAAATTTGTCGGCTGCGAGGCTCCAAGAATCCTCAAATGATTAAAGAGAGATAATTTCATCCGAAAAAACGTACTGTCTGGTTAGCTCCTTGGTCTGGAGGTGTGATTGGACCTTACTTCTTTGAAAAACAACAGCGTCGAAACTGTCACTCTCAATTCGGAGCGTTATAGTGGTAGGATAACCGACTTTTTGGTCTGCAATTGAAGAATGCGACTTGGACTACATATACATATACATATGTGGTTCCAACAAGATGATATCACACGCCACACAACACGATCTCTCGTCTTGACGTAGTCAATTGGCCAGCGATTCGTTCGATTTAATACCGCTGGACCTTTTTTTCGTGGGGCTACGTGAAATACCTTGTTTATGCGGATAAACCTTTAACTATTGACCGTTTGAAAACCAATATTCGGTTGCCAAAAAGTGGTGGAAAATTATCTAAAATGGATCGAAGTTTGCAAATAGCATGCGAGCCGTCGAAAGCCTGAACCAAAGACTTGATAAGCATAGGAACAAACCGAATTGATTGCGTTTTCAGCATAGCACATCAGCTTCAAATGTTGCCAAAAGAAGCAGCTTGTGCAGATATACGAACTAGTAATAACTGTTATAAAGCTCCCGTGCAAATGA
Organism: Ceratitis rosa; assembly: GCA_037013455.1. Taxonomy (NCBI): domain Eukaryota; kingdom Metazoa; phylum Arthropoda; class Insecta; order Diptera; family Tephritidae; genus Ceratitis; species Ceratitis rosa. The sequence continues at coordinate 39,345 of JAWMAG010000421.1, read as the reverse complement.
GTATTCGACCATTTCTTATTGTCATCCCGTGAAATATGGTGAATGCTATGTATCGACCAATTTGTTCGAGATGTGTTGACAAGGATTCGTGGTGAAATAATATTTTCATATCTCGTAATTATTTTTTGGAAATTACCATATTATCTTTACGTTATACGTTCCTTTAATACGATGTTATCTTTATATTATACGTTCTCTGCAAAATACGATATTATTATGGAATTATACGCTTTTTCAATGTAGATAAAAATTTAAATGAAACTGGAATTACAACCGGATATCACTTTTGAATGAAAAAGCTTCTAAACAAAACAAATGGGTGGGTGACGCAGAGATCTAATAATTCTTAGATTCTCTGTTCTCATTATTAAATATTCTCTGCTGAACGGTTGAAGCAATTTGGCAGCACTGGAATAAAATTACCGTTTGTTTAATAATCGTGAATTTTAAAATTTTCCTGTTATATTTTCTAAATTTGAAAAATGTGAATTTTGACAAGGCGCTTTTAGAAATTATACAGATATTAATTTCAGAATCTTCGAAATAATTTATTCATAATATGTACTTGTACATACAGACATATTTACGTACTAAATGTGGTATATAAATTCATAATTATATTATATGCAATAATTCACTCTATAACTAATAATTAAATTTAAATAGCTTAACTTAGCTCCTAAGATTTCATGAATAAATGCGTTATATATCGGCGCAGGTTGATAATGACTCCTCCTATATACCGTTACGGTCTTCAGGGCGTGTCTCACTGTAAAATCCCAGATTCATGGTAGGCACTAATTGGCTATAGAAAGACATATCGGACGCAGTCGGCCGTTGCTGATTGCTGGATAAATCCTTTGGTGCCATTGAAGGTTGAATTGGTGGCGGTCCAGCTACACCGGATGGTGTTGTGACTAAATTGAGAGCACCGGCAGTATTAGGTCCGCCTGCTAAGCCCAAAATATTAGTTGTAGGCGCATTTGTTAATCCCGCCGCAGCACTGATAGCAGCCTGCGTAGCTATTGCCGCATTCTGTTGTAATTCATGCATTTTCATGTGTCTTTCATACTCATCGTGTTTGGAGAATAGTGTACGACAGATATCACAAGGATATTGCGGCGCATGGAATTCCAATTCATGACGGGCGAGTTTCTCGCGTCGATTAAAACCTTTACCGCATTGCTTGCATGTGAACAGTGTATCTAGATGCAGTGCTTGATGTCGTTGTAGGTCACGTTCGCGAGTGAAGGATTTCTGACAAATAGTGCAAGTGAATGAGCGCGAGTGAGATGATTTGTGGGACGTCGGCTTCGGAGGTCGTTGTTGAAGCTGCGCCGCTAATATACTATGCTGGCGATATTGGTCCTGCGATGGTGAAGATTGTGCCACCTCCGAGTCACCATATGGATTCACTGCAACAACCATGTTTTCTGTTGGTACCGCAGCACTACCATCATCAGCTCTTACACTACTTCCATTGCTTTGATTGAGTGAAAATTGCGTATCTTGCCGATGTTGTGTTTGTTCATGTATATGAAGTTTATCTTTACGGGTGAAAGTACTTGGACAACGACTGCACTGAAACGTCTTGGAATTTGTATGCGAACGTATGTGACGCATTAGCTCCGGGGCACTGGAGAAAGAACGTGGACAACGAGTGCACACATGCGGCTTAACACTACTGTGTATGCGTATATGTTTTGTCAGGTTGGTATTACGTGAGAAACTCTTAGCACAAACTGGACATGAAAACGGTCGAACCCCAGTATGCACAATTGTATGCTTCTTTAAATCCGAACGACGGCAGAAGCCTTTCTTGCAGAAAGCACATACGTATGGTCTTTCTGGATCATGCAATTCCTTGATATGATATATTAAGTTTTGGCGACTTGATGTGCGTTGTGAACAGAAGCTACAAACGTAGGGTGCTGCACTGTCATGTTGTGACTCGTGTTCTTGACAATCTACTTGCGTAGTAAACGCCATATCACAATACTGACAAAGATATGTATTTTTAATTATTACTTCACCACCAATAAATGAATCGTTGCCGGGTACAGCAAATGAGGAAGAGGTATCATGCGACGGCTGTGAGTTTTCTATGTTATTCAAAACATCCATGGGTGTGGGCAATGTTGACATTGCATGCGAGTTCTCCCTTACATTCCCCGGTTTATGTGTTGAATTCGAAACTGAATTAGGTACCGGCGGTATTGATGACATTTGCTCATCAGCCTCGGAATCCGACTCCATAGAAAATTCATCTTCTGAGCTTTCGTAATCTTGATTGGGGTCAATTTCAGTAATAATGCAGTCATCTTCAGGCTCAAAATCGCCAGGATTACCATTAAGGCCTGGTCGTTGATCTGCACTAGTTCTAGTTATGCTACTTTGCTCTAACCAACGCTGCAACTCAGTCTCGCATCTCTGCACATTTTCCCTAAAATCAGCAAATGCTTCTATTGTGGCAAAACAACGTTGGCATATGCTACTCGGTAGCGCTGATGATTGTCGAAACTGCAGAGAGAAAGACTTTGTTATATCATTGTAAACCACAATGACATTCACTTTGCTCACCTTTACGCCTAACAAATCAAACAAACGGTCTACCATCGGTATTTTATTTTCCGCCACTTCATTTTCAGGGGCATCCACTATAGCTGTCTGTGTAGATTCCTCCTCAAATATATTTACAATACATTTATCATGGCGCAAACAAAGGCGGCAAAGACGAGTGCCACTGTCCACAGCTGAAGGCTCTGCTGGCGCAGCAACGACTTCGAGATCTACCATAGCCTACGTATTTTCTATCTAGCAACCGTTTTTATTTCACAACACTTTTTCTAAGTCACCAATTAAAGTTCTTCTCTGTATTTCTTTTAAATCGTACGCTACTCAGTTTATCCTCACACAATTTCTTGTCGACAGTAAATAGTAATAAATGAAACAAACGCGTCGCTTAAATAGGCAAATATTACGCGAAAAAAATAAATTACGACAGAGTTGTTAGCAAGCACAGGGTTGTATTTGGACATGGCCAGCTTGTTTTTACACTGCGACTGTACTTATGTATTTCCGTAGCATGCATAACTAAAATTAGTATTTCATGCGTCACGATCCTTCGTACATAAGTAAAAGTTTGTCCATAAAAATGCAATGTCACTTGGAAGGTTCGTACAAAATATTTAAACGGCTGAATGACGTGATGTATTGCATCCAGACCGTTGGCGGTATTTACCGTATTTATAAAACCAGACATAGGTGGAGGTTGTGGAAATACGATTGCCAAATAATCAAAACATTTTTCATTGTTCACTATCGGTAGCATTCCATGGCAAAATGCGAGCAATAATTGGGTATATACGAGTGGAGGTGGATATCCCAGCAGTTAGTAGCAACACCGGTGTAAGGTGAAGTTATTAAACTGTTTAAAAAGTGTGGGTTTGCAAGCGAGTTTTATTTTACAGTAAATAGTTCTGTGGTAGTTAATTTATAAAAACCGTTACAATACTGTGGTAAAAATGCAAGCACGAATATCGAATGAAATAGGGAGACCAATAACTACAGCATATTCCAGAGCGCGTCTATCGAGTGTTCGTTACCGAGATTTCCGAAAGAAAATCTTTTAGAAGACACATGCGAATAATCTGTAGTTATATAAGGGCGAATTGTTAATTGTGTGCAGAGCTCGTTAGTGTGTTTAAAGTTGAATAAACTGTATATTAATAAAGAGCTATATAGGTAATAAACTGTGTGTTTCCAATAAAGAAGCTGAAAAACAAAACTTAGGACTTTAATTTAATGATCCAGTCATCGAGCTCAACGAATTTGAGAAATCATCGAGGTTTATTAAGCCAAAATCGGTACAATACATTTTTTGGTACAACCCTAATTAATTTTCGCTATTTTTTACGCTCTAAAAATGTTAAATAGGTCAAATCTACCGGACATCCTATTAGCAAATCTGGATGCTAACGGACAACAGGGGTCGCTATCAAATGTTTTATGGCACAATAATTTTGAAGAAAAAGACATTTCCCGCTAACCACCGGAAATGTGTGTATAGTGTTTAGTGCAAAATAAAATCAAAGAAAATTCAACGCTGGAGCCGTGTGTGGTCTGCAATCGTTCCTGGAACACATATCCCGCAACGTGATAAATACTTGTACGTAATTTGTAAAACGCTTAGTAAGTATACATATAAATATGGATTAGAGTTTCCACACAGAACAGTTGAACGCCCATTCACATCATGCCGTTTGCGGGAAGGAATGCAGCAACGGTAAATAAGTTAATTATATATACATACACATATGAAGTTATCGCATCTGAGCTCATTTTGCAAACGTCTACAATTCTTCCGTTTTGCAGCTGATATAGCACAATAGTGGGCGCGTGTATCCACCACAGTTATCTATCCATCATATCAAGAAAGAAAAAGAAAACGAAAAAAGAAAGACAATGCCAATGAAAAGCGATCGACGGTTGAACGATAAGTGTCTGTAGAGCAAGTGGTCACAAGTGATGCAATTAAATGCCACGCACGTTGTATAGCGAGCAACCTTTTAAGGATATTCAATTATAATTCGATTAAAATGCTTCACACATGATCATGATTATGGAGCAAACAGGTAGCGATGACGTCTATTAAATGGCAGGAGGCATCACAAGAAATCGATGCATCAGCTGAGGCATCCTGCTGTGACACATCGCTATGTGCCAATATATGTACATGGATGGATGATGGTGTAGCATGAACAAGAGCATACGCACATATTTGTAAAATATCCAATTGTAGCAGAGTGTGTGTGTGTACACATACATATGTATGTATGTACCTATACATATAAAATAGTGCTTTAATGTTGTCACTTGAAATCAAACCATAAATGATGGTTGTCCATGACATGCTGTATCAGTGCAATGAACGAATTGAATTGACGAATTTCCCATCAAATAAATACACATACATACATACACGTATAAATGTGTAAAGTGCAGATGATAGTTAGCGCGTGTGTGTTAATGCGTTCGAAAGTGTGCATATTTGAAGAAGTAATTAATATCGAACTTTTATTGATACTCAACGCACGATTGAACTGACAACTTTATCTCGCAAAATATTGCAAAAAAATATGTACATATGTGCATATATTAAAAAATGAGTCGAGAAATAATCAATGAAGAACATGACGCGGAAACAGTTAATTGTTGGTAAGTGAAATAATTTTATAATAAATAATTAATATAATAACTCCACTTCGAGTTTAACTTTCCAAAAGATAGAGTGGACCCCACCATAGTACCATAGTACTGCCTAGTTGTTTTTATTTTGCGCTTGCATAGCAGTGGCTTATGTACCGCTGAATGTTCACTACGCGGAGACCGAGAAACTTTCGCCTGTTAAGCCCTCACACTCTCTGCCGAAGTTCTTCGGAAGCTTTGTGTCCTGCTAACCCTACTTTAAAAAGTCCTAAAAAAAATCTTAACATTCTAGTGGATTAATGTATCTCTCTGGCGAAATGAGTTCTATAACCGTACCAAAGTAGTTTTTGGTGAATGTTGCGGCAGTGACAGTAATTGGCCGGGTCGTTCCGGTATAAAGTCGCCGACTATCGCGACAACTATTGGGGGTAAATTCTTGAACCCCTGACATGCACGAGTTGTCTTATTAATTGTCGTAGGACCCGCTTACGCGACTATAACCGAGTCAACAAAAGTGGAGATCTTCCTCTTTCTCTGCTTCCATAAATGAGTACTGTGTTTAATATTTTTAAAACTGGAGAGTCTCGCTCACTCCTACTCAGCACAGATGATGCTATCTCTTAATTCGCTGAACTATGTCAATGCTGTCATATACTTTGGACAGTTCATCAATGCACAAATGTCCATAAATAGTTCGCAAGACCTTTCCCTCGAAAAATCCTTCGGATGTTGTGCCTTCGCACCATACATCAGAACTGTAATGATGAGCGACTTTTAGAGTTTGGTCTTTATTCGGTCTTTATTCATCAAGTGTCGTCATATACTTTGTACATCTCAACAATTCACAAATATCTATAAATAGTTCGCAAGACCTTTCCCTCGAAAACTCCTAGCGTCGACTCTTTAGATGTTGTCGGTGTCGTCCATGCCTTCGCACCATACAGCAGTTCGTCGAGAGAGGATTTCAATTTTCAATTGTCTACTCAGTCCAAAATATCACCTATTGGATTTCGAGGCTGACATTGTTGTGGGTGTTATTGCTCGTTCGTAGGAAGATGAAATTATCTACGACTTCAACGTTATGACTGTCAATAAAAGAGCTGACTGGTTGCCTCATCAAAGGAGATATATCAACTTATCCAGACCCATTCTGCATACCCAGAAACAGCACGGCATCCCATTAGTGTTAGATAACTGAATTCTTTGAAATATCTCATAAACGATGCTTCTCTACAAGTGGTGTTAGTTAAGAGTGCATTATTCTTATGACTTCACGTAGGGCGAATCGACTTTGCCTGAAGAATCACAGTAGCTGTTCTTTATCAATTGAACAAGAGGTGTTTTTTTATTGTAACTGCAAAGCATTCCCTGGGGTAAGCAGCTTACCACAGTGACTATTTTTGGTCGAATAAAAATTCGTGTTCTTCAAGTATGATCATCTGACGACCGTAAGAACTATTGGATCTCGTCACTTATAACGGTTATGTTTTACCACGCCTACCCTTATGCCTTTGCAGACCTATCATCAAGGCTTCTCGTCTTATTACTAACGTGCGAAAAGTGGTGGGTTTGACTTTCGAGCGTTGCGCTAACTCTATGAACTCCAACGAGAGGTTTCACGACATTAAGGAAGTACTCAAATAAGTCTAACAGGGTCTTTGTCGCTCGCAGTAATCCATGTAGGGTTAGTGAAGTTACTCCCACTCGTAAATTCGCAGTTCTCGCTAAAAGTAGTTCATGTTTGATCTGCATATTCTAGGAGAGCGAGCTTTAACTAAGTCTGACCAGTTTTTTAAAACTGAAATCGACCATTTGTTTGTGGTATTTAACTGGCCTCAGCCATTCCTTCGAGCTGTGTTCAGAAATTACTTCTAAGTCTAACATGATCTTGTGGGGCAGGGAAGTTGTTGCCGCTCGTAAGGTTCCAACATTCGATAGTACAGATCCGTGTTTTACCTGTTTGCTGTTGAGTATTCTAAGAGAGCACACTTAAACGTCCAAATTAACAGTTTTTTCAGGTGTTTAACAGCTCTTAACCATTCCATCGATCTACGTTCAGGAACTAATTTTATATAAAAATAAGCATGTGAATGAATTAGTTTCCTTTATTCAATTCTTCCATTTAATAGCTTCATGAAAGCTCAAAACTTCAACCTCCCCCAACAAAACTTCCATGTAACGCACCTGAGCATAATCTCGGTGGTGTTTTTCCTCAGTTTATTGCAATTTATGCATTTTGGTCATATGTACTCACCAACTGCACCATGGCTGGTGGCTCGTCGGCTTTTGCTCTTTCACAGGTTGATTGCAAACCTTGGGCTAACGAGTCGCACATTCAGTTCGGATCGGCGCGATCGTACGCACGCATTCGCTACACCAACTTCGCAAGGAGTTTTCATTTGCTTATTTATTTATTCGCCAGCATATAATGTGTGTTCGCGATACGTAATTGTTGATTCTGTGCTTTGTTTACAATTCACAGTTTAGTTGTTGATATCGCTCAGCGGTTTCTTGTTGGTCGCGTGGTCTTTTCTGACACTGATTTATAAGCAACAATCATATAAACATACTTCAATACAAATGTACGCGTATTTAGTAAATTTATCTGCGCCGTGCCACCGATTTGTTTCAAAAAAACGCGTTGACATTGGTTGTAATTAAATGGTGGTAATAATGTGTTGCTGATAAGAGTGGAGAAAAAGGTGAAAAGTTCCGCCAAAGTCTATATTAAAATATAGTATTCTGGTATGACATAAGCTTAAAGATATTAATCAAGTGTTCATACATACATACATATGTGGAATATACGAGTAAATAGTGCTAAAGAAATTAAGAAACGTTAAGAATGTGAAATAAGTGGTTTTAAAGTGCAAGTTTTTTTCGGTGTTTTGGCATTTTTACCTTAAAGATTTCGGAAAAAAAATATGGAAAGAAGAAAAGGGTGACAACTGAACTATGTTGTGGACTATTTGCAAACTACACTTAAACGACTCCTTCGAACCAGTTTATATTAGGTTAAATTAGGTTGTGTTGGCTACCGATCTATCGCATCGGTTACATCGATTAGGCCTGAATAATATGAAAACACTATAGCTTTGAAAGTATTTGATGCAGTACCCGTTGGTGGAAGTAGAGGAAGAGGATGACCCCCACTCCGTTGGAAGGATCAGGTGGAGAGTGACCTGGCCTCACTTGGTATTTCCAGGCTTCGCTATCAAACCATTTCGAATATCTAATGAACTTTATTAGCTCTATGACTTTCACCTCAGCTAACAGCGTTAGATCATCCATCTGAGAGTCTAAAACCTAGCACTGCCCAAAGTAGGACAATCGCATAGGCGTTGTGTGTTTACTTACAGCATCTTCTGCATCTCCTATAGGTAACACCTAGTCTAGCAGGCCTTCAATTACAATTTGGACATGCTCCATTGTTTTAAGGTCTAAGTATTTCATAATCTTTTCACGTGATATTTTGTGATCCCGTTTTGGGCAGGTTTGCCTGGATTTGCGCTAAATTGTAGTTCCATTCCACTTGAAGGCGGCATGTTTATATGTATGCATGTGAATTCCTTGAGAAGCAGCTTGCAAGGGCAAATTATCCAGACATTTTGATTCTCCAATGAACTTCATTAGATCCATGAAGATATTCTTTTTTTTTAAATTAGCTTTACAGCCGCCATGAGAAGACACTTCCATGAACTCCCCCTCAAGCTTTGATCCGTCCGTGTATATTTTGAGGCTGTCATTGGGGCATGGCAATTATCTACCCATTCTTCTACTACTGAAACGGAGATCCATCGGAAAATCCTGGGGCCTTGCCTTACCTATTGCTCCTTGCATGTACTCTCTATTCGGATATTTTATTAAATTTAAATATTAAATCAGTACTTTAAAATCGCTGATGTGATGTGCGGCCGGGTTCATCGCCCAATTTATGCTGAGCCAAAATTTTGTATGTATCAACGAATGGAGGGATCCACAGGTTTAAGGCTTTTCCGAACGGTTAATGGGTTATTTTTATGAGCAGTTTTTATTTTATAACAGAAAAACACTCGGAGGAGTTCATTTAAAGAACAACATAGTGGCTGGAGCTGATGACTTACCGGCAGAGCTATTCAATTATGTGGATAAAGAGTTGACAAGGTCCATGCATCAGCTTACATGCAAATTATAGTCAGGCGAAAGCATGCCTGACAATTGGAAACTACCTTTGTTCCACTATGTCTAACTTTGGTGGAAGCACTGACTACAGTGGGTGGTCGCTTTACATGATATGCAGGAAAACAGGCATGAGACGTGGGAACAGCTTTTCTGTCTCTTTCCGGTCTTTTCGAGAAAATTTAGGGCATTCGCAGTCAACTAGAACAAAGAGAAGCGACTAAACTAAATGTATAAGCGCTCTTATACTTCGCAAAAAGCATTTGAGTCTTACATGACGACTACTACACCACGAATTAGATTGAAGATATAACTGATACTATCTAAGGCTTACCAGCTACTCAATATAACTTAACTAGTCTGTACGGATCAAACAATGTTCCTCTTCTTAGAAGTCAACTTCTAGAATAATAAAATTGATATGTAGAGGGAACTCCGCGTATCTGGTAAAAATTCGTGACGAGTACGGAACACTAAAGCTCAATATACGCGTAATTGTAATGTTATAGGGACTCTCTTATACAAATTGTGATCGCTCCTCGGCTGGGAAAGAGTTTTTTATAAGATTTTTTCCCCAGAATCTGGGTTTATCGTCACTGTTATATGGCCACCTATTTACTCCGAATACTACATTGTACGCACAGGTGTTATGTTGAGTTTGGACTTCATCGAAACCAGTACTTTTCTGAATTGGCTTCTAAGACACTTAGAAATTTTAATTTCTTCCTTGCGTTAGTTAAAGTGTCTGGAGTAGAGCATTAGTTAACCTCTCTACATGGTAGGGGTTGGTCATCGGCGGTATATCTATGTTAGACATATTGTGCATTGGCTTTACATAAGTTCCGTAAGACCCATACTATTGTAAAATAGCACTAGTGTGGTGGGCGACATTAAAGGACAAGTGTCAAATTAAACCCTTGGGTCAAGTGCAACGTACTTGTGCACTTAGTATAGCAGCCGCAACGAGGACTGCCTCAACTCTAAATATAATAGATATCATCATTGACATTAGGCCAATGAACATAGACGTGATGTATGAAGCAGCGCTAATAGCTAGCCGCCTAAATCTTCTACACAGTTGGGCTCAGTGATTGTGATTGTGTGATTGTGAAGTTAATGATGGCATTCAGAAAAATATATAAAAACTCGGGCTAAACGTAAAATGCAACCGAGAAACCCAAACCTTCTGTCGGGTAGAGGCCAACTATTCCTTCTCTATTAGGGAAATGGCGAATAAGTTAATTCGCGCTGTCACCAACAATTTCCTCAGACCTTTCAGCGCCTGTTTACAATAGTGGACCTTAGATTAACGCTAAAAGTCTTGGAACTCTTCCCACGTCGAACGTAACACTAAATTATTGTATGGCAGTGTGCATAGTAGAAAAAGAGAACTTAGCATTCTTATGGGTGTATTAACGGAGCATCTACAACTGAGATATCATTTCCATAAGCTAGGTAAAGTGGAATCGGCTGTGTGCAGATGAGATGAGGAAATGCTGGATCGATACCTCCACGATCCTCCCAGTGTCAACTTCACAGAGGCATGCATGACTGGAGGAAACTTGAACTATTTATAAAAGCGAGCGAACTTCCCGCAAATGCTTAGGCGGGCTACACGGGGGAGCATAATGAGTTTGCTCAGTTACTTAGGTGCTGTCGCTTGCTGTCAGACTCTCAACCTCCCTCCTTCAAACAACCAGCCAAACAACCAAGTTACCCCTAGATCGGCCTCCAAGAAACTAATCTAACTTTACCATACTTTCAAAAGGGATTTTGGTATAAAATGTCTTCGTCTCTTACCGCAGATCAACTTATTTATATAGCAAAATATTTGCATTCTTTCCTTACATACAAACATACTTAATAATATGTGCAAATCCTCGAGTATCGCCAAGTTTTGCGTCTTAAGTGCACTGAGTGATGAGTGTTTAAAAATTTGTTGAAATGCACCAATTTATTGCGATGACAAGCAACAAACAGCAATGAAAAGTACAAGAAGAGCCGAAGAAAGGGATAAGAAGATAATTTCCACACTTAACCTTCGGCCACACAGTACTGAGTGGACGCTGGCGGCTCATGCAAAGTATAGGAAAATAAGGAATAAATATTTATATATTTCTTTTTTATTTTTTTGCTTGAAACACTCTCCCACTCAACGGCCTGACCGAACGCTTAAGTTAACAAATGACTTTGACAATGGCAATGAGTTGAAGAGCGCTTTGTGGCCGCAGAGATAAACGGTGTGGTGACTCGTTTGCTCGTCGTCGTCGGCGAATTTGTCCTGGCGTGCATACACACAGACGAAAATACTTATATACTCATACATACATACATATGTATGTATGTGTCTTGTTTGTAACAGTCATCTATGCGGACGCTTACGGTATGCCATACTCCGTAGCGGCATTAAATCACGCACGCGATATATTGCGCGGTTGAAGTTGGCGTCGTAGCTTGGCGAACGGTTGGTGGAACGCACGCGAATCGCGGCTATAGTGCGGGGCGACACATTTGCCTGCCCAACTGTTGCAGTAGACGTACATACATACGTGTACTATGTAGGGGAATTGCCGAGAATGCCACACGGCCGCCACAGTTCATCAACATGCTTAAGTAACGGTCTGTTTGACGCAATGTGTTGCGCCTGCACAACAGCAGCCAGCAGTGAAATATGCAACAAGCGACATAAAATGAAGGAATAACTAATGAAAAATTGTTTCGAATAAAAACAGTAATGAATAATTTATTGATGTGTTGTGGCATGGCTGATGGGTGAAAGAGTGGTTGGTGGCGGCAAGTTCGGAGTTCGGCATTTAATATAATATTTGGCAATGCGCGCTCGTCGCAAGCAAAAAACTCCGCGCTGTCGTCGCCAACCCGCCAACCCGCTGCGCTTGCGCATTGGTGGTTTTTTGGAAATATTTTAATTTATTTTCGGCGCAACGAAACGAATGAAAAGTACGAAGAGAACGAAAACTGGCTGTGCGCTACCCCAGCTGCCCATGTTGTACAATATTGTTTTACAATCAATATTAAGCAGCGTCTTGCAGCGCGCGGCATGTTGGCGTGCCGCAAATCAAAATCGATGCTACTGTGGTGGTTTGCGTGTTCACTCGGTGCTGCTACTGCAGGCGACTGTTGTCAACAATCGTGTTGTAGCAATATTATTATTATTGTTGTTGTTGTTGTTGCAATTTTTTCATGGCATTACTACAACATTTCATGATTATTGATAAGCGCCCGAGCGCAAGAACAAGAATATGTTGTGCATGCAAGGCGGCAGCGATCGTGTGTAATTCCGCAACAAATGCTATTTTTAATTTCTGTCGTGAGAAGACCTGCCGGCGGGCGGGTTTTACTGAGCTGAGGTGAGCTGAGCTGAGCTGAGAGAAAAACTCAATTTGCCTGCTGTCAACACACGCACAACGTGTTGACATGGAAAGTGGGCCAGCATTAATTCCAAGCAGTATTTGTCGGCGGCAATGGAATTGAGTTGTGGGAATTGACAGCAAAACAGCAAGAGCAACAAGAAGAAGCAAATAAATGAATACGAAAACTCTCAGGGATTAACGAATTTGCCAAAACGTCAAGCGGATATCTTTTTATCTACGAATATTATATTTTTTTTTCGTTACTACTCTTCCTTCAGTTGCCGCGGAGCAAATTACGTTTGCTGGTGATTTATATATGTATGGTATATAAGTATATATGTACTTATATGCGTATATTTGTTTTTGTATTGTATTGTATTTAAATTCAAATTCTAAACAACCTCGGTAACAGATACCTAACCGCACCCACTTTAACTATGCGCTTCACTTACTCACAGCTTAGGTCATCCTGCCTGTCTCTATGTCTGTCTGTTCGTTCGCAGGTCCATCCTCTGGCTTGCCTGTGTGGTTGGTTGGCTTGCCTGGGAATTGCGCTTCGCCTCTGTGTGCTTGTAGGCTTTAAAAAACTTCATGGTCAAGCGCTTTGCGGAATCACCTACACACAAACACATGTACAATATTTTACGTATACGTACATACATACATAAGTGTTTTGCAGGGATTACCTTGAGGCTATTAGCGATTTAGAGGCGATTAATCAAAGTGCCGATCTGAGTAAAATACAAAGTGAGGCATAATATACACCGTTAAAAAAAATTATATGAAAACATAAAATTACTTAAAGAGAGTGTAAAAATTATTTAATACAAGATTTTAATTTGTTCAAAAAATGTATTTCATTTTTGATCACTGATATTAATTTTTTAAAAATAAAAAATTTTAACAAAAAACAATTTTTAATAATTATATATGTGTGTGTATTTTTGGTAAAATTTTATAATATTATTTTGATTTTATTGATTTTTTCTCTTCGAAAATAAATTTTTTTTGTTGTTCTTATTTTCTTGATTAATAATAATCATTATTTCATATAATACATTTTTTGTTAAGAAATCAAAATTTAAAATTATTTTATCGTACTATATTTTATTTTTTAATAAAACTGTAATTTATAATTTTCTTGAAAAAAAAAACAAAATTATTATAATTTTTTTAATATTGTTAATTATTTATTTTTTGTGGTTACGAGTTATCATTTTTCTTTCAAGAATAAAGATAAATAAATTTTTAAATTATTATATTTGACGAGAAAAATAAAAAGTGGTTTTTATTTTAATATTTTGTTCAAAGTAATATTTTTTTGAAATTCATTATTTTTAATTTTTTTTATAAGTAATTTAAATTTTTTTGAGCTATGCTTTTCTATTAAAAATAAAGTAATATTAATAATATTTTTGACATAAAAATAATATTTTTAATTATTTTTATTTTCTGTGAAACAAAATAAAATTTTTTCTAGCTATTTACCATATTTCTATTAAGGGGTTAGGGGTAGTCAGAGGCACGAAAAAATGAAAATTTTCTGTATTTTTTTGCTATTAAATAATTTTATTTTACAAAAGTAGTGATATGGTATTATTAAACAATATTTTGACTTGAAGTCACGAAAATTTCAAAAAAAAAAAAAAAATTTATTTCCGAAGTCTGTGTTAACCCAGTTCCAAAAAAAGGTCCTTGCGGTGACAATCATAAGTCCTTGGAGATTCATCTGAAATCAATCGGATAAAAAAAATTAGTTTTATAAATAAATAATCCTGGGCCTGAACCAAAGATATTTTTTTTTTCAAAAATTAACAAAATGGCGGCCTCAGGAAATTTTTGTCTAGATTTTTGGGAAAAAATCAACAGTTAATTGGTCTTAAAAAATCGAAATTTTTCAAAAAAAAAATTTTTTTTTCAGGCTCGAGTTTATTATGTATTCTAAAAGCTGTGTAAATTTCATTAAAATCAACTGAACGGTTTTCGAGTTACAGTTGTCACCAGTTCAAAAAACATAGTTTTGAGAAAAACGCGTTTAAAGTTTCACACTAACGCTTTGAAAGGCCCGAGCTCTCTTTGTTATTTGTCGAATAACTTAAAAACGAATTATCGGATTATCGGATTTCAGAGATTATTTTTAAGATATTATACTTAACGAAAATGCAAAAAAAAAAATTTGATTTTTTGAAAATTCTGACTACCCCTAACCCCTTAAAAACTAAAATTTAATTAAACTTATTAAACATTCTTTTCCTATGAATTAAATTTATTATTACTTGTTTTTAAAGCAAAAAAAGTTTTTTTTATTTAAAAAAACAAAGTTTAATTCAATTTTGAATTAATTTTTAATACTTGTATATTTTTTTATTTTAAATATTATTAATTTTTTTAAGCAAAATAAAATTTCTTCTAAGCTAACTATTTTCTATTTAAAAATTAAATTTAATTAACTTAGTTTAAATATTTTCTTTAAAAAATGCTCTGATTTTTTTAAATAAAATTTGTTCTAATTTCTTTTCTCTATTCAAAAATGAAGTTTAACTAAATTTTGAAAGGATTTTTAATATTATCTACAAAAAAATAAAAAAAAATTATATTTTCCTAGTTGTTATTTTTTTTAGCAAAATAATATTTTTTTGCCTTAAAAAATTGAATTTAATTTAAATTTTAAAGTAGTTTTAATATTTTATTGAAAAATTATATGAAGTGTGCTCGAAAAAACTATATTTTTCAGTTATTGAACAAAATATGTATTTATTATTATTGTTGTTGTTGTTGAAGCTGCTTGGCAACCCCGTCTAGAAGCCAGCGAGGCTAGTCTAAGTCATCTAACGAGAGGTCCAGGAAGCGGGCTGCTTTAAAGAACTCGAACCAGATGAGTTGGATTTAGGGGAGGGGGTTAATGCTATCCGTGGTCCCATTGCATGCAGGAAATACGTTGGATATGTTGGGGTCAAGTCCGAATAGCTAGGAATTAACTCTACAAGAATATCCAGATCTTAGTTCAGCCAGTATTAGTTGAGTCTCTCGAGATAGCTCGAGCTATTGGCCTACTAAGGGTAATGTTTTGACTTTGAGAACGCTATTCACAGGAAAAGAGTTCATGAAGGTGTTAACAAACTCTCGGGGAATGAAGTTTAGAGCCTGTCGGTAATCCATTCTGCCCAACGGTTTTTGTTTAAATTGCTGTCTGGAATCGCTGTAGTAGAGTACTTCCTTCTTGATGTGCCAAGGTAGAGTTCCGGCTGCAATTATGTGTCTGTTGGGATGATATTGCTTGCTCAGAAAAACATTATGCTTTTTAACTGGAATCATAGATGTTTCCATGTGTAAGTGATGTGTGAGTGATATCAGTAGGTTACGGAGTTCATAGTCCATCCCTTCAACTCTGGCGGTAATTAGGAATCCTCCGTTGGTAGTGCTGACTGTTTGACGGGACCAAAGGCTTTTGACAAATATAGTGCTACTAGGTCAGTTCGCGCACAGGGATGGTTTTCGTTAAGGCCATGCACTACCTCGGTATTTATGGTGTTGAGTGCAGTAGTGTGCACTTTGCGAAAGCCATATTGATGTGCTGTCAGGGTCAGCTGTTGTGTGAAAGACGGGAGCAGCTACTGGAGATTGGAGAGATATCGGCCGATAAAACTTTATGTTCGACGGTTCGCACAAGAGAGGCCTCATAGTGAACACGCTGATTCGGCCTTTGGTAAGATATGGAGCCTAAAACTGTTTATTGGATTTATACTGCGGTAGTTAGACCCATTTCTACAGGGTTACTGTCTGGTGGCCAGCACTCAGGAGAAACCTGACCAGCACTTCTGGAGCGAAATGCACGAAGTTCAGCGGCCAGCTTCTATTTTTATTACGGGAGCTCTACCGTCGACTTCTATAAAAGACCTGGAAACTATTCTCAATTTTCTGCAACGCAATTAGTCTGAACGCATAAATTCCAGCTGAGGTAGACTACGCCATTTCCAATTGGCGTTTTGACAACCCTATCCCACATGAAAACCGGACAGGAACGAATGGGAAAATACAAATGATCTGAACCAGAGTGACACAACTTTCTTCACGGATGGTTCATCTAGTTTTAAAAGAGTAAGCTGTGGAATTCGTTGTCGGAATTCTTCAACGCCTCCGAACGACTGATGCATTTTTTTTTGAGAAGATTTTATTTCATATCGAAAATAGGTTCGAAGGAGTTGACATTATCTTTCGACGGGTGATCGCGTTAATTATCCGGATAGTAGTACCCGGGTCCAGTGACCAAGTTCTTCAAGTCCACTTTTATAATTACTATAAACGAAATTCACGAGTAGAGTTATACCAATAGTCAATCTCTTCTCCACAAGAAACCAGGATAAGAATGAATGAGAAAATACAAATGCTCTGGATCAGAGTAACATACCCATCTTCACGGATGGTTCATCTAGTTTTGAAAGGGTATGATTTCTTTTAGAAGGAGGTATGAGATATGATTTCTTTTTCGGAGGAGTTGACATTACCTTTCTAAATGGTCCGGTCTGCCCGGGACCCACGAATATAACTCTCCGGATTGTAGCACCCGGGTACACTTTTATAATTACAATAAACGAAATTCATTGCGGAGGGATACCAATATATATAATTATATAATTGGTGCTTTGTAACCGCTGAAGGGATTTTCGGCCGAGCTCCTCTTCTAATTTTTGATATGCGTCTTGATGTTTTTTCAACAAATGGAGGGACCTACAGTTTATACTAAGCCGCCCCCGAACAGCTGACAGTTTTTTCTTGAGGAGCTTTATTTCATGCCAGAAATACACTCGGAGGGGTTTACATTCCCTGCCGAGGGGCGACCGCAATTAGAAAATTTAGCTTAATTTCTTATTTAAATTAATAATCTATAACTTTTTGGATATTAGTACGACACCAGGATTTGAACCCGAGCCTTCCGCATAGAGGGATACCAATAATATAGGTTATTTAAGCTTTCATTTAGTGTCTAGTCAGTTGACATTCCTTGCATCAAAGAGCTCGACTACATTTACACTAAATAATTAGGCTTTTTGTTGATTTTATAAGCAGAAAAGTTGAAGTCCTCTGAGAGTTCCTTCTACTGTGGTTTAATACTTAGTTCCCCATAGATAATTAAAGTCGACTGACGCTTTTCAATATGCCTTCATTCAATAGCTAACTATGGAACTTTCCTTTAATCGGTGGCTTCAGCATCTCAGTGTAGTGTGCTTGGTTATTGACCATCAGATCAGTTTAGGGCATCATAATGTCAATCTCTTCAGAACATACACCAACCCAGTTTGATCCTATTGTAATCTCTTCGAGTTGTAAGGATAGGATCCCCGGTCCTCTAGAGATGGGTTATAATCTTGCTCTTGCTACTATATGGTACAGAATAACTTCTTGACTCAAGTCAAACTACTCTGAATCATTCATTGGGGGGAACCCTAAGTGCAAATATTAAAGGAAAATTTTCACATCAGCTTAACCACTCAAAGTCATCCACACATGCGAGCCTATTGTTTTTTGAAACTATAATAAATTTCTTTCAGTGCACACAAACACAAATCTCGATAAACAAATCCATACTTCACCCGACCACTCAAAGCGTTCGTCCCTACCTGCCCATCAGACTGTCTGCGCATGTTCACAGCTACATACTAGCAACGACAATACGCGCGCCCTCCTGACCCTACCAACTACCTGCACATAGACAATCTGTAGCGAATGTTATATGCCGGGCATCAAGCAATTTAGGAAACTAATTCGCTATGAGGTCAGTCATGGCTGTCATCTTAACAGAGGATCATAGCAACTATTATGGCAACAACAAAAACAACAACAATAATTGCAAATACAAACTATATAAAAAGTCTTGTTGTGCTTAAGACAAAAGAAACCGAACCCATCCGTAGATTTATCGTACTTCGTATGTATGGCCTGCGTTGGGCCAAGGGTATGTGTGGGCAGATGCGCATGATTTATACATACATAACTACATAATCGTACATATTCGTACATATCTAATTGTGAATGAGAGCGGCGGTCTGCAGTCTGCATATCCTGTGAGGAGATGGAGCGCAAAATCCAATGAGCTTAGTGAAGGAAACTTACAAAAAAAAAAAAAAAGAAAGGAATAACAACAAGAACATGCTTACATACATACATACATTGCACGCCACTCACGTGATTTTCGCTTGTGGTGTGGTAGCAAAACGTGCGTTGTCTTTTGGCTTTTGTTGTAGCGCGTTTGTCAGATACACATCAGAACTGACAACACGACGGCTCTCAGTCCTAGTCTCACGGCACAAGCGTGCAACAAGCAAAACTCAACGAGGGAAGTGGGTTTGGGTAGACTGCAGAGGAATGCCACGGCGCGGAGGGCAAAATATTTGTTAAAGATTGTGTTGGTGACGGTAGGGCGGGGTGAACTGCAGAGAGGCGTGCCACTTTGAAGTTGAGCTTAAGTTTTGGCAGTGCTTGAGTTCGACCGTGAGTACGAACGTGCAATTTTAACATCTTTTGCCTAAGGATGTTCGAAATCAATGGATAATCATGTAATTTCTATAATGTTACCAAACAACAATAACTACAACAACAATGCTGAAGATTTAAATAAATGAGTAAAGTAAACCAGCGACGTTAGTAACATTGTTGCATAGTGGGCGTAGAGGTGAGCTTTAGCCAGTGTTTGGTTAGCGCTGATCGATCATAATGGAACGGCTGAAGTACGGTGGGTTCTTAAACAATTCTGTCCACTCCTTGCTTCTTGTTGAATGGACATATATTTTTATAGATAAATATATAATTGAAGCTTCGTAATCGCTTAAAACCCGAGTCCTCCATCAACATGTTGTACATGTCCAAAACTCGAGCCTTGATCTTTCGCATAGCAGTACGAACCAACCTCTCTGCATGCCGGTGGAATAGAATATGTCCTGTAAGAAGGCCTATAACTCTATTTATCTCGTTTCTTTTTAGCTCAATAAGGTCACGTTACCTTCTTCTGTTTCATTCTGGCCATATTAACCTGGTCATATTACACGGATTTTGACTTCTTCATCTTGAGTTAGCATCTTTAATAAATAATATAGGAGAGTTGAGCTTACAAGTGGAGAGCGACATGCCCAAACTCTTCCGAGATGGCGATAGTGGAACTGAAGTGCTCTTCCTTGCAAGCTCGTACCCGATATGTTACTGTTACAGGCACCCATACTAAGTTCAGAGAGGACAGTTTATCCATCACGTTAATGGATCTGCGGCAAATCTCTACGATTTTCGATCTTACAGGTACAGATTCAAAGTCACTTAATGCGGCCAACCTACTAGAAAAGATATGCGCATGACATGTATCATGTATAGCCATCCATTGCACCTGAAAAAACACTACAGTGATCCGGTCAACGAAATAATTTGCAACTACCAAGATCCCTTGGGTACACTCCGCCCCCCATCTGCATAAAAATGAATCGAGTGGGTGCTTGCTAGTATTATCCTGTCCGCTGATGGATATTTTGTTTCACTTTCCAGTAGAGTCAAGTCTGAGTGAGGTCGAGGGAGGAAACTTTTTCTGAGGTACAGTCCAGAATTCGCTTTCTTAGCACCGGAAGATGTTGAGTCTGAGTGAAGTCGTAGCGGGTAACTTTCCATGTGCTATAACCCAGAATTTTTACTCTTAGGGCTGGAAGATTTAAGGTTGAGTAAGTGAAAATGCTGCTACTCAAAGCCCAATGTGTGTTTATCTGCAGTGGTAATCTCTTTGCCCTCGCTGATAGTTGTTAAAATAGCCAAAGCAAAGAGTATTGAGAAGGTTCTGAGGGCAACTTAAAAGGTTTGCCCGTTCAACACTTGCTTTGGCGGTAGAAAATTATTCGCATTCCCTATCTACAATAGTAAACTTCCACTGTACAATTACGCTCTACTTGTCTACGAGTCTTAGACTAACCGAAGTTGGGGGGGCTAGCAACGAATTATCCACATTTCCTTCACAATTCACAATGGCATGAGAACAATTCCTAAAGCATGTTCTTGTAATTTCTGCTATTTTGATTATACTTACTTTGCTGCTGCGTGTTGTCTTTCTTTTTTCACTCTTTGCTTTGCTTTTTTGTTTTGATTGAGGTAAACAACAGGGGTATATTACTTTTGTCTAGATAACAGAATAAGAATATGAGAACGATTGGTACTACTTACGTGATCATTGTCGAATGCTTTCATCCATCCGAAAAACATGATCTGGCTGCCTTTTTATTTGCTGGACTTTAATCCTTCACACCATATGCTAAATATGGACTTGGATTCCAATTATCGAGCTTGCTTTCGTCCGTCCATATTCTACAAATAGGCTGATGCTTGCACATTGTGAGTGCTTCGCACACATATTTCAATAGCTCTGTCTGTAAGTCATCATCAGGATTCGGGCACACCATCACCGTGTGTTGCACCTTCACTGCCATTGAGCAGACTGAAGAAGTAATCTCTCCATAAACTCCGTATGCTCTGGACAACGGTCATAAGACAACTTTCATGGTTATTATCTTCGCTAATGAATCCTTCGGTAAGTTGTCGCATCTTTATAGAATTTTCGAGTTTTACCTCTATCGGCCAGCTTCGCAAGCTCTTTATACTTACACATTTGGATTTCTTTCTTGGTTCAATCTTCAGCTCCTGGTATCCGTCTCATTCCCGGACGTAACTTAGTCCATTGCAATTTTTTTTTTAGGCGGCGGTACGTAGGGAGCTTGAAATGCGCCATCTATCAAGTGACATCCATGTAACTTGAAGAAAATTTCAAACAGAATCCAGTGCTATAGAAAACCAAATTTCCGTCTGCGGCGAAGTCGATCAGCCTCATTTAGTTTTGAGAATGTTGAATTTTCAAACTGTGGCCCGAGCCGACTCCTTTTTGACCCTGGCATTTTAATTGCTAAACACTAATTTGACTGCACAGCGCTTATGGTCATATCGCTCATCCCTTCCGTTGAGGTTAGGGGGTGGATCAGCGATATCTTGAAGAATTTCGCTTTGATGCGGATTCTGGCTAGAGGTTAATTCATACACCGTGTGGAATGTCAGGACTTTGCGCCGGAGTCCATCTGCCCCCACAAATCCAACATCAAATTAGCGCTCATTTATATGGCCGCTGTAGTAGATTTCAGAAGAACTATCTTTCTTCAACGCCTGTCCCATCCATCGCACTTATTGAACGGTGGTGAAATCAGCCTTTAGTCGTACGAGAACATTAAGCAGCTGAGTAGCTGCATCTACCTCATTAAGAGCCCAGACAGTCCATTTGCTTGTCCTTAAATTCGGTTACTTAAAGTGTTCGGTTTCATCATCTAAAGGGGGTTCTCTCAACCGAGGCATATTTGTGGATTATTTCTGGGTTCCAAACCCTGCGCACAACCGCAGAAGAATCGTCTTCCATCTTTAGTGCGTCTTCAAACAAATATTTGTTGGCTACCCGGTGGATATTTGGTCTAAGACCGGTAGTCATGAGCTACTTGTACCATCTGCGAAAGAATCCTTTCGGGCCACTCCATCGAAAGTGACGTTCAAAAGCTCTCCTTACTTGCATGAACTTCTACAATGGGATGCACACGGATCCTAAATATTTGTAGCTCATCTTCTACCGAGTTCCACACAAAATCGGCTCTTCCCTACTATTTTTTTTTAACTTACGCCGCTTTGGCTTGAGTGGATGAATTGATGTTTTATTCGTGCATAATTCCGCCAAACGCATATACGAGTGCAACATACATACATACATACATACATAAGTACATATGTATGTATGTTAGTAAATAAGCTAGCATTGCATGTCTTTACATTCAAGCGGGTGGGTTGGACCACACGATCTCAGCAATAATAATCAATTTGTTGTAAAAAAAAAAAACGAGTAAAAGAAGAAGAAAGTATCGGCATTTGTAAGCGTCTAGTCTACTTTTGGCATTGAAAAATTACTGCCATGTGTGTGATTAAGTGTGTGCGTCATTGATTGCAATTACCGCTTGTAATGCTTGAAACCACAAATTAACAGCCATAAGAATTTTTGTGTGTTTGACCGCGAGCTTTTCTTTGAGATCTCCTTAAAGTGACTCTCTCCACCTCTTTCTATCTAAGCTGGAGCAAGCCAAGCCCAGTGCGGATATTTTATTACTATTTACCATCCACTATATACTATACGCTGCATGTGTTTGTTTACCTGATTCCGGTCGATTTCCATTTGCCATGCGGCATGCACCCGCCAGCGAACTCATTCAATGATTTATTTATTTTATTTAGTTTCGCTTTGCATTAACATTGAATGATTAAATATTCTGCATTTTCGCAATTTCTATGCTGCATTTAATACATTTACAAAAACATATACTTGTACATACGTGTATGTATCTACAGCAAAAGGTTTTTGCTTGCAGCGTTCGCTCAATATGCGGCTGGCGCATTTAATTGCCAACCGAGAGTGTGAATTTTGTTAAGTGTCTGTTTAAAATTGCAACTTCATCAGCGGCCGGTGTTTAGTGCGCGTTTCCGCTACCGTTTGCTGTCGGTGCTGGCTGTTTCCTTGTCTCCATTGAAAGTTCCCACACACACGTTTGACAGCAGCAACACGTGTTGCTTCTGTTGCACAAACAGCTCGGGCGAGCTACATAGCGAGGCTATTCATTAATGTGTGAAACTACAAATCTGCTGTTGCTGGAACATGAGTTATTCGTGTTGTGCTTGAGTACAGTGGTGGGCAAATAATGGGGAAATGTGAGACAAAAAAGAGAGAGGTGCTGTCATGACAATAACCGGTGATATGATGAAGCTTTCCGATTTGGATGATACTCGGTGTTGATGTTTATTTGTATATATGGTATGTACGTGTGTAGAACACCGAATCACCTTAAATGCTTGTTTATGGTTTCGAAAAATGATCATTTAAATTTAAATCTTTGTGACAAGTTTTGTTGAAATATCTCAAAACTGAGGGACTAGTTTGCCAACATGCGGGTGGACTCTCGGGCATGGCTAAATCGTATTGTGTGAAAGATTAAAGCAGACATAAGGTAGCAAATGGGTATAGTAGTGAACGAAACATAAAACAAACAGTCAGCGAATTATCGTCTTGGCTTGCGCAGTCATAACTTTGAAGTTGTATATAATTTTTTCTATCTTAGAACCAGCATCGACTTTACCAAAAATGTCAGTCTTGAAATCTCTGTTGCTAGCAAGTGCTATTTTGGACCAAGTAGGCAATCTCTCGACGAACAAAGACCAATTTCTATAAGCCTAGATCATGACAGCACTTGACGAGCTTGCACTAGGGTTTTCAAGAGAAAGATTTTACGGAAGATTGATGGTCCATTACGCATTAGCAACGGAGACCATGGAACGATAAGCTTTAAATGGCGGTATTGGCAGAGACACCGGCTATGGAAGTTGTCCGAATGGATGAAATCAGTGATTTTCGGAATCCAAAGCATCTCTAGATTAATCTGCAGATAAATCAGAGATAATAAATAACATTTCCGTTAGGAATGAGCAAGAGAAAGCTTTACTAGAAATTTGAAAACGTGGCACAAAACAGATATAAATCCATATCCAAATGTAAGATAGAGAAACAGTTCTGATCCTGGTTCAAGTGAAACTATACATATACTCGTATATACAATATATAGCCAATATAACGGGTCGGAGTTTCAGGTCAATTTAAAATTCGATACAAAACACTTTATGGTATGCAGTGTTACCTTTCTATCTATCCATCCACTGGTAGATCTCCGATCTGTGAGAGGGATCTGATGGGGAACCATCTGGCTGATGATCATTGCGTACTGCCACTGGAAAGGCCAGGGTTCGAGTGCTGGTCCGACTAACATCCAATTAGTAAAGAAAATTTATTTAAATAAAAAATTAAGTTAATTTTTCTAATTGCGGCCGCCCCTCATAAAAAACCATCCGCAGTTCAGAGGCGGCTTAGTATAAACTGTAGGTCCCTCCATAGGAAAAACACCAAGAGGCACACTACAGATTGAAGGAGGGCCTCAACCGAAAATCGCTTCAGCGGTTACAAAGCGTCAAATATCTATATTTTTACTGTTGATTCAGCTATAAACGCTCAAGTGGTGCCTACGCCAATGAAGAAGAAGAAAGAGACGGATATTTAAAAATATTCCTTTACTAATTTCTACGGTCTTCACTGTAATAAAAAAGCCTACACTCATCTACTGCAGTCTATGTTCTAAGCATTATTTTGCTTCTGTTTCAACTCGGTTCAACTGTGTTTATGAAAAAAACCGTTATTGTATTGTCATGCAAAGTTGCCTTAATAAAAATATGTAAGAGTATGTTTGTGTTCGCATATAAGTTTACACAAATTCAATACCCCGACAGGGAGAAGGTAGACTAGTATGCAAAAATTATAGTTAAATACCTGCATGCAAATTCATTTTTGTCTTATTTTTTATTTTTGGTGAAGAAGAAATGGACTAGTATTTAACTAGTATAAATCTGATGCATAGTTGGACAATTGACAGTTCGTCGGACATCGCCGTGTTAAAAATATAAATTGATTACATGGGAAATAGTTGGAGGACAAACTAGCTGGTGCAAAAATACAAACCAGTCGGGCTCTAGTAAACAACTAGTATTTTTCCTTGCAGGGGCAATAGACACTACCATTACTAAGTTTCCAAGTGATTATCACAATACCACCTTCGCCACGGTATGCTCATAGTCAGAGTCACAATTGCTACATTAAAAAATTTTTTGCCACACTACAATACTAAACTGTTGCTGCTGCCATACAACTCCTGCCAGTTGTCATTGTCATGCGGCTCATTAATTCCCATTGTGATGTTTGTGTGTAGCGGCATGGAAAAGTCGGTAAGCGTGATGGTGTTGATGCTGGCGTTGACGGCATTAATGGAAGTGTTAATTAATTGTTTGTATAACAGCAAAAGCAACAGAAACACTACATTTGTTGCACAAAAACTCTCGTGAGTGTTGCACAAAGAAATGTAAAATTTATTTAACTGTTGTTGCAGTTGGTGGTGTGGGCGTGTCTCGGTTGCATGGCGGGCGTAGGTAGTAGTATGCGAATGGGAAATATTTGTTGTAACTCATAAACAATTCATAACGCACTTTTTTCCAACAACTACATACTGTATTTACACAACGGAACGCTGTGAACTGCTCAGTAGAAAGAAATGAAGGAAGAAGATACTAAAGAAACTAATAACCCCTTAAAAAAGAAAAAAATCGCCAATTAGTAGCTCGAGGAAATGTGTTTATTGACAAAAGTACTCAGAGGGAATAGACAGCAGAAAGTCGCTTATAAAGCTCAGTAGACTGAGAATCAGCAAGCGTATGAGTGTCATTGAGACACACTGAAGCACATATACGAGAGTGTATTCAAAGGTTCCTGGAATGGTAGGTATGATGTAGGGGTTAGTACGCTGTGTTAATATCATACTAAGTGGTTACGTGTTATTAGTATATTAGTCAAATTTCAATATCTTATTAAACCTTTCATGTGCACGAAATGTTATATTAACTTTGGTCCGAAGGAGACGGGATGGACTTATAAAAATTTATGTCGATATGATCAGAACGACGAGTTGAGCTGTCTGTCCGTCCGTCCGTTTCTACGCAAACTAGTCCCTCAGTTTTTGAGCTATTTCAATCATCATCAATTATTTGTCGGTGCCAGCCAGATTGGGCTACTATAGCTCCCATACAACCCATTTGTTCAGACTTGAGATTTTTGATGGTAAATTTCAGAGTCAAATTTGGTATTCGTCATCCATACAATGAATTATATATTGTGCCCTATCATTAATCATCATCATCACAATTGGAAGTCTATATTACATATACCCCACACAACCGATGTGTTCAGATATGAGATTTTGGGTCGAAAACCCCCCAGAAAAGCATCTTAATGCGTGAGATCTGGTATTCTGCACACGAATATACAACTAAACATTGGCTGCCTTGGTAAATTTAAGCTTTATAATTAGCAAATAAAGGCACTTCCGTCCTTCAAGTGTATTTCCGACTTGAAATAATAGCTCTTTATAAAAGTTCGGAAATGGATCTTTCTCTATTTTGTAAAAGAAACATCAAGATGCATACCATAAATTGGAGGATGAGCTCGGCTGAAAGTCTCTTTACCAGTTATAAAGCACCACTAACATATATGAGTACATTTATAAGTAGTCGTCGCGAGGGATCTCAAGGCCTTTTGCGAAGTTTAGGTCCTTTATATCCAGTTTTGAAACTTCTTGCAGTCCTCCTGAATAAAGATACAGTGTTCCAATGACTCCTTCTTGCCTTTCTGCATATGCCACTGCTAGTAATGCCCATTCTAGTAGTGTGTGACTTGTCTTGAGGTATACAACTTTCTAGCAGTTCTTTGGAGATCGCGCGGCCAAAAAATGGGCGTTGTGTGTCTTTCGTTGCCTTTGATAGTCCATTAGACATACCATTTCACCCTGATTTGTCCTCCAGCCTTCTCGAAAATTTCATTGCGCTGAGTCGTTAGCAACTTTCGAAATTCACGAACTGGCTCGGATGTCGGATGGATGGATCTTTGTCAATTTCATCAACTATTTCGTTCTTCTTGTTGCTTGGAACCCTGCAGTTGCTTTACTGTATCCTAGGTTATATGGCCTGCCTATAAAAGTATATGCCTAAGCTTTTGGATTCCTGTAGTGTTAGCTAGCATAGCGATATTCCTTCTCGTGAAGACATCTGCTTGGAAAATTCTTCAATATACCACAAGCTTGAAGGATTGCCTGAGGACTAGCCAACGAGTAATATATTCCGGCTACCTCTATATCAGCCATATACTTACTATTAATGCGGCTGGAAACCTTCTTTCACCGATAAAGCGTAAGAGTATGCAGTCTAATCTGTCAGATCACCAATTTCACACTCCACCGAAATATCAATCCTAGTACAGGCGTTGGAGCAGTTTTTAGCGCTTCCGTTATGCGAGCTACACTGATTTTCTGTATGAGAATTCTCTGGCTGCAAGGTATCGTAGAGTAAGTTTATGTAGAGTAAGTTTTACCATGAGCTCCCTACGGTCTGGGCCAATTATCGTGGGATTAGCCTCCTAAATATCGCTTATAAGGTTCTATCGAGTGTATTGTGTTAAAGACTGAATCCCACCGTCAAAAAACTGAATGGACTTTATCAGTCTGGCTTTAGACCTGGAACGATATCGACATCCGATGTGTCGGTCTCGGGAGTTTTCGAGAGAAAAGTGTTGCGAACGATTTAAGGCTCTTTGCTGTACTAACGTAAAAACCTATGCTCCTTCTGCTGATAGTACGCACTCTTATGAACTTTTCGACTTTCCCTCGTAGGGCAATAGTAAGTGCAGTTAGCTTGAAGGCACTTGAAAGTAAACACGGCGGAAACATGTGCTTTCGCGAGTTGAAGCCTGGCAGCAGTAGGCCATTGAAGGTTTGCTATTGTACATACTTGTGCGTCTTGTGCGTTGTCTTTGATGGCGCAGCTGGTGTGTAATGTGTCAATCACATTCGTTTTACAACATGTCAACGCCGAGTTGTTTGCTGACAACATTACAATGTAGTTGCACTGTTTACATTGATTTTTTTTGAATATCGCTAAAAAACAGGCTTTTCTATGAAAACTGTCAATCATGGTTACAGTGTGTTTCAATAATGTTTTTTTTTTTTACAAAAGTTCCCCCACCAGAACGTTCTGCTTTGAGCCATAATTAGGAGAAGACAGAGATGTCTAGAAATCATTCAGTCGGAGGAAACTCATATTAAATCAGTCAACTCCTCAAATCAGCTAGGATTTCTAAGGCCTTTAGAATTGATTGATGTAATGTCAAAGAATCAGAGGACGCGCACCACGGAGCATATCCTCTCCTCTATCTATCTATCCAAAGAAACACACGCGGCTAGTTAAGTGTAAAATACTTTTTATCAGTTATTCGCTGAGAGTGAAATAAATCAGATGTATCGGCAAGGAATGGCTATAGCCATATGATAGCAACCTTCTGTTTCTCGGTTTTCGTGTCTTACTTAGCACTGAACCCCTACTATAGTGAGAACCGCAGAAAGCATAAGAAGCGTAAGTCGTGAGTTTTTAGATATCGTGCTAAATATAGCACCCATGGGCATTGCTCGCAAATCCGGCGCTCGGCTTCGAGCGGCCGAGTCACTATTCGATTCGAGTTTTGCAGGTCGTCGGCCTCATTTCAAAGTGTACAGATTGCTGGCATTTAAATTGGTTCCTACCAAGCACTTTGTCATTTCCATTCCTTTCAGAGATAATTAATTTATTGATCATGGCGCAGGTAGAGTGAAGTTCTTCATGATTGAGTGGAGTAAAACTTAAGGCTTGGTGGTAAGTGTAGCCTTTTTCAGTGACAGCTGTGGCAATAAAAAAGTGGTAAATTTCTTTGTCATTTTGATTAAAGAGGTCTGAATGTATTCCATCATTTCGTGCGCTTGATTATTCAGCATTTTGGAAGTAAGTTTTCAGGAAGACGTGCGTGCTCAAATGAGCCAAGATTCTAAAAGCAAACGTTTCTGTTCCTATGCTATCTTCAGTTTCATAGGAAATTAAAATATAACTGAGGAATCTCAAGTCTTGCCTCGTGAATTTTCAACGATAGGGTCCGGCCAAAACTCCTACTAAGTTTAATACCTTTAGTCTTGAACTAGAAAGAATCCTCCCTTGTCTTCTACGGTTCACTTGGGCCAGAAAGGTGCACTTCACTTCACAGTGCCACTTATCCAGAATCAGATCACAAGTTGACAGTATAGCGCCCATCTTCACTTTATGACGCATTAACGATCAGGTTGTGCCCGTAAGTGCAAGCTCATCAACATTGCTGTTCTCAGTAGTTTCGTTGTATCCAAATGATATTAATTTTGAAATAAGTCAACACTTGGAAAGTTATGAAAAACATTACATCACCATGAGTCCAAGGCCGTAATAGTCGATTGGTTATCTGAGTAAAGGTTAGTCTTACATAAACCACACTTTGAAGCAGTGTGTCAACTGCCTCCATGGTAACAGCTACTTTTGCCTGAAATACGCTGCAATATTCTGGAATCCTAAACTAGACGTATAATTCCTGATAAAAGACACACGCACCGACTCTTCCACCAAGTTTCAATCCATCTGTGAAGAAGTTAAGTGCTTCTTTTCTTTAGTAGCTCTTTCCCCTCCAGTCCTTGAGTGAGGGGATTATGGCGGAGAAGAAGCTAATTGGCGGCAGTTCGGAGATACAGTACTCCTAGTGGCTGGGGTGAGTTTGAGCCTACACGTATCAAGAACAAAAAACAACGTAATGCCCAACAAATGATCCAGACTCTCCCGAATCTCACAGTAACTTTTGCAGCGCTACCTACCTGTAGTAACCATAGACACAGGCATGAGTAGTAATACGTATATGGCGTTGGCCGCCAGGGTTGGAGTAGTTCATCATGCAAAACAGATGCTGATGAGAGCCAAACAGTTCAACGGTTTCTAGTTGCTGTTTCCAGCATAAGTTACTCTTTTTACCATACGAAAGTTCCATAAAATAAGATGGGTTTAACTATACTTGTGTAGATCTCAGGCCGATTGCAGTCTAGCAGCAGAATAAAGCTACTGATGTTTTCCTATTCCTCTCGTCGATGTTTGTCTCCCAGAGTGTTTCATTTTCTCTGGCAAAAGAAGGCTAATACCTCCTATCGATGCAGGAAACCGCTACCGGCCAAGACAAGACCAGGTTTGACCGTCAAACTTGTTACCTCCTCCTTTAAGTAACATATTTGTTTTAAGCAAAAATACTAATTTTGGATTTAAAAATACTGAGGGTCTGTAAAAACATTTAAATATTTTAAAGTATCTTCTTATTTTCAAGTTCTTAATGCAATTCAATTCAATTTCACTGCAGTTTCAGTTTCCTTATATCAATTTGTTTATTCTACAGCATACAATGCTTTAAGCTTCTGCTTGCAACATAACTAAGCGAAGATGCAACAAACTCTGTTGTCCTCTGTACACTGCTTTGCATGTCGCATTCTTCTTTCGCACACTTAATTCACTCGTTGACAAGATCGATTGTCAATCACTGGCCTGGCTTGTGATGAATGACATGAAAACACCAAGTGAACGATGGCGGACAGACGAATCGACGACAAGGTGGAGTCATTGTCTTTCGCTGAGTAAGCAATGGTTATTATGCTGTACAAGATTAACATATTGAGAAAAAAGTCGAGAGAAGAAGAAGAGATAAAATTAAATAAAAAATAATAAAATTTACTGCCATATATTTCTTCTTCTTATTTACTGGCGTAAATAAGCCGAGTTAACAACAGCGCGCCATTCCTTCTTTCCACTCGTTGTTTGATGCCTATTAGAAATAACCTGACTATATCAGGTCCTTATCCACCTTTTTCTTTCTAATGGAGTGGAGGTCTTTATCTTCCTCTGTTTCTACCGGCGGGTACTACATCGAAAATTTTCAAAGCTGTAATCTGCTCAACCTTTCGGGAGGTCCAAGAATCGAGCTTTTTCGACGAGTTCGAACGAGAGGGAAAGGAGGGGTTAGATGAGTTGGTACAGGTGGTTAGCGTCGGGCGGAGTCTCATTGTATGCAGAACATACGTTGGGTATGTCGGTGTCAAGTCTGGATAAGCAGGAATTAAGTGGAATACAATATCCAGATCTTAATTGGACCAACATCACTGGGGACTCTCGAGGCAGCTCGACCTCTTCGTCTGCAACGTGTGGTGATCGGATTTCCTTCACTTCGTTCATTGTTAGATAGTTCAAGAAGGTGCTAACAAAACCGCTATCTCTTAATTCGCTGAACTCAACAAATGTTCATATCGTCCATGCCTCCACACCTCCACATCATATAGTAGAACAGGAATGATAAGCAGCGACATGTAGATTTTGGTTTTGTTCGTCGAGAAAGGTTTTCAATCGCAAACTTCGTCCACTTGTACTATATTTGGCAAGAGTGATTCTGCGTTGGATTGCCAGGCTAACATTGGTGTTGCTGTTAGATAAGATAGATAAAATTATCTACAACTTCAGATTTTGACTGTCAACAGTGACGTGGGAGCCGAGAGGCGAATGTGATGATTTTTTGTTTGATGAAATTTTGCCTTGTCCTCTTTTACTACCAAACCCATACTCTTCGCTTCCCTATCTATACTGGAGACAGCAAAACTCATAAGCTCATGACGATATAGAAGATTGTATGTTCTCTATTCAGCTCAGCAGTTCGTAATATTTTCTTCAGCAATAGATTAAAGAAGCCACATGATGAGGGATCACATTGCTTGAGACTTCGTTTGGTGTTGAACGGCTCGGATAAGTTCTTCTCGATACTGGCGAAGCTTTTGGAATTGGTTTAACGAGGACTCACACAGCCGTATACATTTTTACTGGGGTACCAAATTCAGACAGCGGCATAAAGGCAGTTCTTTCCCGTGCTGTAGGAGGTTGCTTTCATTAAGGATAGAGCCAAAACGAGATCTCGGGAATGCGAAATAAAGACCAGGGCTTCTAAAGATTCTATTAAATTCAGAGAGTGCTCTAACAATAGGATCGTAATTATCATAATTGGCGTTAATTACATCTACCATAAACAGAGCGGATAATGAGAGCGCAAATTTCTATAAGTAACATTGAAGCTGATTTGCTCAAGCAGCTCTGGACAGTCCACTAAGCCATTGATGATGTCATAAATAAATAGTAATGACTGGATAGATCGTCGAAGAGCAAGAGATTTCAGATTTATTAGCATACATCGAGACGTATAAGAAGGTAGACGATCAGAGAAATGAAGCGGAGCAAGAGCAAAAGGAGTAAACCTACGTTGGACGGTTTCAAGTCTAGAGGAATGCGTAGAACAAACTGGATTCCAAATTAAGCTAGCATACTCCAGCTTTGAACGAACCAAAGAAATACATAAAATTTTACGCGTATAGGGCCTATGCAGAACACACTATTCGAGTATATTCATCGCCGCTAAGCCATCGACTCCATCGATGCGGTTAATCGCTGTTCGAATCTTGTCATAGTCTGGTCATAGAACATCTAAACTAACATCGTTGTTTGGGAATCGGGTACACAGTCTTCTAGTGTTCTATTTTCACCTCTCTGGTTCCTGTAAGAGTTTGCTTCGGTCTTGAAATCTTCTGTGAGTCGCCGCAGCATTTCGTGGAATTTTCCATATTACCTCTGTTATAATATTGTATTTCATTACAAATATTTATATTGGCAATACTGTTATTTTTTTGTACAATTTACGGTGAAGTTGTGGAGAAGAAAATTGTCGAATTTTTAAAGAATTTTTAAAAAGTATTTTTCCATATTAATTTAGTTATTTATTTTTATAAATTTGTATGCTTATCATTTGCTTTGAAGTTGCTTTGTTTTTGTGTTTGAAGTGATTGAGATATTTAATGGCATTTTAGCCATCGTTTGCCAACAACAGGAAATTAACTTGTTGCTTTACTATTTATTACATACTACTAACAAGCATACATACATATACATATGTATAGGCCAAATGCTCGCTTAACTGTATTTTTACGAGCATTACATGTGTTCTTAAAAAAATATATATACATATATTAGGTCAAGTAAGAAGTTCGTTCTGTTTTTTTCATTGATTTTTCAAAATGCACATTTGTCCGATTTAAGTTAAATATGCGCCGTTTTATCCGAAAATTGTTGCCAACGAGATGCCAACTTCATTATACCCCTCTCGTAGAAGACTGCGTCCCTATTGGCAAAAAACTCGGAGAGCCAATTTTCACAGGCCTCTCTTAAGGCCAATTCAATCACTTGGTGCCAGCTCCTGACTATAAGGCGGTTGCATTAGAACCTCCCATCCGAGCTTCTGGAGCTTCTGGCGCGTCACCATAGACGTGTGTGGCATGGCATCCTGATGGAACACAATTCGGCCTCTGTTGATCAAAGATTTCCTCTTCTGGATGAGTGCTGCCTTCAAGCGGTCCAATTGTTGGCAGTTGAATTGAGCGTTTGGCCATAGGGGAGCAGCCCGTAGTAAATGATTCCTTGCCAATCCCACCAAACACACAGCAAAACCTTCCTGGACGTCAATCCTGGCTTGGCCACCATTTCCGCCGGCTCACCGCGTTTAGACCACGACCGATTTCGCTTGACGTTGTCGTAGGGGATCCACTTTTCATAGCCAGTCACTAAACGCTTCAGAAATGGGTCGATTTTGTTGCGATTCAGCAGCGATTCGCAGATGGAAATTCGGTCCATCATGCTTTTTTGCGTTAGTTCGTGTGGCACCCAAACATCGAGCTTCTTTTTGAATCCAAGGTTATGCAAATGGTTCCAAACGGTTTTCTGGCTTATCTTTAGTTCCTCAGCAATTAAATAAGTGCTCACGTGACGGTCTGTTTCCACTATTTCCATGATTTTATCGCAATTTTCGACGACAGGCCTCCCGACGCGATTACCGGAACGGAACCTAGCAAACCACTTTTGTGCTACACGTTCGTTTACAGTATCGGACCCATAAACTAAATTAATTTTTTCAGCCGCTCTGCCTGCTTTTTCGCCTTGATCGAAGTAAAATTGTAAAATCTAGCGAATTTTCTCTTTGCTGGTGTCCATCTTTGACGAGCGCTTACAACGTACTGAGTCAAGCAATCGAAAAACTGTCAAAGACAGTTAGTTTAGCGCGAATAAATACGTTTTCAGCGCCGTATAGTATGACATGATGTGTAACACTAGTACTATGGACAATAACGCCATCTCTTAAATAAAAACCGAACGAACCTTTTACTTGACCAATATATATATTTATTTGCTTGCCACTGCTGAGTGAATAATGTCGCGATTGAAAAGTGCCGTATACAGGCGGTATTGAAAGCTCTGCGGCAAGGAACATACTCAAGCTAATTTCAATGTATATATATTATATATATTTATATGTGTATAAGTATGCTATTATGCAGTTAAAATAAAGTCTAACGTTGACATTTATCAGCTGGCAGACAAAGCGCAATTAATTTTAGCAAATCGCTAACACATTGCTATGCCATCAAGAAAGCAAAGCGCACGGTGCCACACGCAAGCGGATTGACTGGAAGAGGGATTTTGCAGCAGCTGATAGTATAACAAGCACATAAAAATAGAATTTATAACATACATATATACATACATACATATAACATGAGCTTGAACGTGTGCTACTACACGTATAAGAGAAGACGTCTCCGCTGCAACTGTTTAAAATCTACTCTGCTCTTTCCAACCGCTCGGCGCCGCAAATACGCTTGAGTAATGTAGAATTTATGTTTTTAGCTTAGTTTTATTGTGTAAAATGTATTTAATAATTCATTCAGCATACATTTACTGAAGATTTCCGTTGTTGGCTGGCGCCCCGTCAGCCAAGCACGCGTCTAGCGGATTTTCTAGGTACCGACGAGCATACTGTTAGTCGCCTGCACATACACACCTACATACCTACGTACTTGCATATACATATGTAAATGTATTTATGTGGCTACTTAGTCACTCATAAATGCATAAATTTTGTAGCATCACCTGTGCAACATGCCTTCTTCCTTCATTGCTGTTCATCCTTTTGTAAGTTTTGGGGTTAATGTTGCTTTAGTGCTGTGTTTTACAAGTTTTACTGCTACCTTTTGCTTGTGCTTGTGCCTTTTGAGGCTTTTTATATCGTTTATTATGCCACAGTGCTATGGTGTTTATGGTGTTTATGGTGCTTGCAACACGTTGCCATAATGATTTGTTGCTCTTAAGTTGCATAAATTTTCGTTTTATGGCGTACTGTGGGGCATTTTTGGCGAAAAGTGAAGTGAGATAATAGTTTTTGGTGTGGATTTAGGGTGTGTGTGCAGGAAATATTATATATAATGTCTAGGAAAAACTCTAAGAGGAATTTGAAGTCTCTGCTGAAACGATTTACAAAGAAAAAATTTAATTCAGCCGAGCTTCTCCTCTGGTTTGTGCTGTTCATCTTAATGATTTATCAACAAATGGAGGGATCTACAGTTTATACTGAGCCGCCTCCGAACGGCTGACCTTTTTTTTGAGGAACCTTTATTTCATGTCAAAACTGCACTACTTTATCGCTTAGGCACTACTTACGCCATTATAGCCGAATCAACATTGGTTCATTGACTTCGCTGCTTGGCGTCTGTTGAAAATACCTAATGAAATCAGGTTGTTCTTCACCTGATCATTTCAACGGAGTGGAGGTCTTCCTCCTGCTCTGCCTCCAGCAGCGAGTAATACTCACTCACTTATTAGATTCATTCATTTTGTTGTGATTATTCACTACGATTTGGGCAAAGCCTAAACAGATTCCGATAGACAGACTGCTTTCCTCCGTGCATATACCGAATAAATGCTCCCTACCATACGCGCGCTCCATATGTTAGGCTTTTCTAAAGCCCCTGCAATAGCTATTCTGCAAGTATTACAAAATCGGTGCCCCTTACTGGCCCTGCTTTCAATATGCATCCTCCAGCTACGTTTTTTTTTAAGACTCGCACTGGCTCACCGATGGTACTTTGAGGGGAGTAGGTTTTCTGTTTTCTTTTTTCTTTCAGTCGATTTAGCACCATCCGGTGTCTGAAGACGTTTTTCTGGTTCTGGCTTACTTAGGCGGTCGAATAGCCGAGTAGTTAGCAGTGCATATTACCATCCCGAAGTCAGGGTTTGAATTCTGGTCCGATCAATATTCTAAACTAATTTCTATAACATAAAATATCTAAATGGACATAAAAATCCATCAGCCGTTCGAAGGCGTTTTAGTATTAATTGCAAGTCTATTTGTTGGTAAAACACCTACACCACAAAATTTTAGGAAGAGCTCGGCCGAAAGGCTTTTCAGCGTCAATTAAAGCGAAAATTAAGTATTATTTCAGTTTAATTTAATTTTAACTTTTGTTTGGATTTCAAATATAATATTAATATAATTTAATTATTTTTTCCAATTATAAATATAATTTTGATTTTAATATAATATTGATATTAATTATAATATCAATTTTATCTATAACTTTAACTTTAATTTTAATTTGAATTGGAATTTTAATTTTAATTTTGTTTTTAATTTTAAATATGATTTTGATTTTAATTTTAAATTTGATTTTGATTTGAATTTTAGTTTCAATATTCATTTAATTTTAATTTTAATTTTAATTTTAATTTTAATTTTAATTTTAATTTTAATTTTAATTTTAATTTTAATTTTAATTTTAATTTTAATTTTAATTTTAAATTTAAATTTAATTTTAATTTTAATTTTAATTTTAATTTTAATTTTAATTTTAATTTTAATTTTAATTTTAATTTTAATTTTAATTTTAATTTTAATTTTAATTTTAATTTTAATTTTAATTTTAATTTTAATTTTAATTTTAATTTTAATTTTAATTTTAATTTTAATTTTAATTTTAATTTTAATTTTAATTTTAATTTTAATTTTAATTTTAATTTTAATTTTAATTTTAATTTTAATTTTAATTTTAATTTTAATTTTAATTTTAATTTTAATTTTAATTTTAATTTTATTTTTAATTTTAATTTTAATTTTAATTTTAATTTTAATTTTAATTTTAATTTTAATTTTAATTTTAATTTTAATTTTAATTTTAATTTTAATTTTAATTTTAATTTTAATTTTAATTTTAATTTTAATTTTAATTTTAATTTTAATTTTAATTTTAATTTTAATTTTAATTTTAATTTTAATTTTAATTTTAATTTTAATTTTAATTTTAATTTTAATTTTAATTTTAATTTTAATTTTAATTTTAATTTTAATTTTAATTTTAATTTTAATTTTAATTTTAATTTTAATTTTAATTTTAATTTTAATTTTAATTTTAATTTTAATTTTAATTTTAATTTTAATTTTAATTTTAATTTTAATTTTAATTTTAATTTTAATTTTAATTTTAATTTTAATTTTAATTTTAATTTTAATTTTAATTTTAATTTTAATTTTAATTTTAATTTTAATTTTAATTTTAATTTTAATTTTAATTTTAATTTTAATTTTAACTTTAATTTTAATTTTAATTTTAATTTAATTTTTAATTTTTAATTTTAATTTTAATTTTAATTTTATATTTAAATT
This sequence comes from Ceratitis rosa, assembly GCA_037013455.1. Classification (NCBI taxonomy): domain Eukaryota; kingdom Metazoa; phylum Arthropoda; class Insecta; order Diptera; family Tephritidae; genus Ceratitis; species Ceratitis rosa. The sequence goes on along the minus strand of JAWMAG010000421.1, from coordinate 1,479 downwards.
TGAATTTAAATTTAATTATAATTATAAAAATAGTTTTGATTTTAATTTTTTTCTTATTTTATATTTTATTTCATTTCTCTTTTATAATTTTACTTCAATTGTAATCTTTGGTAATAAATTTTTATGAATATAAGTTTAATTTTAATTTTATTGTTAATTTAAATTTTAATTATAATTTTAAATTTAAATTTAATTATAATTATAAAAATAATTTTAATTTTAATTTATTTCTTATTTTATATTTTATCTCATTTCTCTTTTATAATTTTACTTCAATTTTAATTTTTGGTAATAAATTTTTTGAAATTTCCCACGGTGCGTGGGTTCTTGCTGTTAGATACTTAAGGAAACGGAAAAGAATACTAAGTGCACGCGGTAGGTAACTTTCTTGAGATTTATGAAATAGCGGTCCACAAAGTGGCTTTAGTATTAGTATGCAGATATGTAGGTATGTCGTAGGATATCAGCTGCTGGATTTAGTGACTATGCAAATGAAGGCAAACAACGGAATTGAATTAGCGATCTGAGGATTGTGGCATCTCCGCCAGTTGGAATACTCGTAATCATTCAACAGCAACTTGCCGTGATTACTTCACTTCCTGCTGCATTTGCAGTTATATGTACATATTTGCAGACGCTGAGAGTCACATATAAATTTATTGTAATTTTATAATATAATTGGCAAAATGGGCCAAACTTGTTTGCTGCGTGTTGGTGGTGGATGCTTTTAAGTCGAACAGCTTTTGAAGTGTGGCGAATTCACCGCTTTTTATCAAATAATCCGTCATTAATGCCGATCTACGCACAGCGCGTCACCAGTAGCCAATGCATTTTATATTCCTGTAACAACAACTCATGCAGCAATTAGCGGACGATCTTGTTAAAATGTAATTGCGTTCATTTTCTAAAGCAACAACGCATTTCCGCTGCTTAGCTGTCAAACAGAAAAGCCCACATTTCCCTCACACATCATCAAATCAGCAACATCGAATGTGCGTATTAGTATCAACAGCAGCGAAAGTAAATAATGCAAACGAGGCCAAGCCGCAAGACGCAAAACTTTCTTTGACCATCACGACTCAAAATGTGGCCGCAATCTCGGCACACAAACACACTTGAGAGATGGGGAATTATGCATGGCTGTCTTATTTGTGACCGTGACGCCACTTGACATACGTGTATGTATGTACGTTGACTTGACATGCGTCATGGGAAACAGCAACAGCAACAACAACAATAGCACATGGCTTGAGATGACGTGCCTTTTCTGACACAAACACTTTTTCTCTACGTCGCGACGGCGATTAGCTGTGAGCTCTCGCCCGCTGGTTAGCTGTCGCTCAGAAGTGGCGGTAAATGCCACTAATCTGTGTGGCAGAAGAAAACAAACAAACAAACACGGTTGAAGTTGTTGGTGTTGCAAACGAGTTTTATTAGTTACATGCCACAACAGATATAACAACAACTGGCCTGCATTGT